>CM062085.1:3467351-3959678 GCA_031163375.1 Conogethes punctiferalis | reverse complement strand
TTCCGTGTACGCGTATCGTGGAAAAGAGAGAATTTATGCTTCTATTATAGGTTAGATAAAGTTTGTGAAAGACCTTTGTCCAGCAGTTGACAGTTATAGGTTGATAAAGACGAAGGAGACTCAAAGATAGCAAGTACTTTTTTATAGAATATTGCGCGCAAAACTTGCCTTCCAGCTATCTATTACATTATCTGGATAGGTTGCTTTTTATAGTAGATGGACATATGGCTTCCTGTCAGTTACCTATCAGTTGCCACCGCCCCATGCATCGCCGCCGCTTCATTCCAAAGAGGACTGTGTGGTGCGACCCTTACACTAACTTCGATTGTTCCACAACAGAACTATTTGCTACAAGACATTACAAACGTCGATCCAACTGGAGTGTTGGCGGATAGCTAATATCGATTCCATCCAACGTAATTGATTTGTGATGAGTTTTGATTTGCTGTGAGTAGTTAGGGGGAGACTTCCGCCCTCCACTGTTTAGCGATCGTGACTGGTCTCTTTGGCAATCATCGTCGTTTGTCAAAAATAAACAACAGACGTACTCGTAAATCAGATTGACAGGGAAATTAGTTCTATAGATAGAATATTCTACGGACACTGAAAGGAGTCTGTGGTGTAGATGATTTCTTTTATAGTGGCACGCATAGCGAATTCCCCTCAGAGAAGCCAAATCGTTGTAACAACGGGCAGGAAGCCTGGCCAATATGTCCACTGTCCACATAAAGATAAGTTATTTATTGCAGAAAATCTCCTTATCATCTAGATAGTTGGAATGCTTCCACGGACGTTTTTCGCAGTCTCCATCTGCGACTTTTCCAAGTGGATTCGACTTCGGAGTCTTCAAAAGCGAGACTACTAATTTCTCAAAGGCCACCAACGCACCTGTGACTCATGAGTCACAACACCATGGTGTTACAGTATCATTGGTCTGGAGTGATCACTTCCATCATGTGACCCTTCAGGCCCGTTTGCCCCCTCAGTCATAAAAAAAAAGATCCAATACTGAAACACATTCCAATCCTAATGTAGGACAATCGCTTGTAGCCTTGTTTCTCTGCCAGACTACCTTCAGGAACGTAATTTTGCTGAAGAATTCACAGATATTGGTACTTTAAGTAACGCATCGCTGAGTTATTCAAAGTCCCAGCTATCCAAACAATGCTCTCAGTCATAAAAATACAAAGACGATAGAGAGTATAAGGCCCTGACTTAAATCGCTCCTCCATCTTCCTCTCCGTGTGGTCAATAAACTAAATGACCAGCTCTGAGTGCTTTACCGACATAAAGCTTTCTTGATTACTTATTTATCGCGTGCGATTTGCGAAAGCTCCCAGGATCAAGGAGCTTAACGTGCCCCCAAAAGCGCAAGGATGTTTTCGTTTATTAACCCGTTCAGTGTTTTTCATACAATTGTATTGAACAAACTACCAGTTAAGTATTATGACAAATATAAGAAACAAGTGCCTAAGCTAGATAGACCTCGGGATACTAAGGCTCTTCCAAACAGTAACATTTCCATCTGTACATTATTTTAATAAGAAATAGTTTGTATCTTCGGCAAACTGAAGGCTTGCTGGAGTTTTTGGATGAGTTGATTTGGTCGGAATAAAACTAACCTAGGATATAGGATAGTATATGGCCACCACCTCTCGCTAAATAGCAGTTAGATGTCGAATTGCGGGAAAAGTTTCTAACCTAAACCCACTGGTAGACATAAGGCTAAATCCAAGCTGCTCTCTATCCTCCGCTAAATACGTTTATATTGATGTCGTAATTTAGTAATTCAGACGCTAAAAACACACACTTTTTCACAAGATTTTAATAGATTTCGAGACCCTCTCCACCAAATACATGAAAGTGCTGGTTTGTTAAAGATATATTTCGCATTACATATGTGTAGGTACATCAAAATACCCCAACATTGTTTATAATAGCGCTACAAAAATTACTATAGGTGAGACGAGACGGATCTTGTGATGCTACATCGCAAGGCCTTTATATCTCTCAACTCAAGAAAGTGGCACTAGTTCCCATATTGCTTACTCGACAGTCTCACAGTTTTTGTACCCAAACTAATGAGCTTTCATCCGCCCCCCTTTCACCCCGTTAACCCCCTCCGCTCCCCTGACGCAACACTAATTAATTAATATCGCATAGACCCTTTAACCCGTGGAGGTGAAAATCTTTTCTTGTTCCTTGTAAAATTTACTAGCCGTATCACGAGGTTTAATAGCAGAAATAGCCCGTAAAAGGTATTAAAGGTGATCGCTGATCATTAGGAAACTGATTTGAAATTGTCTTTGAAAATTAGTGTGGCCAGTCGACAAATTTGAAACGAATTTGGCAAAGCGGTAACATTTTTGTCTGTCTGTTTAACTTTATGTTCGTTATAGAAACAAAAACTACTGAACGGATTTTAACGTAACTTGGTGCAATTTATTCTTCATACTCTTGGGCAGGTTATAGTATACTTTTTCATCATGCTACAATCAAACAGATCAGAGCAGTGAAGGGAGTGTTGGGAAAACGGGAGAAATTTTTATCTGTATGTTTGAACGCGCATCACGCAACAACTACTGTATGGAATTGAATGCGATTTTAACCACTGTATAGTTGGAGGCCTAACTTAAAATTTAGGCATCGTTTTATCTGAAGTATGAAAGTCCGGTATATTTGAAACCAGTATCCAAGCGTGGGACGCCGCTAGAACAGCTAGTTCCTAGATAAAAAACAAAATAACAATTTTGCCCTGCCTCGTTTTTCGAACTCGTAACCGACAAATCGGGTGAGCCTTGTTGATGTTTGGATCCGATCAAGCAGAGAGACGAGTATAGCCCTTTAACCCTTCGATAGAACTTTTAACTTGTGGACCAGCTCCGCGTCTGTATTATCTAGTAAATTTAATATTTATTTAATTTATTTGTAAACAACGAAATGGGAAGACCATTAACCAACAAGTTGGGTAACTATAAAACAGGGTGAAACAGTAAAACAGCTATAAACAGACTAAATTGAGTAGCATTGTTCAAACTTCCAAATGAAGTAATATTTCGAATTTGCCGTAGTAATTAATTATGGGCAGGGCTGGTTTGATTACTTCTGGAGGGTGTTGAGTGCAAATAGTAGGTTTGAGGGTTCGATGTTATGACAGCATCTGAATAATAAGATAGATAATTATTTATTTTGTCCACAATCTTTAAATTAGAATAGAATAGAAAATTATTTATTGGCAACACAATAAGTAGACCACGTACAAGAACAGTAAACAGGCGCATACAAAACAGTTACACGTTCACATCACAAAAGAAAACAATAAAATAAATAAAATGCTTGTGAGTCAGTATGTGTAGCCAATCAGGTCCCAGCCTCAGCTCTGTGCAGTTATGGCATCGAAGAATTAACTAATTTATAACTTGCAAAACCTTATATTACAATGTAGATTGTGAGAGACTGGTGTCTGAGCTAGGCAAAGGCCTGTATTACATATCACCAGGCCCCTTTACTTTTTAAGGTACTTAGAGTAAGGTACATAGAATGTATCTGGAGACAAATCAATCACTGTTTATTACTATTTACAATGCTATTTGCATTTAGAGTAATAATTGTTAACAATATCTAGTAGTAGTGCGTGCGACCTGTGTGTCTCCCTGTATCATGACTAGTCTCTTTAGAGCCGTTGTGACTGAAATTCGGTCAAAAGAGTTTCCGTTGCAATGAAAAATCTCCTGATAGATCGGGAGACGGAGTGACCTAATGTGCCACCGGACCCCTGGCGGCATGTTTCTTTCGATCCCGGTCCCTAAACAAAGGGGAAATGTACGACTTTACTTCGCTCGGCACGTCGCGACGCAGCGTTCGGCCGCCCATTTGACCCGCAAAGCCGTCATGTATAGATTTTTAACCGAATCCTTATGTAAGTCCACATTTGGCCACATTTTTTGTCGCTTTTAGCATACAGACGTGTTTCACCGCCTATTTACACCTAGGGCTGTTGCAAAATTTGCCGCCTTATTTGATACTAGCTGTGCGCGGCGGCGTCGCACGCGGGATTTCGGGGTGCAAACTAACGGACTTCCTAAAATGGTGCTTAAATTTCAGTTGAACCTCTAGCAATACGTTGGTGAAACCGCATCCAATTCCATGCAGTAGTTTTTGCGTGACACGCCGTTCAAACATACAGATAAAAATTTCTCACCGTTTTCCAACATTTCCCTTCACTGCTCTGCTCCTATTGATCGTAGCGTGATGAAAAGTATACTATAACCCTGCCCAGTAGTATGAAGAATAATTGTACCAGTTTCATTAAATCCGTTTGGTAGTTTTTGTTCTATAACGACAACATACGACAGAGCAGACAGACAGACAGACAAAAATTTTACTGATTGCATTTTTGGCATCAGTATCGATCACTAATCATCCCTGATAGTTATTTTGAAAATAATTCAATGTACAGAATGGGTCTCTCTACGATTTATATCTATAATATAAAAGCTAAAACCACTCACTGACTCCTGACTGATCAGGGGTGTTTTTCGGGTAGAACGAGCTTGTCTATGGTCGGGATGTTACTTAAAGGTCCTAAATATTAATCAAACGGTTTTTGACACAAAACCAAAAAACAAGATGGCGGCGGATTTTCGCAAAAAAAAAAAGTTTAAAATGTATAGAAGACCGAGGGCGCTACTGTCTTGATTGGTCTATGGACGATGTGAACGTCAAAGTTGGAAAAAAACAAAAAACAAGATGGCCGCGCGCCATCTTGGATTGAAAATTGGTTTTGGACCACGTTTGCGTGGTCATAGCGTCGCGGTGTTTACAGATGGCGGCAGATTTTATTCATCTTGCCACAGATATAGTCGAGTGACGACCGGTGACCTAGACTAAAGAAAAACAATATGGCGGCGCCGCTGGCGGCCATTTTGTCCCAAGAAAATTTTTTGCGTTTTTCAAATTGATTTTCATACTGTGGCAACACTGGATCGATCGGTTAGTATTGGGCAGTGGTAGGATATTTATCAGTTTATTGGTAGGTTTAAATTCTACCAGTTGATGGTAGTTTTTGGCCCAGGGCCTCCAAACATGAGTGGAAAAATTTTGACGTATATCCAATTTTCGAGTAGCAGATTTATGGCAACCCGGCTGATATTGGCCACAGGGTAGTTTTGGAGAAAAATTCTGGCAACACTGGTTTGACGGGCAAAAACAATTTTGAGCAGTAGTCATTTTCCAGAGTTCTGTGGATCCAAGGATGCACTTAAGAAAAAAAATAAACATGTCTCTCTGCTCCAGTATATAGTCTAGAATACAGGAAAAATATAGACTTTGGATATCCAAGATGGTGGCGGCGCAGGCGGCCATTTTGTAAAAAAGTTTGGTTTTCGAAAATTTAAATAAGGATTTTCAATGTGATGGCAACATTTTCAGAATTGCAATGTACCGGTCGGTTATCCGTTAGGTTATTGTGTGTTGCCAGGTATAAAACAATTTTTGACATTTTTGATAGTTTTTGAGATATTGTCCAAAAAGGTCGAAAGTAGAAGGACCAGCATTTTAAATAAAAAGTTGCCATGTACTATAAAAGTTTAGCCCATTAGAATGACATTTGATCATTCTTATCTTGGTGGCCTGGCAACACTCGGCACGGCGGGAAAACAATTTTTTTGACAATGCCATTTTGGCTTATACTTTGAGCATACCGGCAAATGGCAGAAAAAAAGTAAAAATGCCATCCGTGCCATATATGGTCAGGTATATGGAAAATTCCGATTTTTTCGTTTTCAGATGGCGTCGGCGCTGGCGGCCATTTTGTGAAAAAGTTGGTTTTGGAAAATTTCAAAATGAATTTTCAGTGTGATGGCAACATTTTACAGAATTGCAATATACTGGTCGGTTATCCTTTAGATTATATGTGTTGCCAGGTGTAAAAATATTTTTGGCTTTTTTGATAGTTTTTGAGATATGGTCCAAAAGGTCGAAAGTAGAAGGACCAAAATTTAAATAAAATTGCCATGTACTTATAGGTTTGGACCCATTAAAATGACATTTGACTATTTTTATCTGGTGACCTGGCAACACTCGGCGCGGCGGGGCAACAAATTTTTTGGCAATGCCTTTTTCGGCGAGCTAACTGGCCGCCAAGATGCTTGGCAGGAAAAAAGTAAAATGCCCAATCGACGTCATATATAGTGTAGTATATGGGGAAAAATCCGAAAAGTCAGACTTTCAAGATGGCGGCTGCGCTGGCGGCCATTTTGTAAAACAGTTAGGTTTTCGAAAATTTCAAGTGGCTTTTGGGGCAGAAGGGTGCCTCTGAGAATAAAAGTTCGGGGGCTCTTTTGAAGGTCTCCTAATTACTTATTTGATGGTCTAAAAATTTACCCCATTTTTAGGGTAATTTTCGAGATTACCCTGAAACGTAAATTCGCGAAATCTTGAAAACCAAGTATGAGGTCCTGTTAAAATGATCCACAGATACGTAGAAGCCCCAAAAAGGCCCCATAAAGCCACCAGGAAGAAAAAAAAAGGCAACTCGAAAATCACGATTTTCCATACAAGTGACGAACATACTACGATACTTGATGTGACGAACATACTTACCATACTTGATGTGACGAACATACTTACCCTACTTGATGTGACGAACATACTTACCATACTTGATGTGACGAACATACTTACATTACTGTGTGTGTGAATGTTTGTCCCTTGTATGGAAACGTTAAGTATGACGTGACTAACATTCTTATGGCATCTACTATGACATGCGAGACCGAAGGTCGAGCCCTGCGTAGGGCGAAGCCCGAGCAGCGCCCCAAGAGTATGCACCCATCAATGAAAAAAAAAAAGCTTTGCGAGGCCGGAGGCCGAGCGAGCCGACCCAACAACGCCGCGGAGGGCGAAGCCGGAGCGGCTGGGCCCCCAAGGAGCCCCACACAAACCGAATCAACGACCCACAAAAAGCCCACCGCGCCCGCCCATACGGACGGTAAACCCAGAAAGATACATCGCGAGGCCGCAGGCCGGCTGCGTATCGCGAGGCCGCAGGCCGAGCTCCGCGTAGGGCGAAGCCCGGAGCGTCCAGCGTCGCAGCCTAGCTTGAGCACGCCCGCGGAGAGCGTGCGGCGAAAGCTAGCCTCTATCTATAATAAAGCTAAATACCACTCACTGACTCCTGACTGATCAGGGGTGTTTTCGGGTAAGAATGCGTTGCTATGTCGGGATGTTAACTTAAAGGACCTAAATTTTTAATCAAACGGTTTTTGACAAAAAAAACCAAAAAAAACACGATGGCGGCGGATTTCGCACAAAAAAAGTTAAACATGTCTAGAATGACCGAGCGGCGCATACTGTCTTTGAATTGTCTATGGAGATGTGAACGTCAAAGTTGGAAAAAAATAAAAAACAAGATGGCCGCGCCGCCATCTTGGATTGAAAATTGGTTATGGACCCCGTTTGCGTGTCATAGCGTCGCGGTGTTTACAGATGGCGGCAAGATTTTTTTTCATCATTGCCACAGATATAGTCGAGTGGCCCGGTGCCATAGACTAAAAAAACAATATGGCGGCGCCGCTGGCGGCCATTTTGTCCCAAGAAATTTTTTGCGTTTTCAAATTGATTTTTCATACTGTTGGCAACACTGGATCGATCGGTTAGATTGGCAGTGGTAGGAAATTCAGTTTAATTGTAGGTTTTAAATTCTACCAAGTTGATGGTAGTTTTTGGCCCAGGCTCCAACATGAGTGGAAAAATTTTGACGTATATCCAATTTTCGAGTAAGCAGATTATGGCTACCCCGGCTGATATTGGCCACAGGGTAGTTTTGGAGAAAAATTCTGGCAACACTGGTTTTGACGGGCAAAAACAATTTTGAGCAGAAGTCATTTTCCAGAAATCTGTGGATCCAAGGATGCACTTAAGAAACAAAATAAAAATGTCTCTGCTCCAGTATAGTCTAGATACAGGAAAAATATAGACTTTTGGAATCCAAGATGTTGCGGCGCAGGCGCCATTTTGTAAAAAGTTGGTTTTCGAAAATTTAAAAATGGATTTTCAATGTGATGGCACCATTTTACAGAATTGCAATGTACCGGTCGGTTATCCGTTAGGTTATTGTGTGTTGCCAGGTATAAAAACATTTTTGACATTTTTGATAGTTTTTGAGATCTGTCCAAAAGGTCGAAAGTAGAAGGACCAGCATTTAAATAAAAAGTTGCCATGTACTTAAAAGTTTAGCCATTAGAATGACATTTGAATCTCTACTGGTGGCCTGGCACACTCGGCACGGCGGGAAAACAATTTTTTTGACAATGCCATTTTGGCTTAACTTTGAGCATTCCGGCATAGGCAGAAAAAAGTACAACAGCCATCCGTTGCCATATATGGTCAGGTATATGGGAAAATTCCGATTTTTTCGATTATCAGATGCGTCGGCGCTGGCGGCCATTTTGTGAAAGTTTGGTTTTGGAAAATTACAAAAGGAATTTCGAGTGATGGCAACATTTTACAGAATTGCAATATACTGGTCGGTTATCCTGTAGTTATTATGTGTTGCCAGGTGTAAAAATATTTTTGGCTTTTTTGATAGTTTTTGAGATATGGTCCAAAAGGTCGACAGTAGAAGGACCAAAATTTTAAATAAAAATTGCCATGTACTTATAGGTTTGACCCATTTAAAATGACATTTGGACTATTTTATCTTGGTGACCTGGCAACACTCGGCGCGGCGGGGCAACAAATTTTTTGGCAATGCCTTTTTCGGCGAGCTAACTGGCCGCCAAGAGCTTGGCAGGAAAAAAGTAAAATGCCAATCGACGTCATATATAGTGTAGTATATGGGAAAAATCCGAAAGTCAGACTTTCAAGATGGCGGCTGCGCTGGCGGCCATTTGAAACAGTAGGTTTACGAAAATTCAAAGTGGCTTTTGGGGCAGAAGGGTGCCTCTGAGAATAAAAAGTTCGGGGGCTCTTTTGAAGGTCTCCTATTACTTATTGATGGTCTAAAAATTTACCCCATTTTTAGGGTAATTTTCGAGTTATACCCTGAAACGTAAATTCGCGAAATCTTGAAAACCAAGTATGAGGTCCTGTTAAAAATGATCCACAGATTACGTAGAAGCCCCAAAAAGCCCCATAAAGCCACCAGAAGAAAAAAAAAGGCAACTCGAAATCACGATTTTCCATCAAGTGACGAACATACTTACGATACTTGATGTGACGAACATACTTACCATCCTTGATGTGACGAACATCTTCCCATACATGATGTGACGAACATACTTACCATACTTGATGGATGACGAACATACTTACATGACTGGTGTGTTGAATGTTTGTCCACTTGTATGGAAACGTAAAGTATGACGTGACTAACATTCTTATGGCATCTACTATGACTGCGAGACCGAAGGTCGAGCCCTGCGTAGGGCGACGCCCGGAGCAGCGCCCCAAGGAGTATGCACCCATCAATGAAAAAAAAAAGCTTTGCGAGGCCGGAGGCCGAGCGAGCCGACCCAACAACGCCGCGGAGGGCGAAGCCCGGAGCGGCTGGCGCCCCAAGGAGCCCCCCCACACAAACCGATCATCGAACCACAAAAAAGCCCACCGCGCCCGCCCATACGGACGGTACAACCCAGAAAAGTAACTTCGCGAGGCCGCAGGCCGAGCTGCGTATCGCGAGGCCGCAGGCCGAGCTCCGCGTAGGGCGAAGCCCGGAGCGTCCAGCGTCGCAGACCTAGCTTGAGCACGCACGCGCGAAGAGCGTGCGGGCGAAAGCTAGTCTATCTATCTATAATATATAAAGCTAAATTACCCACTCACTGACTCACTGACTGATCAGGGGTGTTTTTCGGGTAGAAAGAGCTTGTCTATGGTCGGGATGTAACTTAAAGGTACCTAACTTATTAATCAAAACAGGTTTTTGAAAAAAAACCAAAAAAAAACAAGATGGCGGCGGATTTTCGCTAAACAAAAAGTTATAAATGTTAGAATGACCGAGCGGCGCATACTGTCTTTGAATTGTCTATGGAAGATGTGAACGTCAAAGTTGGAAAAAAATAAAAAAACAAGATGGCCGCGCCGCCATCTGGATTGAAAATTGGTTTTGGACCACGTTTGCGTGGTCATAGCGTCGCGGTGTTTACAGATGGCGGCAAGATTTTTTTTCATCATTGCCACAGATATAGTCGAGTGTCGACGGTGACCATAGACTAAAGAAAACAATATGGCGGCGCCGCTGGCGGCCATTTGTCCCAGAAAATTTTTTGCGTTTTTCAAATTGATTTTTCATACTGTTGGCAACACTGGATCGATTCGGTTAGTAATGGGCAGTGGTAGGATATTTATCAGTTTATTGGTAGGTTTTATAATTTCTACCAAGTTGATGGTAGTTTTTGGCCCAGGGCTCCAAACATGAGTGGAAAAATTTTGACGTATATCCAATTTTCGAGATGCAGATTTATGGCAACCCCGGCTGATATTGCCCAGGGTAGTTTTGGAGAAAAATTCTGGCAACACTGGTTTTGACGGGCAAAACACTTTTGAGCAGTAGTCATTTTCCAGAAGTTCTGTGGATCCAAGGATGCACTAAGAAAAAAAAAAAAATTGTCTCTGCTCCAGTATATAGTCTAGAATACAGGAAAATATAGACTTTTGGATCCAAGATGGTGGCGGCGCAGGCGGCCTTTTGTAAAAAAGTTTGGTTTTCGACATATTTAAAATGGATTTTCAATGTGATGGCAACATTTTACAGAATTGCAATGTACCGGTCGTATCCGTTAGGTTATTGTGTGTTGCCAGGTATAAACAATTTTTGACATTTTTGATAGTTTTTGAGATTGTCCAAAAAGGTCGAAAGTAGAAGGACCAGCATTTTAAATAAAAAGTTGCCATGTACTTAAAGTTTAGCCCATTAGAATGACATTTGATCATTCTTCTTGTGGCCTCGGCAACTCCGGCACGGCGGGGAAAACAAATTTTTTGACAATGCCATTTTGGCTTATACTTTGAGCTTCCGGCAATGGCAGAAAAAAAGTAAAAATGCCATCCGTTGCCATATATGGTCAGGTATATGGAAAATTCCGATTTTTTCGATTTTCAAGATGGCGTCGGCGCTGGCGGCCATTTTGTGCAAAAGTTTGGTTTGGAAAATTTCAAAATGAATTTTCAGTGTGATGGCAACATTTTACAGAATTGCAATATACTGGTCGGTTATCCTTAGATTATTATGTGTTGCCAGGTGTAAAAATATTTTTGGCTTTTTTGATAGTTTTTGAGATAGTGTCCAAAAAGGTCGAAAGTAGAAGGACCAAAATTTTAAATAAAAAATTGCCATGTACTTATAGGTTTGACCCATTTAAAATGACATTTGACTATTTTTATCTTGGTGCCTGGCAACACTCGGCGCGGCGGGGCAACAAATTTTTTGGCAATGCCTTATTCGGCGAGCTAACTGGCGCCCAGAGCTTGGCAGGAAAAAAGTAAAATGCCAATCGACGTCATATATAGTGTAGTATATGGGAAAAATCCGAAAGTCAGACTTTCAAGATGGCGGCTGCGCTGGCGGCCATTTGTAAAACAGTAGGTTTCGAAATTTCAAAGTGGCTTTTTGGGGCAGAAGGGTGCCTCTGAGAATAAAAGTTCGGGGGCTCTTTTGAAGGTCTCCTAATTACTTATTGATGGTCTAAAATTTACCCCATTTTTAGGGTAATTTTCGAGATTTACCCTGAAACGTAAATTCGCGAAATCTGAAAACCCAAGTATGAGGTCCTGTTAAAAATGATCCACAGATTACGTAGAAGCCCCAAAAAGCCCCATAAAGCCCCAGGAAGAAAAAAAAGGCAACTCGAAAATCCCGATTTTCCATACAAGTGACGAACATACTTACGATACTTGATGTGACGAACATACTTACCATACTTGATGTGACGAACATACTTACCATACTTGATGTGACGAACATACTTACCATACTTGAGTGGACGAACATACTTACATTACTGTGTGTGTGAATGTTTGTCCACTTGTATGGAAACGTTAAGTATGACGTGACTAACATTCTTATGGCATCTACTATGACATGCGAGACCGAAGGTCGAGCCCTGCGTAGGGCGAAGCCCGGAGCAGCGCCCCAAGGAGTATGCACCCATCAATGAAAAAAAAAGCTTTGCGAGGCCGGAGGCCGAGCGAGCCGACCCACAACGCCGCGGAGGGCGAAGCCGGAGCGGCTGGCGCCCCAAGGAGCCCCCACACAAAACCGAATCAACGAACACAAAAAAGCCCACCGCGCCCGCCCATACGGACGGTACAACCCACAGAAAAGTAACTTCGCGAGGCCGCAGGCCGAGCTGCGTATCGCGAGGCCGCAGGCCGAGCTCCGCGTAGGGCGAAGCCCGGAGCGTCCAGCGTCGCAGACCTAGCTTGAGCACGCACGCGCGAAGAGCGTGCGGCGAAAGCTAGTTATAAGTATATAGATTTTATTGTCTCATAGAAAATGGCAACGTAAATTGTCTAAATTGGTTCTTGGTGGTAAATAATAATGGACTGTAGTTTTAATAGGCGTTGGTTTATTGTGGTCCTTGAAGATACAGCTGACGAACGTGGTGATACAATATTGAGGGCGGTTGGAGGTTCCCGATCGAGATGGTGCGCGGTAGCCGTCTGGATGTAGTGAGTGTGTAGGGACGACTGAGCGATGACTGCTCGCGCGCCGACGTCAGGACCTTCCGCAAGCGCGTCTCCTCCCGTGCGTTGACCGGTCCGCCGCGACACAAATAAAATTTAACTGTAACTGAAATGAGTGAACTTTAGCAACTGTATCTGTTACATCAACGTATCCGCGTGGTTTTCGGATTTAGAATAGGACATCCCCATCTCTTCCCGTTGGTGTCATAGAAGACTACTAAAAAAATGCAAGGAAACGGGCAGCAGCGTTTACTTGGGTACCAATGGACCCTACTACCGGTCCAACTCGTCTGCAATACAATTGTGTTGATAGAATATAATTGTGCTGATAGGTGGATCATCAGATAAATTACCTATGTATTTAGCTACGCCTTCAATCGTGATGGTTACACCAACAGTCCGTTGCCAAAGCCTAGTTTTTCGACAGGATACACCACGGGCAAGTGAGGGTGGTTTGGAACGTAAAGGTGATAGGTCGCTCCCCTACGCTATGCTAAGAGGAGCTACGCCCTGCGATCACCAACCCGTCTGCCCAGCGTGACTTCCAGGTGTTTGCTCAAAGTGGCGAACTGGAAAGCCCTACCTATGTCCAGCAGTGAACTTTATAAGCTTATGATGATGATGATGAAATTGTTGTAGTAAGTATATTAGTCAAAAAATAGACAATTTTTACAAACGTAACGATTAGCTTATTTTCTTCTTCTTCTTCTTCTTCTATACTATATCTTCTTTTTCTATACTATAAAGCTGAAGAGTTTGTTTGTTTGAACGCGCTAATCTCAGGAACTACTGGTCCGAATTGAAAAATTCTTTTTGTGTTGAATAGACCATTTATCGAGGAAGGCTTTAGGCTATATAACATCACGCTGCAACTATTAGGAGCGAAGAAATAATGGAAAATGTAAAAAAAAAACGGGGAGAAAATAACTATTCCACGCTGACGGAGCACAACTAGTAACTGTCCGATCTACTCACCACATAGTCAATAGCCGAATTTACACGATCTATAAAATCTCAGAAATAGAATAAACACAATTCCCGGAAATCCGATAAAGTAGGTAAATACGTGTTTGTCCACAAAGCCCCGTAAACTCGATTGTCAAACAAACGCTTGAACATCGCGGGCCACACGTCCGAATGTATATCTACTGAACACTGTTGCTTCTTAAAAGGGATTAGGACAGCTCCCGAATTTTATGTAGGGTTAGCGATGACTGAAGTACTGCGGGTAAGACATAACAGGTTTGTATCTAAGGTCAAAAATTATACACTGAAACTAAACTTCCATTATCACAGAAGAAATCGGGAGATAATAAGCATCATCAGCCTTTCGCAGTCCACTGCTCCGGCGAATATTTGCCATCTGGGCGAGAGGAGCCCTGACCATTTCCTGGAGAGCTCTCAACCGACTTCGCTCTGGAGTTGGCCGGTGAAGGTCCAATTTAGTTAAATGGGGGATGACTGGGATCTTGCACGCTGGCTGCGACTGTGGTGCTCGATTACAGACCATGGCACATTTTCTAACTTGCCAGCTGTGCCACTAACTGCTCGGTGGGTGACCTTCGCAAGGGAACCGACAGCGGTATACGGGTTGCGAGGTTTTGGGCTGGTTCTATTTGAGACAGTACCATTGACTCGAAAAGAAGAAGTTCACTGCTAGACAGAGGCCTCTCCAATTGTTCGTCACTTTGGGCAAACACCTGGAAGCTTTACCCATAATAGCCACGCTGGGCAGGAGGATTGGCGATCGCAGGGCGTAGCTCTTCACACCGATGACGCTGCTACCCGTTATCGGCCTGTGATATTTAGTTACGCCTTCAATCGTGATGGTTATCACCAGTAAGTTTATTTATTTATTAGAAATCAGTTGCCAGATCGTCTTTTGTTATTCGGCAGGATGCACCACGGACAGGTAAGGTAAAGATGGCTTGGAGAGAACAGATGACAGGTCGCTCCCATATACCCCAACGCTGAAGATAGTTAAAAATTAAAAGGTTTTATAGTAAAACTAGCTGTGCTCGCGACTTCTTCCGCGTGGAATAGTTATTTTTCCCCCGTTTTTTTTTCATTTTCCATTATTTCTTCGCTCCTAACAGTTGCAGCGTGCGTGATGTTATATAGCCTAAAGCCTTCCTCAGTAAATGGCCTATTCAACACAAAAAGAATTTTTCAATTCGGACCAGTAGTTCCTGAGATTAGCGCGTTCAAACAAACAAACTCTTCAGCTTTATAATATTATATATATATATATATATAATATATACTAGCTGTGCTCGCGACTTCGTCCGCGTGGAATAGTTATTTTTTCCCCGTTTTTTTTTCATTTTCCATTATTTCTTCGCTCCTAATAGTTGCAGCGTGATGTTATATAGCCTAAAGCCTTCCTCGATAATTGGTCTATTCAACACAAAAAGAATTTTTCAATTCGGACCAGTAGTTCCTGAGATTAGCGCGTTCAAACAAACAAACAAACAAACTCTTCAGCTTTATAATATTACTAGCTGTGCTCGCGACTTCGTCCGCGTGGAATAGTTATTTTTCCCCGGTTTTTTTACATTTTCCATTATTTCTTCGCTCCTAATAGTTGCAGGGTGATGTTATATAGCCTAAAGCCTTCCACGATAATTGGTCTATTCAACACAAAAATAATTTTTCAATTCGGACCAGTAGTTCCTGAGATTAGCGCGTTCAAACAAACAAACAAACAAAAAAACTCTTCAGCTTTATAATATTAGTTAAGATATTAGTTATAAGATATAGTTAAGAAGTTAAGATGTCAACCCTAGATGGTCCCTTTATCAGGTCACGCGCGGCCGGACTGAAAGGTGCCAAGATTGAATGAAGATGGCGGCCGGCGGCTGAGCCCAAACACGCCCTGCGGACGCGCTGAGAAATTAACGCAATTTTGTGAGTACACGCTCCTTTCTGATGCAGGTAGTTAATGTAATCCCTCTTTTCAAAGTCTGTCTCGAAAGGAAAACGGTATTATCCTGTTCAAACACTTTTATCGCGGGAAAATAAGGTTACCTACATAGAAATTAAGGAAGACTATGTTAATGGCTAGTCTACATGTGAATAGGGAATACTTACTTATTATTATGGTTATAAGGTCTACAATCAAGAGAGGTAGGACATAGCGAATCTTCGCTCGAATTGAGCTGCCCGTCCGGCGAAGGACCTCCACTCTATAGAGTACTGCAGCCAAATGACCTTCGGGTCGTGTTTCTGCTGGTGTGTAGGGTTTCCGGAGCTGGTGGGGGGGTTAGGGTTGGGCCTGCATGGCAGTGGCAACTGACAGGTAACTAGTTACTTGCCAGTCGTCACAGCGACTTGGGCTTCTCTTTCGCTTTCCATCAGGCGTAAGGAAGTCATTACGTCGAGCTACTATAAAAAAAAAATAACGCCTCCAATGAGTCACAGAATCTAGCGTTGTTTTTTTAAATGTAATAGTATTTCGATATTTGCTTTTGATTGTGATAAATACAAGAATCGACGTCAAGTCACATGTGTTATAAATTAGTATGCAAAAAACATATAATGCAAAGAGTTATTATATCAGTATGATGCTTATTTACAGGTGCTAAGAAACAATGGAATATCTACCTGCTATTCAGTGTCTATTGTGCAATGAATAGCATCTCTTATGTGTTCAAGTTGCTAAACAAACAACATCGTCTATTATAAGCAGTAGGTACACCGCATAGCATCACTACCAGTCGCATCTGCCGAGACAACATGAAGTTCTTTATCGGTTAGTATACAAAGGTCTTATTTTCTTTTGTTCGGTATGGGTTTGCGCTTGTCTGCGATTCACCTGATGGTAAGCGATATCGCAGTCTATGAGCGCTCTTAATCAGCAAAACCGGTTCGCTCTCGCCTTGAACATCGCTATAATAATCTTCTTCTGTCTCTTTCATATTCTTTTCTTTATTTTAATTTATCAACATTCTCATCTATAAGTGGCTTTGTTCTTTTGATCTTGCTTTATGAACAAAGGATCGTCGATTCAAATTCTACCCAGAATAAACATTTACATATTATGTGATGAACATTTGTGTTGATTTTGTATATATCTGCGTAAATTACCTCATAATATCTATCATTAAATCTTAGCAATATCAATACATCTTTCTTTAATTCGTTTCTCTCTTTCTTTTCAAGTCAACATCATCATTCCAGTGTGTTTTGAAAAAATTGTCATGTTCTCTATGAAGGTAGATTTTTTCCAGCAAAAGGGGGTAGTACTTGGAACATTAGAAACCAAGTATAGGTACCTGCCTATATACTGTCTGAAGAACGTAGTGACTATGTAATACATAAAAAAGGAAAACACACTTGTTTCTTGGTCGTTTTAAGATTGAGTTCGGCCTGCGGAGTGTTATTTATTATTTCCATACTTAAACGCGCAATGGCAGGGAGAACATTTTTTCTTGTCGAGTCGAGGCTATAATGCCCCGGTTGATGGATGCGATTCACTTCTGCCACCATTTTCGTCTTGACAGCTTGTGAATCACGTCGCCGCCATTTAGATTTGTTGACCTTTTAAATATATTAATGTATCACGTGCGCCATGCTAGGCATTTCTCTACGAGATCGCATACCCAATGTGGAAACTAGGAAGCGAACAAAAGTAGCTGACGTTGGGATGCGTGTATGCGAACTGAAATAGAGATGGGCGGGGCACTTGGTGCGACGTAGTGATGAAAGGTGGACACGGGCTTTGTGTGAGTGGCAGCCGTAGCTTGGCCGGAGATCTGTAGGCAGACCATCCACCCGATGGTCGGATGACATAGCGGCGGTGGCCGGGAAACATTGGACAAGGTTGGCGAGGGACCGTGTAAAGTGGCGGTTGAAAGAAGAGGCCTATACTTAGCAGTGGGTAGATGTGGGCTGAAATGATGATGATGATGATCACGTTCTCCAAATAACATGGAAACGTCAATTTCGTGAAGAAATTCCGAAGGTGTGAAGGCGAACAACCTTCAATTAAACAGTGTGATCGACTTAGCATGTTACAGACCAACCTGACGACTGTCTATCAATGATTTCGATCGATAGACAATAGGGATGTTTTGGGGGTCAAAATAATCAAACTATATTTAGTCCGTATTTTAGATCACAAAAATTTACCTATTGGACACGTATTTTTCCTTTTTTTATTCAAATTAAAAGTAGCAAAGATACAAGGCATCAGGAGTGGGAGTGGTTTTCTCTCTTAAAATTCAGTGCTCTTTCCCCAAACTTAAAGTTTCACTTTTGACCGATACAATCAAATACTCGAGTACAATATTTTAACCACGCATATTTGTTAACTAGGTATCATCATTGCCGTGTACCTCCAGCCCTACAAGGCAGCTTCTGACTCAGTACCTGCAAGCACCGCCCCAGCGTTCTGGCCGCCCATATGCAACTACAAGACGCCCTGCTACCTCAAATGTGACAACGACGACGCATGCGCACGCTTCGGCCGCCCTGAGAGTTGCCACAAAATACCTGAGGATTGTGGCTGCAAGAAGTACTACGACCCTGTATGTGGCACCGATGATAAGAACTATGATAATATCTGTTTGTTGAGATGTGCTAGTATTAAGAGCGAGAGGTTGGGCGGAGGTCGCATTGTGTTGGCGTACGGAGGGCCCTGCGCGTGCGACTGTAGCCGGTGCGATGACGAGTACAGGTCGGTCTGCGGGTCTGACTGCAGGACTTATTGGAACCAATGTTGGCTGAACTGCTACAGCAGGTGTAACCAGAGGAGGAGGCTACCTAAGGTCACGACAGTCAGGATTGGGTACTGTTAGTAGTTCATTTGTAACTGACTGTTAAACGCAAAACTTGTTTATGCTAATAGGAAACATGCACGGCTTTTTTATAAGGATTCATTGTACCTACCTATATCAACGATTTTTCAAAATTTGTTTTCTATTAAATTAAATAAACCCAAGTCCAATTACATTCAAGTGTAACTTCTTACTTTAAGTTATTTTATTTATATCAATAAACACTACACATTGGAAAATTCTGTTTCATTATTTCGTTCCTCACCTTCTAGGTAATGATATTAAAAATAGCTACCTATACTCTTTATGCACATCAACACAGTTGATCAAAACTATAATTATTTAGTTCACCTTTTGTGCAGAAATGTAAATGTATTTTATTTTCAATTTGGAGGAAAAATGATAAACGTAATTAATTTTAATACACATATTATGACTTAGTTTTACTTGGGCCGATTAGTTTTGATGAGGGAAAACAACCATTAAAACGCAAAAGTTGATTTTATTGCTATCCTGAAAGCATATTTTATTCTAGAAATCCCTTATATCTTATCAAATCAAGCTCGCAACATGAAACCCTAAATGGGCACGTGAACATAATATGTATCATCATTATTAGGACTAGTTGTAGGGGCATCAGAGCGGGCGGTTCGTGTGGCTGAATACTGGGCGAAACTCATAGATTGCTATCAACACGAAAAGAAAAAGAACTACTTAGAGCAACGTTTACCCGAAACTCGTCGTTTCCATTTTTTTTTTTATAATAACTCGACATAATGGCTTCCCTACGCCTGATGGAAAGCGAAAGAGAAACCCAAGTCGCTGTGACAACTGGCAAGTAACTGGTTAGTTACCTGTCAGTTGCCACTGCCATGCCGGCCACGAGCTCCGGAGACCCTACTCACCAGCAGAAATACGACCCGGAGGTCATTTGGCTGCGGTATTCTATAGGGTGGAGGTCCTTCCCCGGACGGGCAGCTCAATTCGGGCGAAGATTCGCTATGCCCTACCTCTCTCTATTTCTATCACTTTCTAAAGTTGCTTTCTATTAATAAACTGAGAAATATCTGGCAATGTGTTAGATGGTGATCTCTATCTCCCTGGTGGTTTCAAGTACAAGAATCCTGCTGGCAGGATAGTATTTCTGTAAATATTGACTGGTTCGATGGCTCATTTGGTAGTGACCTCTGCCCTCTGAGCTAAGGGTCGTGGGTTCGATTCCCGCACAGTACAAGCATTTGTGTTTATGAACATGTCTGTTTGTATTGGTCTGGGTGTTTTCTATGTTTATTACGTATTTATTTACAAAAAGTATCTAAGTAAGTTTATTAGTTGTATAGTACCCATAGTATAAGCTTCGGCTTAGTTTGGGGCTAGGTGGCGCTGTGTGGCCCAGCGTGGCATGTCTTGAGTTATTTATTTATCTTGGGTTATTTATATTGTAGGCACTAACATAGCTAAAGAATGTGTTAAAGTGTACCTAATAATATTTTAAGAATGCAAATAAATAAGTCCTCATTTTATAACTTTTATTTCACGGAAACTTATTAATATATGAAATATTAATTTGCTTAAAAATATAGAATTAATATCTCCAATAATGCTTTTTACTGCCTAGCAGTACCCATATCTAACAAATTTAATTTCTGGTAAACCATTCCTCACGTTACACTGGCTATAACACTCAAGCCAGCATATATTCCAGTACGTTCTCTTATCAGAGCCGCACACTGGCTGGAAGTAGTTGGTGCAGTTCTGGCAGTTGCACACACACGGCCCTCGGTACAACAGCAGAATAGGCGGAAGCCCTTGGTACTCTCGCTTCAGACTCTCGCACTGCAACTTGCAAATGTTGCCGTAAGTGACACCGTCGCTGCCGCAAACAGGGTCGTTCACCGGCCCACAGTTGCACCCACATATCCCCTTGTACACAATCGTCAACGGAGGCAACCCGACCTTCTTGCGAGCCTCATTCTCACACCCCAATAAACAGGGATTACCGTACGTCTTTCCATCGCTGGCGCACACAGGATCGTCGATCTTCGGACAATTGCAAACGGTGCATGGCCCGTTATATTTGATGACTAGAGCTGGGAGTCCAAGCGCAAACCGTCGACGGTTCTCGCATTCCAAAAAGCATTCATTCTTGTACGTTTTTCCGTCGCTGGCGCATACAGGTTTGTTGTCGGGGAGGCAAGTGCAAGTTTCTTGGGAGCATGGTCCGGTCCACTGGAAGAAAATGGGCGGTAGTCCTTGCGCTTCGTTACGTTTGCTGGCGCATTGGAGGAAGCATATGTTTCTGTAGCTCTTGCCATCGGTGCCGCAGACTGGTATGACGATGTCGGAGCAGTAGCACGGTGGGAGGGAGCAGGGAGTTTTGCTGACGAGTAGGATGGGGGGTAGTCCAAGTTTTTCGCGTCTCTTGTTCTCGCAGACGAGGAGGCACTCGTTGCCGTAGGTTTGGCCGTCGGAGCCGCAGACAGGCTGCACCACTGCGGGGCAGATGCAGTTTTCTTGCGGGCACTCGCCGAGCTTGATCACGTATATGGGCGGGCGTCCGTTCTGAACGTTTGATGCGCTGACGCACTTGAGGACGCATTCGTTGGAGTAAGTCTTGCCATCAGAACCGCAGACTGGCTTGTATATGAAGGGGCAGACGCAGGAGACGGGCTGCTGGGGTACAATTGATGCGGGGTTATTTGCTGCGACTTGGTGAAGCAGGCACAAAATGCTTAACAGGATTCCTGGAATTAAAAAACTAATATTTATTATCTTCCTTAATAGTAAATGATGATGAAATGATCTACTTGATTAAAACTAAATATGGTTTTTCTTTGGATTATTAATATTGTAAAGGTGAAAATATGATGATGTTGTATAGGTAACTACCAGATTATGTGGTAAGTACCTAACATTGCAAAAAGGTAATCTCCTAATTTTATCCCACCGGGAATTGGTGCCCGAATTATCAGGTCTTTTACATTACTGATAACATTTTGTCATTTAAAAAAAATTGGTTTTTTGTAAATAATGATGAATTCTACCTATCAAGAAAAAAAATTGGCGATGTGATCTATTGGTGAGTGTGTACACAGCTGTTGTTTTTATGGTTTCGAGCTCTTACAAGAAGCAGGTATTATCTTTTGCAGCTGTTGAAACAACCTGCTGGGGGCTCGATTATCTTAACATTAAAATCATTTATTGAAAAATTAAAAATTGTACAGGCAATTATGGTGGTAATTTATTTATTTTGGCATTTGGCACAGTATTGGAGTGGTATACATATCAATTACATGGTTAGTAATTGGGGTGCTATAAGTTTTTTTTTATGACAGAGGGGGCAAACGGGCCTGAAGGTCACCTGATGGTAAGTGATCACTTCAGCCCATAGACACCGCAACACCAGGGGAGTCACAGGTGCGTTGCCGGCCCTTGAGAAATCTGTAGGCTCGCTTCTTGAAGGTCCCTAGGTCGTATCCATTCGGAAAAATTGCAGCCGGAAGCTGATTCCAAAGAGCAGCTGCACGAGGCAGAAAATTGAGCGCAAAACGCGCTTTGGAAGACTTCCATCTATCAAGTACCATGCCATGGGGCTTCACGTTGGCAAAAGGAGTACAATTAGACTACCGCTCTATTTGTTCTCATAAGAGTCGTTCGTGAAAGTTTTTTCTATGTATATTCACGTCAAAATGAACGTCAAAATTACTGCATCCTGCCTGATGTTAAGCAAACGACGAAGTCCAAAAAGTGCAAGCGATAGATAGATAGATAGAAACTCTTTTTTGCACAAAATCACAGACATTATACGAAAACACATTACAAACAAAAACAAAGTACAATTTAGGTGGTCTTATCGCTTATAGCGATCTCTTCCAGACAACCTTCGGGTAGAGGAAACCAGTTGCAACAGAGATGGGTAATCTAGTGCAAAACTATCTAATTCATATTAAACACGTAAAATAAGCCTACATAAATATACCAAGTTATACATATTCCATAGACATACATATAAATGTATACATAATATCAATCAATCAAATCAATCAACAGCCTTGTTCCGTCCACTGCTGAACGTAGGCCTCCTTTAATTCACGCCACACTTCTCTATCTCTATACATCATAATACATTACATAAACACAATTAGGTACATACAATAATATTTGAGTATGAATTAAGGAAGATAAGATAGAAGTGAAAGAAGATAGAAATTAGAGAAAGAAGATGGGATTTTAGTCTGAGCTTAAAAACTGGGAGGGATTGGGAACGTCTGATGGAAAGGGGGAGGGCATTCCACAGATGGATGGATTGGACAGTGAAAGACTGGGAGTAGGATTTGGAGAGATGAGATGGAAATGATAAGTGGCGTTCACAGCAGGAACGCATACTATGATCCGCGGTGGGTTGCAAGAAATTAAACGCTCTTTCAGATAGGGAGGTGAAAGAGGATTGAATAGCACAGTATTTATAATAGTGAGAGAATATGGAGTTCGCGGCGACGATGGATAGGAAGCGATCCTTATCATACCTGGTAAGTTCTTCAAAAGGCCAAGTCCAAATCGTTTCGTTCACTTATTCGTAGCTACTAGCCACTGCCATGTCACGCCAAGATAACTCTGGGTAAACCTATTGATTCTGAATCACGACCGATGTTACTTCATGAGTATTTTATCGAGTGAACGGTATGAAAGGAATATGCGCAAATTTTACCAAATGGGATGTAAGAGAGCGACCTATCACCTTTGCGCTCCAAGCCACCCTCACCTGCCCGTGGTGAATCCTGCCGAACAACAAACTAGGCTCTGGTAAAATCGACTGGTGGCGCTATAAATATCACAGGCCGATGATGGGCAACGCGTCACCGGAGCGAGAAGCTACGCCCTGCGATCGCCAACCCGCCTGCCCAGCGTGGCGATTATGGGTAAATCCTCCAAATGTTCGCCCAAAGTGGCGAACAGCTGAAGAGGCCTATGTCTAGCAGTGACAGCGATAGGCTGATGATGATGATTGTCCAAACTTTCATAACAGATTACAAGAAAAGTGCGCATTTTTTTCTGCTAAAACACTTACCTATGGCGAGTTCCATGGTGGAAGTTGAATTAGTTGTTGATGCCCAAGCAAGATGGAAGTGAATATATACCCATAAATGTTTGTCGTTTGTTTACCTTCCGAGAATAATAAATGTGGAGTTTATTTGCAATAGAACAAAGGTGCAAGGCTACTGTTATAACAGTGCAATTGTGCAAACTTTTAGCGATCAACAAAGGTGCAACACGAAAAAAACATCTAAAGAATGTGTTGTTTTTTATTATTGTTGTCTAAATGATTTATACCCTTGCTAGTAAATATTATAGCACCCTTTACCGTCGCATATAGATGGATAGATAGTGGATTAGTAATAATAATTATTCACCAGCAGCTAGCTCACAAATACCAGCTACTTCCCCAACCAGAAACACCTACACCATATTACAAATATAAACCAGAGAGTATCCTCGAAACCACGACCCACAAACTATATTATGATAGGGCAATATTAACAGATAAAACAGTACACTTCAATAGGCCAGACATCACATTAATCAACAAAAGTAACAACACCGCCCACTTAATTGATATAGCTATCCCTAATACACATAATCTTAATAAGACAATAGTTGAAAAGTTAACAAAGTACACAGAACTAAAGGATGAAATACAGCGAATGTGGCAACTCCGGAAGGTTACAATAGTACCCATAGTCCTCTCTACCACAGGTGTTATACCAATCCAGTTATTACTCTTTAAGATCTATAGACCTCCCAGACGAAACTTATATCCAGCTACAAAAAGCATGTATCTTAAATACTTGCAGATTAACTAGAAAATGTTTTACAGATAGAACAGGACACCAGATTTAATAATTGATAGTCAAAAAATAGCATTCACTTGGTTCCGACCCGTGAATGTTTAAAATAACCGATGTTTTATACAATGTCGAGCCCAATGAAATGGATATCACGAGTTTATCTAAGTACCGTTTATGTTTTTGCTTATATGTTATATATATATATGTGTTAGTATTTATTTATATATGTTATATTATCTTTATTTGCTATATATTCAATATCCATGTATATTATTAGATATATTAAATTGTTATATTCTCTATCTACACTCACCGCACACAATTTCCACTCTCTGCATGACCCAAAGGTTAACTGGTAGAGAATGCTCCTAGCATTAAGTTCGCCTTTTGTACCATTTTGTGCAATAAAGTTTAAATAAATAAATAAATAAATATCAAAATAATAATAACTAATATGTTCAACTACAGAAAGCATGCATACTTAATACTTGCAGGATAGTTCGAAAATTTCTGCAAAATACATAGTTTTTGTATTCACTTGGTTTTAAACCCGTGAATATGATTAATTTACCGATGTCCAGGCATCGAGATCTGAAAACAGATATCCAGAAATAATAATAATACTTTATTGCCAAAAGACACATTTACATAACAAAATTAAGATTTTAGCAATGGGCCCCAAACTAGGAAACCCTGTATCTTGGGGACCCTAAGCACAGGACATGAGTTTACATTGATATGTAAACTCATGTCCTGTTAGTGTATTAGGGTTCCTCATAATGAAGTGTAATAATAATTCGTCTATAAACAAAAATCAAGATTTTGAATTATCTTCCAGAATAATTACTGGTTCTCATCATCATCAGCCCATTGCAGTCCACTGCTGGACATAGGCCTCTCCACTGGTTCTCACTGTAGCACAATTAAGAATGAAACTTAATTTATTGCTGGTGGAATACCACTTAATGCATGAATATTTTTTAAATTAAAGTCTACAGTTAGATATACTGTTTTTATTAAAAAATTTAAGATTTAAAAAATGTGTATTTACTTTTTCTTTTACTGTGTAATAAATCTAGATATAGGTAAGTCAATTTTATGGTGCGCAATAAAAAATATCTATTTAACTAAATAAAGTACCTATTTTATAATAATGTGTAACTGCATATAAACCTCCCTACGTTTGGTGAACAAGAAAAGAGTCTGGCATACGTAAGCTGCAAGTTCCTACCCAAAAGTTTTAGTGTACTTGCAACTTTAAGTTTAAGGCTCTTTTACTTATGTTCATCAAATTGTCCAATTGTTATTTTGTTAATTGATTTCTTGGTATGTTTCTTGAGGGAAACTCTTATCATAGACAACATTCTTATGCCTTAAATTATTTAAATACATTAATTCTAATTCAGATTTTTCGAGTTCACTCGTGTTTATCATCACTAACATAAATAAATTTAAAAAAACATATTTTGTGATCAGGTGGTTGTTGTATATACTGGTGCATAATTTTTCCAGTATTTTCAGAATAACATTGTTGATACATGAAAATAAATAAGTACTACTTAGGTACAATTACACATTCAACACAGACGTTATGTGGAAAACATGTTTGTTCCGAATTAAAAATAAATATATTTACTCTAGCTTTTACACATTTTTTTATCGACATATATCATAGCTCATATTGCATTACAAAAAGAACTATAAGCCAACTGTGTATACTCACCAACGTTAATCTACAATAACAATTTTGAAAACAACTACTTACTTGGAATGAAACGATGTGTTTTCGAAATTATAATTCTCTAATACACTTACAATAATCGCACTGTTAACTGAATATTTTTACACTTAGGAAAGATTTCACCGGCAGTATTTTTTCTCCCCCGAGTCCTATGAAAAACGGAACAAAACTTAAATGCGCGCACCCATGTATTTACTTCACAATGTCTGTCATAGTTACATTTTAAAAGATGTAAAGAGATAAACTAAGAGATAAAAAAGAGATAAAGTAAATAAAACATAATTAACAAGAAAATCCAGGCTCCAAGCCATGTTAAATTAATCTGCATATAATAAACATAAATCAATATTGAAAATGTAAGTGTTAACAATGCCATCATTTTATTAAACAAATGTTTAAACATGTGGCCCATATATAACAAAGGTCCACTTACATAAAAGAGAGACGTAGGACTGTTTGACGACATAGCAACATGAAGTTTGCCACGGGAATAAGTAAATTATTTTTTATGGCATTAAATTTTAAATGAAAATTTTCTAAAATTTAACTTCTAGTCGTAACCTAATGAGATTCTTAAAATTTGTTTCGCAATTAATAATTAAAAAAAAATGAGAGCCACACCATTTTTTCCGCTGACTTTAATATTCAAATTATTTAAAAAAAAAAAGTCATTTGGAAAAAAAACCCCAATTTTAACTTAGTTTTCTTATTTTGATATTTTGTTCATAGGTATAGCAGTATTAATTTTCATCATCCAATATCATGGAGGTGAATGCACGTGCGCCAAATGCCCAAATGAAGTGAAACCAGTTTGCGGCAGCGATGGCAAAACTTACAACAACAAATGTCTGCTAACAACAGAAAATGACAGAAGGAAACAAAAAGGACTCCCAGAGATAACAGAACTGTATCAAGGTAAGTGCATAGAGTGCTGTTGTAAAAAGAATGACGATCCAGTCTGCGGAAGCGACGAAAAGGACTACCCGAATCCTTGTGAGTTGGATTGTGAAAACGCTAGAAGGAAGAAGCAAGGCCTCAAGCCTATAGACGTTAAATACAAAGGCCAGTGTGTCAAATGTACCTGTCCAGATATTCTCGACCCCGTTTGTGGTAGCGACAAAAAATCCTACAAAAACCCATGTGAACTTAAATGCGTAAACGAGCTAAGAAAACGCCTCGGACTTCCGCCTACAGACACGCTACACAAAGGAAAATGCTCAAAATGCTCATGTCAGCCCGGCAAGAACCCTGTTTGTGCCAGCGACAACATAACATACGATGACACGTGTTGGCTGAATTGTGAGAATAACATCAGAAGCAAACAGGGTCTACCTCCATTGAAAGTAAAGTACGAAGGTAAGTGTATACAATGTGATTGCACTAAAATCGGAGACCCGGTATGCGCCAGCGACGGCAAAACATATGGGAACCCATGCGAGTTGGCGTGCGAAAACAAAGTAAGAGAGAAAATGAATCTACCACCTCTGACAAAGAAATACAAAGGAAAATGCTTAAGCTGCAACTGTCCCGCGGTCAGTGATCCGGTGTGCGGTACTGATGGCGTCACTTATGGTAACCGTTGCGAGCTTTCATGTGAAAACAAAGAGCGTGAAAAACAAAACTTGCCGCCTCTTAAGGTAGATTATAATGGCACATGCATAGATTGTATTTGCACGGCTGATTATACACCTGTCTGCGGCACTGATGGAGTTACTTACGGTAACGTATGTGCTCTTGGTTGCGAGAACAGAAGAAGAGAAAGACGTGGTCAACCGACTATTGGAGAGGCTTACAAAGGTGAATGCGTACAATGTGTGTGCACAGATGAGTGGGCCCCCGTTTGTGGAAGCAATGATGTAACGTACGGCAACACTTGCGAATTTGAATGTGAAAACAAAAAGCGCAAAGCTCAAAATTTGCCACCATTAACAATTTTATATAAAGAAGAATGCGTTAGATGTATGTGCACGTATGAATACAGACCAGTTTGTGCAAGCGATGAAAAGACATATGCCACCCGCTGCGTGCTAGACTGTGAAAATAGGGCGAGGGAAAAACAAAACTTACCCAATTTAACAATACTGTACGAAGGGGAATGTATAAGTTGTGGTTGCTCTAAGGAATACAAACCCGTCTGTGCTAGTGATAAAAAAACCTACGGAAATTTGTGTCTCTTTAAATGTGAGAATAAAAAGAGAAAAGCGCAAGGATTACCGGATCTAAAAATTCTTTATAACGAGGAATGTGTTAGCTGTATTTGCACAATGGACTGGCGGCCAGTTTGCGGAAGCGACGGAAATACGTACAGCAATAAGTGCGCGTTGGGTTGCGAAAATAAACACAGGTCGAAACAAGGCCTCGATCCTTTGACAGTCCTGTACAACGGGGAATGTGTTAACTGCATTTGTAATAAGGACTACAAGCCTGTCTGCGGTAGTGATAAGGTTACATATGGAAATGTTTGCCTTTTGGAATGCGAAAGTAAGAAGAGAAAGGCACAGGGATTGCCCGAATTGGAAGTTTTATATAAAGGGGAATGCGTTAGTTGTATTTGTACTTTAGAGTACAATCCAGTTTGTGGAAGCGATGGAAAGACTTACGGAAACAATTGCTCATTAGGCTGTGAAAATAAACACAGAGAGAAGCAAGGACTCGAACCAATTACCGTGGAGCATAATGGCGAGTGCGTCAATTGCGTGTGCACAGATGATTACAGGCCTGTTTGTGGAAGCGATGGCATCACTTACTCTAATAAATGCGCGTTGGAATGCGAGAACGAAAAGAGACGCAAAAAAGGCCTGCCCGATTTATCCATCCAATACGAAGACAAATGTATCGAGTGCATTTGTACAGACGACTACAGACCTGTTTGCGGTAGTGACAAGAAAACGTATAGCAATAATTGCTCGTTAGTTTGTGAAAACAGGCGCAGAGAAAAGTTAGGTCTAGAACCGTTGACGATACTACATGACGGTGAATGTGTGAATTGTATTTGCACTCAACAATATGATCCTGTATGCGGTAGCGACGAAAAAACGTACAGCTCGCAATGCGTGCTGGATTGTGAAAATAGATCTAGAGAGAAACAAAATCTACCGAAATTGACTGTATTGTACAAAGGAGAGTGTATAGTTTGCGGCTGTACCAAGGAATACAACCCAGTCTGCGCCAGCGACAAAATCACTTACGGAAATAAATGTATGCTAGAGTGCGAGAATAAGAAGAGAAATGCACAAGGATTGTCGCCTCTAGATATAATCTACAAAGGAGAATGTATTAGTTGTATTTGCACAATGGACTGGCGACCAGTTTGCGGCAGTGACGGAAAGACTTATAGTAACAACTGTGCCTTGGGCTGCGAAAATAAGCACAGGGAAAAGCAAGGACTCGACCCATTGACAAAGGTATACGATGGAGAATGTTTCAATTGCATATGTACCAAGGAGTACAAACCAGTCTGTGCAAGTGACGGTAATACGTACAGCAACAAATGTCTCTTCGATTGCGAAAATCAGCGCAGGAAGAATCAAGGACTCGAACAATTGACAGTAATATATAATGGACAATGCGTGAATTGCAAATGCACGAAGGAATACAAACCCGTCTGTGCTAGTGACAGAATCACCTACAGTAACAAATGTCTTCTGGATTGTGAGAACCAGAAGAGAAACGCGCAAGGTTTGCCTCCTTTGGATGTTATCTACAATGGACAGTGTGTTGATTGTATTTGCACAATGGATTGGCGACCAGTATGCGGCAGCGATGGAAAGACTTATAGCAACAATTGTGCTTTAGGTTGTGAAAACAAGCACAGGGAAAAACAAGGACTCGAACCTATAACAAAGGTGCACGATGGAGAATGCGTAAATTGCATTTGTACTAAAGAGTACAAACCTGTTTGTGGAAGTGATGGTAAGACGTATGGCAATAAATGCATGTTCGATTGTGAAAACCAACGAAGGAAGAACCAAGGTCTGGAACCATTGACAGTGCTACATAACGGAGAGTGTGTCAGTTGTAGCTGCACGTTGGAATACAATCCTGTCTGTGGAAGCGATAAAATAACTTATGGAAATAAGTGTCAACTAAAATGTGAGAATGAGAAGAGAAAAGCGCAAGGATTGCCGCCCCTAAGTATCATTTATAACGGGGAATGTATTGAGTGCATTTGTACAATGGATTGGCGGCCTGTTTGCGGCAGCGATGGAAAAACTTACAGCAACAATTGTGCTTTGGGCTGCGAAAATAAACACAGGAAGAAACAAGGCCTCAAACCTCTGACCAAGGTGCATGACGGAGAATGTGTTGACTGCAAATGCAGAAGTTTCCTGTACAGCCCTCTTTGTGGAAGTGATGGAAAAACCTATGCCAATAAATGCTTGTTCGATTGTGAAAACCAGCGAAGAAAGAACCAAGGGCTTGATCCTTTGACAGTGGTACATGACGGAGAATGTGTCAGTTGTAGCTGCACTAAGGAATACAATCCAGTGTGCGGAAGTGACAAAATTACCTACAGTAATCGTTGTTTCTTGGACTGCGAAAATAAAAAACGGGAATCCCAGGGTTTGCCCGAATTGAAAGAGATTTACAAAGGAGAATGTGTCAGCTGCATTTGTACAGCAGATTACACTCCGGTTTGTGGAAGTGACGGAAATACTTACGGGAATAGGTGCGCTTTGGATTGTGAAAACAGTCATAGAGAGAAACAAGGTTTGGAGCCTTTGACGGTGGATTACGAAGGTGAATGCGAGAGCTGCGTATGCACGGCCGACTACAGGCCCGTCTGCGGAAGCGACGACAACACCTACTCCAACAAATGCGTCTTTGAATGTGAGAACAAGAAAAGGAAGAAGCAGGGTTTGCCCAAATTGACGATCCAGTACGAAGACGAATGCGTTGGCTGCATGTGCCCGATGGACTACAGGCCCGTCTGCGGCAGCGACGGCAACACCTACGGCAACGCTTGTAGCTTGGGCTGCACCAATCAGAAACGCGAAAAACTTGGCTTGCCACTCATAAACATGTTGCATGAAGGCGAATGCGAGCCCTGCCGCTGCACAAACGAGTACGACCCTGTATGCGGCAGCGATGGCAGATCATACATAAACATTTGCACGTTGAAGTGTGAGAGCCACAAAAGGGAGCAACAAGGTGAGCCAGGTATAACGCAGGACGGCGTTGGACCTTGCAGTTGTCCTTGTCCAAAGAATTATAACCCTGTCTGCGGCACCAACGGTGAGACCTATGCTAATGAGTGCCTCTTCAATTGCGAGAATAAAAAGCGGGACGAACTTGTGCTACCAAGGATAAGAATAGCGTACAAGGGTGAATGTCAGTGCACTTGTGACTGCTCGAGCAGCTACATTCCTGTGTGCGGAACAGACGGAAAGACGTACTTGAACAAGTGCTGGTTGGATTGCACGTCTAAAGATGATAGCTCTGTCAATGTAGCTTACGATGGAGAATGCAGGACTTGCACTTGTACTGAGGAATACAACCCTGTTTGCGCCAGTGATAGGAACACTTACAGCAACCTTTGCATGTTGGAGTGCGAAAATGAAAACTTGAGATCCGTGGGTTTACCAGAACTGACCATACTTTATAACGAAGCGTGTGTAACTTGCACTTGCACAACAGAATACGAGCCAGTTTGTGCAAGTGATGGAAATAATTATGGCAACAAATGCGTTCTGGGCTGCGAAAATGAGCACAGAGAGAAACAAGGCTTGGAGCCTTTGACGGTGGATTACGAAGGGGAATGCGGGAGCTGCGTCTGCACGGCCGACTACAGGCCCGTCTGCGGAAGCGACGACAACACTTACACCAATGAATGTGTCTTTGAATGCGAGAACCTGAAGAGGGAGAGACAAGGTTTGCCGCAATTAACGATCCAGTACGACGACGAATGCGTTGGCTGCATGTGCACGATGGACTACAGGCCCGTCTGCGGCAGCGACGGCAACACCTACGGCAACGCTTGTAGCTTGGGCTGCACTAATAAGAAACGTGAAAAACAAGGCTTGCCGCTCATAAACATGTTGCATGAAGGCGAATGCGAGCCCTGCCACTGCACAAATGAGTACGACCCTGTATGCGGCAGTGATGGCAAATCATACATAAACATTTGCACTTTGAAGTGTGAGAGCTCTAAATTGGAGCAGCAAGGTCTTCCCGGCATAACGCAGAATGGGATTGGACCGTGCGGTTGTCCTTGCCCAAGGAATTACGACCCTGTCTGCGGCACCGATGGTGAGACCTACGCCAATGAATGTCTCTTCGAATGCGAGAATAAGAAGCGGGATGATGTTGGTCTGCCAAGGATTCGGATAGCCTACAACGGTGAATGCATCTGCTCTTGTGACTGCCCGAATACGTACCTTCCTGTGTGCGGTACCGATGGAGAAACCTACTTGAACAAGTGCTGGCTGGAGTGCTCCTCCGACGATAATGACCCTGTAAAAGTAGCTTACGATGGAGAATGCGACATTTGCGAATAGATCATACTTCACCGTCACGATTTAATGGTTGTTGTTCCCCAGGAAAACTGTAGCATCAATTATATTTTATTACAAAAAGGGCTGATTTAAAACTGGTTGCATTCCGGCCTTCCGGTATGATAGGTAATCGTACTGCAGCAAAGAAATCTTTTTAGAAAAATATTTAGTATTCTTTTAGGAAAGAGAAATTCACATAAAAAGTTGTTCGTACTATTGAATGCCATTTGTACTTGACGTTATTAGGTACTTTTAAATCTTGAAAAGAAAATTAAAAATGTAATTTAAGTTTTAAATACATACAGATAGTATTAATGTTATCCTGATATTTAATCGTTTTGCTGCTACAACCATGAAAATGTGACGGTATATGATATCTGTCATAATTAATATGAAGCATAATAACATAAACATGTAGGCAATTTGAATTAATGACGTCATTGTGATATTGAATTTACCTACCCATGTATAATGTGTGCACTAAAATAAATATTTATACAACAATTTTGCCCAAATTCATTTTTATCATGCAACTCATAAATACATAATTCCTTCGTTATAAAAAAGCTTATTTTAGTTATTGAACTCACCTACCCTCCTATCTTGCAGCTTTCTCGTGCAAAATTAACCGAATTTTCCAAGGAAAATCTCAACATTCTTTCTAACAAGACAAGTCCATTTCGCAGTATCCTTTGAGTATTATCGGCAGACGGTAATCCCTCTCCCCCCCCCCTGCCCCCTCCCCGATAATCACCAGAAACTGTAATGAACGCGGATGTCTTCATTTTTTACGACTCGCCTTAACGAGGCTATATTTTTATGGGCAAGGCGAAAACGAAATCTTAGAACGTGGATTCACTTCGAATAAAATTAGGTTTTATATGTTAAGTGAAGCAGTAAAGTGTGTTGATGGTGCAGTGCTTGCAAGTACCTGCTAATGATAGAGATGACTCAAGTTCAAATCACAGGTAGAGTCGAGGAAAATATTTCTGGATTTGTCGAGAATTTGGCGGTTTGATTTATCATATCAAGTGTCATGTGTCGGATAGCACAACCCTTTGCATTGTGAAAATATAGGAACAGAGCTCATCTGTATTCCTATACCTACTTATAGCCTTGAAAACGAGAACAGGAATCGGAACAGCAACGTTCATGGCAACGGCAACAGCTACAAGGAAGGGATAGGGTTTGGTGAAAGGATAACGGTAAGAATTTTATTATGTAGGTACCTAAATAAAAATTAATTGGTAGGGTCTCCCCTGACTGGCTACTACGATACACTCGATGAAACCCCCGTGTAGTGACGTCGCGTTTCTGCCTCTTAAAGCCGGCATGGTGGTGATAACTGATAAGTGATTGATCTAGTTTATTACCGTAGCTATATAAAGGAGGCCTATCATCTTTTCGCTCCAAGCCAACCTCACCTGCCAGTGGTGCATCCTGCCGAATAACAAACGCGGCGCTAGCAACCGACTAGTGGCGGTATAACCATCACAATTGAAGGCGGAGCGACAAGGCCCTGCGATCAGCAACCCGTCTGTCCAGCGTGGCGATTATGCCCTAAGTCTATGTCCAGCGGCTGCAGTCCACTGACTGCCATAGGCTGATGAATAACGTAGCTACAGTTGCTTCGGCTTCTGTTTCGCTTTCCATCAAGCCAAGGGTAGCCACTATGGTATGCTACTACACATTATAGGCACCACCCGTGACATCCCAAAGAAGACTACATAACAATAATACTTTACTGCTTTATATAAACAGATTCACGGCCGTATTCACAAACGTAACTTTGAATAAGAATAAGAATCTTTATTATATTGGGACATCACAACATAACAATGATAACATACAATATACAATCACTACATAACAATATCTAGACACGTACATTTAAACCTCACAAAAGTAGAACATAATAACACAGATAGGTATATGTATAGCAGTCAGACCGGACGTGGTGTTGTGACGTTCAATATAAAAGGGTCCCACTCAGCATTGAGCCTTTGCGTCGCGCGAACGCACAGTGTCCAAATTCTTCAAAGTTTTATCCCGTAAGTATTGTTTCCTTCATTTGTGAAACAAATAGTTAGCGACTAGTAGCTGGGTAATATTGGGTCAGAGCACTCGCTCGAGGCCGGCGCTAACTAGCGCGTCCCGGCTCGAGGGCGTAGCTCAAGGACAGGCCCTTTGTGCGCCGCCTGCCGCACAGCGAGTGGCCAATGTAGATAGATGCCCTTTATTGCACTCAAAAGATGTTACAGACTAAGATGAAGATATAAAATATCAACACCACATACCTACATTGCTCCAATTCCAAAGTAAGTAGCTTAAGCACTTGGGTTATGGGTATCAGAACAGCGAAGGTACCACAAATATGTACCTAGACACGGAACGAACACAAATGTTCATCACACGAATAAATAAATAAATATAAATATCAGACAACATCACAAACATTGCTCCGATCCCAAAGTAAGTAGCTTAAGCACTTGTGTTATGGGTGTCAGAACAACGAAGGTACCATAAATAAATACTTAAATACAAATATAAACACCCAGACACGAAACAAACATCCTGGGTGGGAATCGAACCCACGACCCTTGGTTCAGAAGGCAGGGGAGCAATTGAGCCACCGAGCCAGTCGGGCCAGATTGTTTGTCCCGGTTGGGGATCGAAACACCCACTTCATAGTACTTCGATCAATGGAACAGACAGGACTCTTGATTCCTTGTTTTTATTCATTATCATCAGTCCATTGCTGGACATAGGCCTCTCCTAATGTTCGCCACTTAGGTCGATTTTGGGCTTCAGCATCCAGCATTTGCCAGTCGTCCTGCGCAAATCGTCACTCCACCTAGTCTGAGGGCGTCCTACACTACGTTTGCCGAGACGCGGTCTCCACTCCAGAACTCGTTTACCCCAGCAGTTATCGGTTCTGCGGCTGATTTGGCCAGCCCACTGCCACTTCAGCTTACTAATCCAGTGACCTTGTTTTTATTAATCAAATTCAAACCTCTGTGTAAAGATTCAATCTCTTCCTCCTGGATAGTAGGTAGTTATGACAGAATTAGCTATTGAAGTTTTGTTGAAATTAAGGAACTAAAGAGGATACTTACAATCCTGGGATCTTTAGGCGGAGCGTGAAACGGCATCTCAGTGGGCCTTCAGGGTGAGGGCGACAAGCGCAATGGGTTTGTTCTATTGTGCCTGTCGACCTAACTTTTGGACCTCACGACCGCTTACCATCAGGTGGAGTGAGGTCATTCTGAAAGCTTTTCTTATAAAAAAAAAACTTGGCAACCTAGTAACTTAGCTTTATACTAATCCTATGAGCTGAAAAATCATGAAATCCCCATGAACGGAAAAGTTTCCAGATTTAAGTCCTGGAAGCGGTCCGGATCAGGGATTTGTGTGCGATTGGCCGGGATCGACAGCGGGGGAGGGGGATAGCTCATCTGCATCGCAATCGCTAAATTGTTAAATTCAGCTCGTTTTAAAACACAAACTTTTCGCTCGCAGCTTAACTTCATTAGGTATGTGTAGGGTGTGCAACATTTGGAATAACACTTGTTAAATCCTGACATATTAAAGGCCAGGATCTAGCAATGTAGTGAACAATATAAGATGCCTTTTTGTAAATAAATACGTACTTATTATACACAGCAAACATCCAGATCAATAAAAACATGTTCATGCACATAAATATTTGTACTGGGATTGAACCACTGTGTCAGAGGCACTATTCAGTACTACCTACTCAACTAAGGTGATCGTGCAAGAAATCCCCGCCCCATCCCTTCCAGAACATATGAATTGCAGCTTCTCAGCCGGTGGTATAGTTTATCCACCTAGCTGGAAGTGGGTCCGGGTCACGTTTCAAAATCTTAGATACTGTTTTTTTGTAAATAAATACACATTATACGTAGTAAACACCCAGATCAACACAAACAGACATGTTCATGCACTCAAACGTTAGTACTGTCATCATCATCATCATCAGCCTATTGCAGTCCACTGCTGGACAAAGGCCTCCAGTTGTTCGCCACTTGCAGCAAACATCTGGAGGATATACCCATAATCGCCACGCTGGGCAGGCGGGTTGGCGATCGCAGGGCGTAGCTTCTCGCTCCGGTGACGCTGCTGCCCGTCATCGGTCTGTGGTATTTAGCTACGCCTTCAATTGTGATGGTTATACCGCCACCAGTCGGTTGCCAGCGCCTCGTTCGTTATTCGGCAGGATGCTCCACATGCAGGTGAGGTTGGCTTGGAGCGAAAAGATGAAGGGTTGCTCCCTTACATCCCCTCGTTAGTACTGTGCGGAGATCGAACCCACGACCCTTGGCTAGGAAGGCAGAGGTCACTACCAAATGAGCCACCGGGCCAGTCAACATGGTGTGTCACTATAAAAAACCTATATAAAAGACAATGTCTCGAAGGCTCAAAACGCATGGTCATTGGCACAATCAGCCACAAACCGACAAACTAAGTTAGGACTAAAGTCGCGCTCGGCTAATTAGCGCCGCTGCTGTTGACTCGCGCGCGAGACCCGGCTTCGCTTACTCGGGAAGATAATCGGGATTTTTCGTTGAGGTATAAGCTTAGGTCTTACGTGGTCGCCGTCGAGTTTAGTAAGAACGCCGTGCTTTGGTCCTTCGAGCAGGATCTTCGAAAATCCTATACACTAAATTCAGTATAAATAGTGTGAGCAAAAAGCAAAGAAAATAAATTTGAAAGGTTTTCTATACCTTTCAAATTTATTTTCAGCTGTGAAGCGCGTAGCCCTTAGAAAAAAAAACGGAATTTCGGCGCTTTGACAACTGATTATAACAGTCAAGATGCATGTACGACTAGGCGCGCACTACGAGATTTTCGCCTAGCGGCATAATGTCGCACTAATACTGTACCAAACAGTTTTAAACTTTAAGCGGTGATTGTAAAATCGACCTAGATCACTTCTCTTCATATCAATAAGTCAGATATATTCATATTCATTTATTCACTCTAATTTGTAACAAAAGTAGATACAACGATATGTACATTTATGACACTTACGGGGTGCAAGTGTCATAAGTTAATGTCTTTAGCATAAAATTTTAAAAAATAATCCACATCGGATTTGTTGTATCACTACGCGCTAAAGACGCAGCCATACATTTCGTAACTTGTACAAAATCTTACCAGCCAAGTAAAAATTAATGCAATCTAAACTGAAGTACAGACATGAATAAACAAACTTGAAATTACAAAAGGCCTTCGAGTGGCTTAAAAGCAAAAACGTCGCCGAGAAAGGACCCACCAACTTCCCTATTTGGGCCAAATTGCGGTACGCTATTATAAATTCATTAGGCAATAAAAAAGAATCAGAGCGCCCCTCTGCGAAGTTATAATTAGGTCAATACTCGGGGAATACTAATAAGAAACGCTAGTGAGTAAGAAGTTCACTCCTTGATAGGGCTGCCGAGTAACAGAGTTATCCATAACAATTAAATATTAAATACATCACACACATTCTTCAAACGTGGTCTAGAGAGAGTTAAAGTACTTGATTGAAGGGAGCGACACATCATTTCTTCGCTCCAAGCCACCCTCACCTGCCAGTGGTGCATCCTGTTCACAGACCAGGCTCTGCCAACCGACTGGTGGCGGTATAACCATCACGATTGAAGACTAAATAACACAAGCCGGGCAGCATAATCGGAGCGAGAAGCTATACGCCCTGCGATCGCCAATCCGGCTGTCTAGGTGGAGTAACTGGAGAGGCCTATGTCCAGCAGTGGACTATAATAGGCTGTTGTTGTTGTTGGAGCTAAGCCGCTGCCTACCATGAGGAAGGCCTCGCGGTAGGCAGCGTATAAGCTGTATTCCTGCCCTGGCATTGCAGAGTCTATGAGTGGTAACCGTTTAACAACAGCTTGCAACATTGGGCCGCTTACTCGTTTGATATCCTCCGTAATAAAAAAAATACATGGCTCCGATCCTAAAGTAAGTGAGTAGCTTTAGAACTTGTATTATGGGTATCATTACAATGAAGGTACCATAAACATATACTTAAAATAATATTACAAACACCCAGACACAAAACAAACACAAATGTTTTTCACACAAATGTTTCTTCCGGGTTTGAATCGAACCCACGTCCCTTAGTTGGGACGATCCAACGGATCCTACGAATCACTAAACCAGAAGACCACGTCAAGCAGGTAATTTGCTGCTGAACCGAATTTAGGAAACGCTGTAAAGCTAATCTTGCAATAGTTTCAATGCGACCCCTAAATAGCGCTTAGGAGACTCTTAGCTATGAGGCTGTAAGTTTGCTATTTAAAGACAAGCAACCCTTGTGCAGTTGTGGTAGGCGAGCTGCGGACATGACTTGAATGAAAATAATTCTACTACATCGAAAGAACTAGCGGTGAGCAGTCATTCATTAGTCTGCAGCGATACAGACGCTCCTTGCATCATATTTATTTGTTTAAATAGATTACCTGGATAAGGATGAATAACCTAAGACATCGTATTGGTAAGGTTATGAAACAAAGTTTTCTAATAAACAACTGTGCGTGGTTGACACGTGCCTGCGTGTTTAGATTGTATACCTACAATCTGGGGTATACCTCATAGAGTATACATTAGTGTCATCATCATGCCATTGTGATTTCTACTCATGATTAGAGGAAGCTTAGGGAGGTGTAACTATGTCCAGCAGTGGACTGTGAAAGGCTTTTAGGTAACTAAGCCTTCTTTATATCGCCATAATGAAGCCAAGATCGTTTGGAGTTAATAATAAAATTAGTAATTCCGTTTTTTGCGGGCAATTACCGACGACTATCGTGCCTTAAAATATATTGTACGTGTACACGGTAGAGTTGCAAACTTTTTAATACGCATTTTATAAACATTGAAGGTTCCAAAACGGAATGGATAAGGTTTCTATCTGAGATTACCAGCCCGCGTCACCCCTATTGCCGGAAAATTTCGATGTTACGACGCCGTTTCACACTTAGCGAGTGGCGCATTGTGGACCAGAGTAGGTGTTGCGGGGACTCGACTCGACTCGACTCGATTCGCCAACTTTTTGATATCGCGGAGTTGACGCTTTGTCTCACGAGTCGAGAGTGGATGGAGACGAGTGTTCAGGTGCCCTTGTGTTTGTACCTACTTCTTTGTATTGTTGTTGGTCGTGACAGCATTTTGTGGAGTAGGTGCCTACTGGGGTGTTAAATTCCGCAGCATTTCCTAATTCTCTTAATGGCGATATTCCAGGCACAAACAATAGGGGACAAAACTTGTACGAGTATGTGGCGCCCATAGTTAGAGCGTTAGCTACTACTATAACTAATACGAACGATCCGATGGTTCCCGGTTCGGTTTACGGTCGGGGTTAATAAAACATGACCTTTTCTGCATTGTCTGGATCTGGGAACCCTAGAACTCTTGGTCTCCCAGAACACTGGTAGACGCGCCCAGTCATCATCTGTTACTCATAGTACCTACAAGGGAACATCTATGTTTGAGAACCTATGTTTGCAATACTCTGGCATTCATTTATTTGCGTTGTGTGCTTTCGCGGTTGAGTGCGAAATTACGCCCGATAAGTTAAATTTTAGATGTTATCTTAATGTAGGAAATAAGGGATGAAGTGATCACTTAAACAAAATAGAGTAGGTACAATATTTCCGTAGAATATGCTGTCTAAGGGCTTAAATCCAATGTAGGTCATTACGAGTACCAACTATCTTGGTTTGTCTTTTAAGAGTACTTTTACCTTTTACTCTGCGATCGCCAACCCGCCTGCCCAGCGTGGCGATTATGGGTATATCCTCCAGAAGTTTGCCCTAGGCGGCGAGCAGCTGGAGAGGCCTGTGTCCAGCAGTGGTCTGCAATAAGATGATGATGATGATGATGACTCTGGACCATTCTGGCATCAGGTATATCACGCAATAAAATATAATGAATGATTTTTTTATTAATTGATTGTTATTTAACTAGTTACAAGCACTTTCGTAACAACCCCACCCCAATTTAGCAAAGTTTTCAACGTTTTATCCATTTGCGACACCAGCTACCCGTGAAAGCTTTTTCTAGTCCGTTCGCGTAACAAAATCTTTTCAAACCGTCCAAAACTTGTCCAAATAAGACCAATTTAATTACAGATTGCCCTGGAATAGGTCCCCGGACACGCCTCTAGAGCAAAACTCGTTAAATATAATCCAACAAGACATTTTCGATGTTTTAAATTGGCGAGAAACAAGTCCCCGGGGCAGCGGGGAAGTTCTCACCCGTTACGGGCGAAACTTCGTGAGTACAACGTACTTTTTATTTTTTACACATAATAACCATTTGGTGGAAATGTTCCAGACAGATTTGCGAAGTGAGCTGGAATTGTGGGCGGGTTACGCAACTTGGGGGACGGCTGCGCTGCGCCTACGACTATTTAATAGCAATGTATTTTGTAGGCGCTATTTCATTAAGCAATTTTAGTAGCACTGCCATGGACGTAGTCATAATATCTAAACGTAAAAGTGGTCCAAGGGCACATCAGTGTCCTCCCCTTCATCATCATCAGCTTTCAGACGTCTACTCCTAGACATAGGCCACACGAATGACCTTTTATCATTTAGGGCGATTTGCCTTAGTCACCACGTTTGGCAGGTGGGTATTCTCCGCTAAATAGGAGTGAGCCCACATAACCCAGGTGTCCCGTACCCAGTGCCCTGGTATATAGGCATTCCCGACGAAAAGAAATACCAGGCAAGTAAACCTTACGGATATCATAATCTCCATAAGTCTGCCATGTTATAGAAAAGCTCCTTGCAAAAGATTTTCCACCAATACTAATCAAGAGTAGCAGTAATTACTTCAAAAGTATTAAGACGACCCCGAAACTTCGGTAATAAACTTTGGAGCAGGCCTCCTGGGTCCGAATCTCGAGTTGTGCCAAAAATTTGTTACTAACTGAGTCATCTTTTAAGAAATTACTTACGGTAGTTATTTATAAGTCAAGCAATTTTCAGAGATGAAATTCCGTGAATCGAGAAGAACATTTAAGCCGTTCGTATTGCGCTCTCTAGTTTATAAATATCAGAATCTCAAGGTTTTCAGAGTTAATACTTAATACCTCCTGAGCATAACAAACCTACCTACTTACTAGGCTTTGAATATCGACACCAGAATAAAAATAAAGAAATAAACTCAAATATCATAACGAAATAAATACATGTGACTTCGTGACAGCTTGCTAATCCAAAATGGTTGAATTTCGCTCCAAACCAACCTCACCTGCCCGTGGTGTACCTATTCTGCCGAATATCAAACGAGCCGCTGGCAATCGACTGGTGGTGGTATAACCATCACAATTGAAGGCGTTGCTAAATAGCATGACGGGCAGCAGCGTCATCGGAGCGAGAAGCTACGCCCTGCGATCGCCAACCCTTCTGCCCAGCGAGGCGATTATGGGTAGATCCTCCAGAAGTTTGCCCTAGGTGGCGAAAAACTGGAGAGGCCTATGTCCAGCAGTGGACTGCAATAGGTTGATGATGATGATGATGATATGCTAAGGGATATAAGGTAGCAGCCTATCATCTTTTTGTTTGGTGCAATCTACCTAATAACAAACGAGGCGCTGGCAACCGTCTGGTGGTGGTATAACCATCACAATTGCTAAACGATGAAAGGCAGCAGAGTCATAGAAGCGATAAGCTACGCCCTGCAATCGCCAACTCATCTGCCCAGCGTGGCGATTATGGGTATATCCTCCAGATATTTGCCATAGTTCAGCTGTGGACTGAAATAGACTGATGAAGATAATGATGACGTATATGCTAACGTCCTTCCACGATTACCTGCACTCAGTTAAGTGTCCGTAGACGCCGTTGCGTAACCTACAATGCACCCCATAAAGTAAGCGTAATTTCACGGCCATTTCACTTTATGCTTACAGCCAAGACAACATTGGATCTTAGCAGTCAGTACCTATTCCGTGTGATAAATATAAAAGTTACATAAACCTGGTCTTTAGTAAACTTGGTCGTAGTCCCATAGAATCTTAATGATTTTACTAATGTTGTGTTCGTAAAATGTAACCGCGAAGATCAGAGTCAATGAATTAATTTGCCAGTGCCAATATTTAGGATTTTTCGAGGTACAAAATGAAAAAAATGTATAGAATTTTGTTCCTGCTTGTCGTTGTAAGCGTGTGCGGTGAGGATTTAGAAGTAATACAAGCTGGCAAGGCAGCAGATATAGATTATTCCGATTTGGCTGGCGAAGCCGAGAGGTACAAGAACGACATATTGAAATTTTTAAACCAAACGCGTATTCAGGAGAAATATAAAACGATGTACAAGAGTTTGCTGTCGAAGTTACAAGGTAAATAAGATTATCTGCTTTCTGAAACACTAGATTTTATCCGCCTTTCTGCTCGTGTAGATAGGTACTAATCTAATGCATATTTGGTACTTTTTTAATAAACTACACGAATCTGTACTTAATGATTTTAGTTCATAATTATGTTGACGTTGCGTCAGGAGTTTTTTCAACTAAGATTCATCATAGTTCTGTTAATAATTAGGAAGATATGTATCTACCTATAAATTATGAATGTTTAAAAACTATTATATTTATATTTTGGTTTAGTATTTGTTTATATTCCCTACGTTAGGTGGGTGTACGTTTTGTAAATTGCTATTGATACACCAACGGCAGGTAGGAAGGAATCGCTAGTTAAAAAAATATTTAAAAGTAGGTACACGCACATTAATCACCTTTGCCAAATAGGGTATTTGACAACATTTAAAATATGCCGCAATTATTGGATAGCCTTTTAGTAAATCGTAGGTATAAGATAACATAATTAACTTTAATTTAGGTAAAAATGTGTACATTTATTGCATATTTCACGTAGCTAAGTATTTTTTTAAGGTTTTTGCCTCTGCGCGATTTGTGCTTCAACCACGGACTGGCTCTTCTTACTTGCCTGTGATGTCACGCAGATCACGTGACCGGCGTCATTTCCATTAAAGCGTTTTGTCCAATACCCTATTTAATGTGTTGTATTCGTATTCAAACTATAACTATAGGTACGAAATATATAAAAAAGTTATATACTGTTTCGGTACGAAATAACGTGGATCAAGTTTAATGTAATTAATATTTTGGTATGTTTACAGGAATACCGCAGCCTAATCGCAGAGGTATTGATTTTTTTAATTTTCTTATTTATTTTGAGATCGTCCTAATCATTTTGGACCACGTTTTGGACAGATACTGATTGGCAATAAGCTGGCTTAGGAAAAGTACCAACGTATCCATGCTACTCGCATTATGCCATCAACTTATCGTGTCGGAAAGAGTAGGATTGAAAAAGCGGCAGCGTCACCGGAGCGAGAAGCTACGCCCTGCGATCGCCAACCCGCCTGCCCTGAGTAGATATTGGCCCTGAGTGGCGAACAACTGGAGAGGCCTATGTCCAGCAGTGGACTGCGATAGGCTGATGATGATGATGTTCTTTTAAAATTCAAATGCCATTGTTTAACTTTTTTTTAAGCGCGGAGCATTTTCGTTTTTTTTTTATGCAAGAGGCGGCGGACAAGCAAATGTGATGCCTGATGGTAAGCAGTCGACACCGCCCTCAACAGGAACACCGCAATTCAAATCGAGTTCAATCAATGACCTCTGCCTTCTGAGCCAAGGGTCGTGGGTTCGATTCCCACACATTACAAACATTTGTGTGCATGAACATGTCTGTTTGTATTGGTCTGGGTGTTTTCTATGTATAATATGTATTTATTTACAAAAAAAATGTATCTAAGTTTATCAGTTGTCTAGTACCCATAGTACAAGTTTCGGCTTAGTTTGGGGCTAGATGACGCTGTGTGTCCCAGCGTGGCATGTCTTGGGTTATTATTTATTTGAGTTGCTACCCTGATGTTCCGAACCCAGGCTCCACGCGTCGTATAGTCTCTGGCCGCAACACGTCGATAGCAGCGGTGCCGTGGCAGGTATCCCTGAGGGAGAAGACCTACCCCATCTGTGGAGCGTCCGTCATCACGGACCTTTGGCTGCTCACGGCTGCCCACTGTCTACTCAGGTAAATCGAATACAATAATAACCTTTACTTTACATTATTGTCCCATTCGATATTGAGAAATACCTAATGCTATGCGAGTCATGTCCGTGCAAGTATGAGAATCCGATGGCAGGGAGAAGAACATGTTTACGGTCGGAAGTGCCCAATATAATACATCACCGCGGACATTAATATGGCGGAAAAGGCACCATCAATTCTTATGAGATTGTTAAGTAATTATATGCACTACATATATATTTTTTTCTGTTGTTGTTTCTTGTGATTTTTTAAGCTAATTAAATTGTTTTTCTATTTGTTAACCATATTTTTGGCATGATGTATTCGCCTGTAAGTGTTTGTTACACCAAACAAATGTTGGTGGATCAAATATAAATAAATCATCATCATGTCTCTAGACCTAGAGAGACCTCTCTAATTGTTAACTACTTTGATCGATCTTGGGCTCCTCGCATCCAGTCCTTTGCAGCCATCCTAAGCATATCAGCCAGAAGGTGTCTAGCACTCGTGGGGGGTTAGGGTTGGGCCGGCATGGCGGTGGCAACTGACAAGTAACTGACCAGTTACTTGCCCGTTGTCACAGCGACTTGGGCTTCTCTTTCGCTTTCCATCAGGCGTAGGGAAGCCATTATGTCGAGCCACTATAAAAAAATAAATAAAAAAAAACTACATTTCCCGAGAAGCTTTATGCCCTGAGAATTCGTTTACGCCAGCAATTACTAATTGTATAACAAATGTATATTATACTCGTACTCGTACTTGACAACCGCTGGCGTAAACGAATTCTCAGGGCATAAAGCTTCTCGGGAAATGAATAAGGCGGTCTTATCGCATGCAGCGATTTATTCCAGACAACTTTAGTGTAGAGGATAGATTAGAAAGGTGAGGTGATCTATCGACGGAATTTAATATTTGACAGAAATTGATGATGATAGTAATATACTAACGCAATAATATCCCCCCTTATATGTAATCAGATAACGTCTACCATTATTTAGGGCCAAATACAAGTGAGCACAGATTAACTAACAAATCTCCCCATCGTATCTCATAAAAGACAAAACACCCAGCTACCCTGAGATACGACACTATGAAACCGGTATCGACAGAAAGAAATGTGTCCAATATACGAAAACAACGCCATAACTTTTCCGACAGCTGAACAGTGGTAGGTGTTTGGGGAGGGACGCCTGTCTCTTAGGGTCAGTACACACTGAAAGAGCTAGAAATGTTACAAGCTATTTTTATTTATTCATATCGGTGGTATTGTCCAATCAATCGCTCCGCTGGGCAGGCGGATTGGCGATCGCAGAGCGTAGCTTCTCTCACCGATGACGCTTTTGGTCCGTCATCGGCCTGTTGCATTTAGCTTCGTCTTATTTGAGTTCCCTGTTCGGTGGGCTGTACCGCGGACAGGTGCTGGATGCTAAAAGCTCAAAATCAATCAAAGTGGCGGTGTATCACGAACACCGACAAACATTGAATTCCTGACTATGGACCTACTACTCGTACTGACTCACATCTTTACAAAAAAATGTTGACCCGACCCCCGGGCTTTATACTCGTGCCGCGTGATCTCTCGGTTGACTGTCTTATAAGTAATTATTGGTTCTTATCATTAAGAATGATCTCTCTAGACCAATCACAGAAAGGTACATTTTATAAAAAAAAATAAGGCGATTGAGATAAATCGTGGCTACTGTATCTAGAAACTATTACAGTGGAATTTGTACTTGAACCTACGAAAACTTTAAAAGCGAGCTCTGAACTAGGGCTGGAGCGATCCGTTCAGTGGAAATCTACCCTTATGCGGGAATATTGGGCGTCTTTCCGATTGCACGGGACGTATCGCCTTCGAAGTGGGCACAATAAATATCTGGAGAGCCGTAAGTCTATTTGGCGCGATGTATGCGAAACGAAAGCGAAAGATTGGGTTTTGACGCTCGCAAAATAGTTTCAACATGTTTTGTGAGCTATAAAATGTGATTGAAAAGAAAAACCGGTCAAGCGTGAGTCGAATTAGTCGAACTTTTGTACCTAAGAAGTAATGTCACATCAATCGTTCGGAAAAGTTTGCTTTGAATGACCAAAAGAAAAAAAAACACAAATGACCAAAACTAAAAAGCGATAAATAACTTAAGTAATTCTATCCTTAATACATAATTATTTAAATATTACAATTATCACTTATTTTTGAAGTCGGTGCCAGCCTCTCGGTACCTAACGTAGACTGTTGTTGTATGACGCGCGCGGCCTTATTTGTTTGGCTGGCACCGACTTCAAAAATAAGTGATAATTGTAATATTTAAATAATTATGTATTAAGGATAGAATTACTTAAGTTATTTATCGCTTTTTAGTTTTGGTCATTTGTGTTTTTTTAAAGTCGGTTTAATTTTTTTTTTAAAAATAATTTTATTTCTCTATTTTTAGTTGCGTTAATGTGCTGTGACCTTGAATAAAGGCTAATTAATGTCCTTAAGAGTTTTACTTAGGAATAAAAAATTTTGCTTTAAGTCAAGTGAAGACTTTGCGATCTAGAATCAAGCATATCACTTACCAAATCACCTGCCCTATTAGCGCTGCATAAGTACATACTACTACCTAGTTTAATATCGACCAATGTCAGTACTGTCCCCTAACTCCTAACCGTTAAGGAGTTCTGTGGCTTCATCATCAGCACCAGATGTTGACGCCCGGAAGCATATACCTGAGTAAAATATGATTACGTAACAAAAACACCATTTGAGCATACAATTTTCGGTTGGTGCCCTCAATTTCTCCAGGATCCCATCATCAGATCCTGACTTGGTGATAATGGGACCACCTCGGAAGTGTCCTCTATCGAACTGTCGAAAAATTTTTGAAATCCATCCATAATTGACGGAAATATCGGTGAACATACATAAAAAAAAAATTATTATACATACAGACGAATTGAGAACCTCCTCCTTTTTTCGAAGTCGGTTAAAAAAGGTAGCAAACACAAAACGAATCGTTATAAATAGTCTGATGTGGTTTGACAACAAAATAAAATTAATTGCTTACTAAGTTTCTATTGCTAAAAAACTAAGTATAGTTATTGTGAGAGTCTTAGATACCTACCTACTTGAAAAAATTAATATTAATATTACAAGTTTGGTTGCTAATTGGTCAAAATGAGAACCCAAACCGAGACATTAGGATTGTCGTTTCTCAACCACACAATACACAATTAGTACCTACAGTCGAGACTGTGACTATGCTCACGACATCAGCGCTATTTCTACACACGGTTACAAACGTTTGAATCTTTCTATTTCAAGTTTTTTCTAACAAAGGCCTTTTAAAGTGTCTCTGTGCTGACAGGACATAGACAATAGGTTCCTGTCTAAATGGTCATTACATATTCAGGAGTTGCTAACGGCCAGAGAACGATGCTCTGTGAATAACAAAGCCGATCTGCAATAGGCAGTATTCTATATCTAGCATTGTTTCAAATAGAATGATAGGCAAGAGCCTGCAGGTCAGGATATGAATAGAACATGTCCCTGAAGGAGTACAGTATGGAGGATTTCTTTCTATGGCAAGTGATCCTAGAGAGGAACTGTGATCGAATTCATCATCATCATCATCATCATCAAACTGCAAATGTGCTGGATACCTATAGGTTACAAAGCTGCTGCCCGTTTCCTGATATTGCCTTAGTCACAGGCTCGGTGGCTCAATTGGTAGTGACCTCTGCCTTCTGAGCCAAGGGTCGTGGGTTCGATCCCCACACATTACAAACATTTGTGTGCATGAACATGTTTGTTTGTATTGGTCTGGGTGTTTTCTATGTATAATGTGTATTTATTTACAAAAAAAAATGTATCTAAGTAAGTTTATCAGTTGTCTAGTACCCATAGTACAAGCTTCGGCTTAGTTTGGGGCTAGATGGCGCTGTGTGTCTCAGCGTGGCATGTCTTGGAATATTAAAAAAAAAAGTCATAAGTACGACACCCTGACTGACCCTGATTAGAATAGGATCATCCATGGAGTGGGTGGTCCTATACTAGTATTTTAAATCCGGAATGCACAGGCGCCGAATCCATACTTAATATTATAAATGAGAATGGGAAAGTGTGTCTGTCTGTCTGTATGTTTGTCTTTCTTTCACGGCAAAACGGAGCGACGAATTGACGTGATTTTTTACATGGAGATAGTTAAAGGGATGGAGAGTAACATAGGCTACTTTTTGCCCCTTTCTATCCCCCCACTTCCCTAAAATTGGGGGTGGAAGTTTGTATGGAGCATTCACCCCGAATTTAGCGCGAGCAAAGCCGCGGGCAAAAGCTAGTTCTTTATAAAATGTAAATAATGTGTAATGCAAAGCTACGATTGCCGTACTCATACGAAATTAAATAATTCTTTCTTTTTTTTATGCAAGAGGCGGCAGACGAACAAATGTGATGCCTGATGGTAAGCAGTCGACACCGCCCATGGACACCCACAACTCAAATCAACTCAATTCTAAATCCTTATTACAGAGCTCGCTCTAGTGAACTGTCGGTACGTCTCGGCTCCTCCTGGAAGACCCACGGAGGGGAGATGTATGACGTCAAGGAGTCGTTCGTGCACCCGCGCTACGTCAGCAAGAGCAAGACCAACGACGTGGGGCTGGTGCGACTGTACTCCCCGCTGAGGTTCTCCGAACGGGTCCTGCCCATCAGACTGGTAGCCAGAGAGACGAGGCTGCCGGCTGATGTCCCCGCTATTGTGTCTGGCTGGGGGAAACTAAAGGTACGCACAAAACTTCAAACTTAGGTCTTGAGTACAGGGTACAGACAGACGCCCTTGTACGGTTTTGATGTCAACGCTATACATGGGGGAACCTAAATACACGGACTTCACTAGACACTGGGCTCCAAGCAATATCCTAGAGCAAAATTGTTGATCATGATCTGTTTGTATACTAGCTTAAGTAGTTTAAAGTTTGGAACACTATGTCCACCAAAAGTAACAGTTAGTTCGACGTACTACTGGGCAACTTTGAGTCAAAGCAGATTGGCAAATAGGCTATTATGGCAAACAATTTTAATTAGTCCGTCTTTTAGCTTATTCAAAAATAAAAGACACGTATTTTTTTATTTGTAAAGTAGACTAAAAATAAAATTACAAAGTTATAGCCCGTTGAAATTACGCGTGACGTCACTCCGTGAGGCATTTTTACGCGAGCGAGTGACGTCAAAGACTCCCACTCCTAACTTTTGATGTCTTGTATCTTTACTATTGTTTATTTGAATGAAAAAAGGAAAAATACGTGTCTTTTATTTTTGAATAAGCTAAAGGACTAATTACAATTTTTAGCCATAATAGCCTATTGCGACCGTTCACAATTTCATCGAAAGTCGCTAATTCACTGTAAAAACCAGATGTTAAATCTTTTCAAAAGCTATACCTAATGTTTGTATTAGACTCTGCTGCCAAATTAATGTAAGCGGCCAAAAAGAGAGTGATAAGAGTACCTATGCCCTTCCTTTCTCAGGAAGGCGGACCTAGCGCCACGTATCTGCAGTCATCTACGATCAAAACGATAGCCATGAAGCTGTGCCGACGCTCGGGGCTGGACCGTAAGGCCATCGACCCTGCCTCCATGTTCTGCGCTGGATCGTTCACGCAGCCGTCGCCTGATGCCTGCCAGGTAGACATTAGTATACTCCCTCCTTACCCATGTCAATCCCATCGCTCTCCGTTTCGTTCGAGAAATATGACTGGCTAGCATTAAAAAATCTTAGCCTTGACTTTCTGCGACTTTTTTAGTTCAGATTTATTAGTCAAAGATCGGGGTCCAGGGGCCCTACTCCCAAAAACAAAAAAGAATCGTTCGTTGAACGGATCGCGTACTTTGGTACCATAAATCCCGCCCATTTGTCCCTCCCGTGTTCGAATATACGACCTAAAATTCGTCAAAGTCGTTTTCAATTAATTTAATTCATATATAAGAACACGGGAGGGACAAATGGGAGAGTTTTATTTTCCAAAATTACGCGATCCGTTCAACGAACGATCGTTTTCGTTTTTGGGAGTAGGGCCCCAGGTCCTAAACTGAAACATCAACAATAGCCAAATTAAAGTCTAAAAACGATATCTTGAAGTCAAACATATTATGCGCTTCTAAACAGTATTCAGAAGAGCGTACTTGAGAACTTTTATAAATGCCAGTGCGCTTACAAGGTCATATACCTAAGTGCGAGTCACGAGAAACACGCTAATGGCAGCGTTTCGTCGTCAGAACCATGTTGTTACCGATAGGAGTAGGACATAATCGAGCAAATAGGACAAAATACGTACCTAATACGGCAATGGGGATGTAAGGGAGCGACCTATCATCTTTTCACTCCAAGCCAACCTCACATGACCGTGGTGCATCCTGCCGAATAATAAACGAGGCGCTGGCAATCAGTCGGTATCACCAACACATTTGGCAGCGTAGCTAAATACCACAGACCGATGACGGGCAGCAGCGTCACCGAAGCGAGAAGCTACGCCCTGCGATCACCAACCCGACTGCCCAGCGTGGCGATTATGGGTCCAGATGTTTGCCCTAAGTGACGAATAACTGGAGAGGGCCATGTCCAGCAGTGGACTGCAATAGGCTGACGATGATGATGAATACGCCAATTCGCGTGAAAATAGGTAAAACCAGCCTATAATCTTTTGCTTTCCTTTAGGGAGACAGCGGAGGTCCGATAGTGAACGACGGCGTTTTGATAGGGGTGGTGTCATGGGGCCTGGGCTGTGCCCGGGGCAACTTCCCCGGCGTCTACACGCGGCTCTCCCACCACGTCATCTGGGACTGGGTGCAGAGCCACATCACTAGGAAACCTGAAGAAGTCACATAACCTGTTTAGGCCCACTTTGAAAATGTACTACCGAAATTTTTAAAAGGATAGTAACTACTCAAGCTTTAATATCCATAAGGATTGTACCTACAGAGACAAAGATGCATACAAAAGATTTACAGATAACAAAGTGGGTAGTACTTATAGCAATCGTTGTGAAGTATTAAAAAGACCCTAAAAGATGATAAACCCAGGAGTAGGCCCGGATCCGGGACTCTGGATCTGAGAACACACAGTCACACAACAATTTATTAAAACTAGGTTACCTACTGCTGACTTTGGCAATTAAGTCTCTGTATACATGGATAATGAACTCTATGTGAATAATTAGTTGAACATTGTTTGGGGGACAGAAAGGATACATCGACGAGGGGCTAAATTAAATGCAAAAGGGGCTAAATCGATTTGTGGCCATCTGTACTTGCTGTCTCCTCCTGCCTCCTTTCCTAATTGATAAAAGTCTCTTACCAAGTTTCACTGATGTTAATTCTGGTGAAATAATTACCTAATTGTCGGATTTTGTTTATGACTGCTCTAAGCAAATCTGTATTGAAATCTTTGTAGTTTTACAAATAGTTTAATTAAAATAAATAAATAGTAAGTAGGTACGTACCTACATTATTAAAGAACAATAAAACGCATAAACAGTTCTAAAGTCTTTATTTATTGAAACGAAATGGTTGTTGAAAAGGCAGCCAAGACGACAGACTATCCGTGACGCACTTTTTAGTCTGTGAAAACAGAACCTATGCAATTATGTGCATTAACGCACACGACGCGCAAAAATTTGTCGCGGATATTTCACAGACTCAACGCACTTGACGCACATCTTCGATCATTCTGTCGGCAGACCTAGACGCTCTTTTTAAATGTCTCAGACGCAGACTCTATCGCACAAAGGTCTCTCCTCTGCGCTGCCCCTAACGCCTTACTTCGCATATTGTTGTTACTTTTCACAGATAAGTTTTGTTTGTGAATACGGGTGTTAGACCATTTAATTTAAATAGACTCGAAAACATTTACCAGTGTATTTATTAACCGGATTTTAACCATGTGCCTGATTTAAGAGACGCCGATACTGCCAATACTGATATTGACGATCTCGCTAATAAAACTAATAAAATAATTTGTAAGAAATTAGCTATAAATGCGGAAGATCCGAAACATACATTGCATGGCTAATTTATTTATTTACTAGTATACAGACAGACAAAAATGCTTTAGCAAGTGGGTGACATCAGTTTTCCATGGGTCATATTTTGAGGAATATGCGACTGCACTAGATAATTTGATCGCTTTTTATCACCGGACGTATACGTATACGGCAAAAAGGCATCGTTTTACGGTGCATGTCTCAAGATATCGCACAAAGCGATTTGATTCAACTTCCTTAGTACGAATGGTCAACCTGTGGAACTTCTTTGTTCCCCGAGACTTCAGACCGAGATCGAGATTTCTACAGGTGTTAAAGGAGAAAGTGAATGGGTATTTTTTGGGAGCGCGCTCTATCGTAGGCTTTGAAGCTTATTGGTGCTTATTGGTGTTGAAGTGGTATTGATACCACCATCAGGTTAAACCCACAAAGAATTGAAAAAACTTGACATGAGGGCGCGTGGAACAAAAAAAGTCAACGACAAAATTGACATTTTGAATGAGAGCTAGCGGTAGTTTGTATTTCAGCCACGAGCCAAAACATGATTTTCGGTCTGAAAGTGCAGTTAATTAAGTCAGAATTCCTCATAATCACAATCGGACAAGTTTCTACAGCTGAAATGGAAATTACATTTGATATCATGAAATCAGTCGGGGAATTCTGTAATAGCTGTCAGAACAGAATACCTTCCCGACGTGACTTGGCATATAATTACGTCATGGAATCTGCTAGATAACTGACTGAAACTTAATTAGTTTGTCATTTAATCGAGAAATTACTCAGTAGCAACTCCAGAATCAAAGTCTGGCGGTGACATACATTTTGTTGACCCCACAGAGATTTGAACTCGGAATCTTCAGGTGATGAGTTTTAGGTTTCAAAATACCTACATACATACAATCTTGATGATCACATCAAGAACTGATCAATGTTGGTTACAACATATTAGTTATAATATGCCTACTACGAAAAACACGACGTATGTTGTGACTTCTTGGCAGGTATAAATTTATTAGGCGGTAATTCAAACGCTTATCTAATTAAGAGCAAAAATTAATGCACTACTTTCTGGCGTTTTGAAATAATACCTACTTGGTTAATGTTAAAAAAAATACTATGAAAGCTTACTACAGATATAGGCCAAGTCCTAGATTTTTTAATGTATTCCGGCCCGAAGTTCATGGGGATCTCTTGATGACATTAACGATGGGGGGGGGGGGGGGCAGCGCATACGACAGACTATCCGTGACGCACTTTTTTGCAATTATATGCAGTAACGCACACGACGCGCAAAAATCTGTCGCGGATATTTCACAGACTCAACGCACACGACGCACATCTTCGATCATTCTGTCGGCAGACCTAGACGCTCTTTTAAATGTCTCAGGCGCAGACTCTATCGCACAAAAAAAGTCTGTCTGCCTCTGGTGATGATTTTTTGGCGATGCAGACCATCAGGCGTATTTCAAACTTAGACTTCAGTTAAACAAAAATTGAACTTAGTACCTAATGTACTGGTAAAGCGAGATAGTCATAAGAATATTCACATTCACAATACTTTTAATAATACTAACGAATGTGCGAGAGTCATGTTACCCTGTGTTTTAACTAATGTTTATAATTAGGTAGGTACAAATTATTTATAATTAGGTGAATAATAAACTATATAAATTCAATTATGTAGCAGTTATCGAAAGTAATTAACAATTTAAAACAGTGTAAATGTGTTAGAGATGTAAATAAAAAACTTTACAAACACATAGCTGATAATAATAACTGCTATTTTAACGTCCATGTACTTATAAATAATAGGAATTCGTCTAAATATTTCGGATTATTTCTAACTAAATATCAGAAATTATTATTATGGCATGAAGGTCAACTCTTAATAGCCAAGAATAAAGCCAAAAATGGGCTTAAATATAACAAATACGCTATCAACAACATAATTTTGTTTTTGCGATTTATTTAAATTAACACGAGTTACTAATTGTGAACCTACAGACGATATAAACAATACTTAAATAACTACTTGATCTTAAACTATTTCGTATTATCTCATTGTGCATTTCGTAGCCAATACATTTGTATATTATTATACACAAAACGATATAATTGTACTAAAATTGCTGCTAGTCTTTAAAAACAAACATTATTTAAATAAAGCGTAGATTATTTATAGGTATGTTAATGATTACCGCACTTGCATATCTCAGAATTTTCAATGTCAAAATATATGAACAAAATATCAAAACAAACCTAATTCAAATTCAAAACTCAAAAATATTTAAAAGTAAAATTTATATCTAAAAGCGTAGTAAAATCGTAATTTAAAAAAAATGCTTTAGTAGCACGGATAAAAGATTGAATTTTGAAGTACCTAAACAACTTAAATATTGTGGTTAGATAACTTCTTTTAACAGCAATTTCAAACAATACATTTTATCTTACAAAACTGTACGACTGTTTTTGTAGTGCTTATACATCGCGTATTCTCTACTTTAGTACTAGCTAGCTATATCTATATTTACAATACTTAATCTAAACGAGATTTGCGAAAACCTTTACAAAAACTAAACTCTGCGAAAGTTTTGTATCTCAGGTTTTATAACACCCAATAAGAGTTCAATTTTTATGGGCGAGCCGTATACCTACTCTATTATGGTTTCATTACAGCCATTCATAACGCCGCATTCGGCCGCAAAACAGTAGATTTTGACTTGTTAGAAGTGTTCTTAACTTGCCCTGTTAGTAATAAGGGCTCAAATCAAATCAATTTATTTTTAAAACCTTGAGAGCTGGAGACTCACGACTGAGCTGAATTTTGAACACATTATACTTGTAGGTACCTAAGTAAAATTGAAAATAGCAAACAACTTTCCAATACTAATTTTAAAGCTTGCTAAATGGAAATTGTAAATTTTAGCTCAAGCCAAGGTCGACAAATCTGAGTTACAAATCGTGTTTGGGTTTGGTGTTCGTTCTCCTTTTAATATTATTAATAACTTTAGATGTAATCTATTGTTGCAATCTAAAACTATTTATCTACTAAAGTGATGTTTATTTGAATTATAGGAAGTATAAGAAAAATTAATTATTGTACTTAATCGCATCACATCAGCAACATTCACATAACAGTAACAATTAAAACGATTGTATCTTAACACATGGTTAAAAACGATGTATAAAAGGGTTTCATGTGATGCACACAGTCACGTATAAATATACTAAATAGGTAAGTAAACGGAAACAAAATAAAATATTAGGTGTAAACCTGTATAATATGTAACAATAAAATAGGATAGATTAGATTTTATAACTTCATATAAAATATTAAAACATATAATATTAATAAAATTATCCCTACGTATAAAAATGTCTAACTTGAAATAGCATTACATATATTTTTGTGATAATCAAACAATTAAGCATTTTACAAAGTTGAAATCAGTGGTTATTTTTACCACATACAAAATATGTTCACAGTTAAGAGATGTTAAAAATTATAAAGCTAATTCTGACCATTGTTTCGTTCTTTTTGTAAGTATGTTCTATAATACAACAAACACAAGAAGCGTGCTCCTTAATTACTTATCTATACCTACTCAGATTTAACATTGCCATTATTTTTCCTCTTATTTTACTTACGATCTATTGAGGTATTTCTGGGTCAAAACACTTTGCAAATGTGTTAATATTTTTTCGGAAATGTTATCACTTATAATAATGGTGAAGAAACAAATATGTGGTTATTAGAAGTATAAAGTATCATATTGTTCATCATATCAGACTAGAATGTAACTAAAATGAATAATGTTTAATACAATAAAAATGTTTGCGATTAACTGCAGTATTGATGAAGATAACTTGATAAAATGGTTTATTTGTTAGAGTAATTAAATTATTAATATCATGTTTTAGAAATCAGAAGCAATATAGGTTATATCCAAACATTAAATCCGTACATAGTACACTACCTTGTAATACCCCCGCCCGACTTTGTTCGTTAAAAAAGGAGGAAAACTTATATTTGACTTAAAATTATAACAAGATATTAATATGATTCGCTAAAGATAAGTACTGTCTAGAAGTAAACAATTAATATTTTTTCTCAATAGGTCAACAACCGGTCTAAAGCTTGTTATACGTCAAAGAAAACAGCATTATATCAAACATAGACCAATTTGACTTCACGGTGAATATCAAAATATACCTTTACAACCCGGAAACCATTCGTTAACAATTATAATACTCATTGTCTACACGAACTTACCCTGTACCATAGTCGTGACAATGATCCCTGAGCTAGATCATTGCAGAAAACTTTTTCTCATTAAATGCTTTATTTTTCTGAAAGAATACAATGATTTTCTTGGTCTTCAGTAGAGTCACTGTGAGAAAGTGAGTTTCTCTCAACCACGGCATAACGGCTAACCACTACAATATAGATCAAAGTAACTAATTGATTGGGGTTATTAAGATGTGAGTATTTTACACTTCCCGTCGTCCCGTTCTCTTCACATTCATACACGTATCTGCTATTTCGTTTTCCACTTCACTATGTCGCTTAAAACACAGATTATAAAAATAGCTACTTATGCATTAGTGATAAAGTTCATTGTCCACCAGTGTTGCCTGAAGGCTACGTGATTGTTCGACGTCAGAACAGTCTGAGCGACATTATGGTGATAAGCACTAGGCCGGTGACGCAGCTCGCCCGGCCCTGCGATGCCTAGGTCTTCTTTGCTTGCTGCTGTGGTCTCCTGCAGGAAGATGAGTTTCTATTCATAAGTCATGTTGTTAGAAATATCATTTTTTTTTATAATAGCTCGACATAATGGCTTCCCTACGCCTGATGGAAAGCGATAGAGAAGCCCAAATCGCTGTGACAACGGGCAAGTAACTGGTTAGCCTGTCAGTTGCCACTGCCATGCCGGCCTAACCCTAACCCCCACGAGCTCCGGAAAAATTCGGAATTTACCAAATAATATTGAAAATGTCTGCTTTACTTGCATCAGTACACGGTCGTTTATGACAACAGTCGAGTAAAAGTCTATTATCCATCAAATCATACCCTGGACCAAAATTTTATCGGCAACCAAAATATGCATTATATTTATTGACAGCTTTGATTACATACAAAATAAGTTTCATCCAATAGGTCGGTACGGCGGGATCCTCTACTATCCTCTACTATAAGTGCGTGTCACAAATCTACGTGAACAAACATTTTTTTTATTTACATTCAGTGATCTACTCTAATACTGCTGTTTACAGCTTTTCAGCAATAAAAATGACTGTCAAGGACAGGTGGTCGCTAATATTTTCATTATTCGATTATGTAGCTGTGACATTGTGAAATGTGAAAGTTTGGATACTTGTTGCTCAATTACGGGAAAACTGCTTACTGAATATTTAAATGTAGGTAACTTGGCACACTGTTCACTGCCCAAATGAACTGATAAATTAGCATAGATATTAAAAACAATGGCATGTCAACAGAGAACAGTAGCTATATTTTGATTATCATCATCCGTCTTTTGTAGACCACTGTCCGACATAGGTCTTTCCTATTGTTGGCTTATTAGGTTACATCTTCTGCAATGATGCATGTTATCAAGAACCTAATAGATATAATATAGCAGTACCTAAGGAAAAAAATGCAAATTATCCAGAAATTCTTAGCTGAGGCATAAAAACAACAACCTGATGAGATGCAGAGGATCCCTCCTGTATCTCGCGAACAGTTCCCTCTTAAACGTCTCGAAATGTTTCCGGTTCTTCTCATTTTGCTTCTCTCTCCATAGAGGTCGCGTCCTGCGCGCCTGAAGACCCCAATGGATCGTGAATATCGGTGATAACACCCGGAACTGGTATCCTATTAAGAACATCTCGTATACCTGAAAACAAGATTGACTTTTTAGTACCCAATAATTTGGTATGCTTCTGACTGCTTCGTTAAACTAGTGGTCGCAGCTGTCACCTGACCGATATCCCGGATGGGGCTGAAAACTGTTACTCAATGGAGTAAGATAGCTGCTACTGAGTAGTTTCTTTACAAAATAATGATTCTGTAAACAAATTCGATCAGTAGAAGTTTCTTCTACTTCAGACAGAATTCAGAATTCATCGCGTCGACTAGCCATGTAATTTTGTAAAAAAATATCTATAAGTCAAGTTTGATGTATGTTTTTCTAAGTGCAAGAATTTGTATTCCTTCACACTCATGATTCGTTAGGACGAAAGGTTATCAAGATTTTTTTTATTTATTTATTGGCTAGACAATTACATTAATTTGACAAATTAGTACAGTATTCGAAAACCACTGAGGTTTATACTGCAACTAACACTATTTAAAAGCCTACTTAACATACTTTATTAGTTTTAATGCATAGCATTGTAATACCACCAGCTTTCGGACATCAGGCTGCTAATATAATGTGTGGGTAAACGATGTTTTTACAAAGTGGGACTGCGTTGAGCTAGTAAAAAATTTCCAATAATAAAAATACACATAATAATAAAGTATAATGCAAATGCTCCATCAAAATAAAAGACGCGCATAATTTGTCAACAATTTTTAATACATGTTTTAACAATAATAACATATACAAATTTAACAATCTGTTAAGAAAACTTCCTGGTTTATTTCATATATTTTTATTAGTACATGTACTTATTATAATACAATAAAGTAAAAAATTACTACTACTAGGTTTCTAAAAAAGTATAAAACAAAAATACTGAAAATAAATCAGTCGACAATATCTACTACATCTAAGACAAGTATACAAAATTAAAAAAGAAATAACTTTACGAAGGGAATCTGCAGAAGAAATCTAAATAGTCAGTTATTTTATAACATATCTATGTATAGCATATCTATATATTTTATACTCTATCTAGAGTCGTTCTAGATGTGATAACTTTTACGTGCAAACTGATGAACTTAACAGGAGAGACAAAACACTTCTTTTAAAACTAACTGTATAAATATTATCCGCTGGTCACACGTTCAAAGTAATTTTTTGACACCTATAACATTTTTAATGTACAAGGTATTTACGGGTTATCGCCGGAAAAGCTGTTTGAAGTTTTCTGCATCAAAATCCATTTTTACCAAAAATTGTTAGTTACGAGGTATCACATCTAGACCGACGATAGGTAGGTACGAGTTTGGAATGTAGTCTTAAAACTTAGAAAAACTATCACAACTCTGCACCAGCAGCACCTCTTCATGCGATGTTGCTAGAAATGCTAGAAGTGTACTGTGGTGGCGAAATATTAAGATAATAAAGTTCTTTTCCCCATTAGGTTCTTAATGAGCGGCCAACTGTTACACCTAATTCGCTTTCATAAACAGTTTAATTTTAATATCTATTTAGCGGGTCGAAGTTCTAAGCGAATCGCTTGCCGATACATTTAGTGAGCGGCATCAATTTGCGGTGCGGCAGTTGACTGATACGCCGCTCACTCGTTAGCAGACACTCAACCGCTCACTCAGTTAGCGGATACTTAGTCCCTCACTCGTTTAGCGGACATTCAGCAACTCACACAATTAGCAGACACTCAGCCGCTCACTCAGTTAGTAACAGCCGCGCATTCAGTTAGCGGAAACTAAACGATTCAGTCAGTTAGTGGACACTCCGCCGCTCACTCATTCAGAACATACAGCCGCTCACTCTATTAGCAGACACTCAGCCGCTCACTGCCGCCTAATGGGGAAACCCTTCATAATGCTGTGTAGTTATCAAATGCCAGCGTTCTGCCTGATCCAGTCCCTTTGCGCTGCGACGTTGGTGAAGACGGTGGGGGAGAGCGGCAGCGCGCATCCCCGCGCGAACGAGACCACACCGAAGGCCGTGCCCCGGAACACAGCTGGGCCTCCAGAGTCACCCTGGAACAACACCATACATTTCATCATCATCATCCTATTGCAGTCCACTGCTGGACATAAGCCTCTCCAGTTGTCCGCCACTTAGGGCAAACTTCTGGAGGATATACCCATAATCGCCACGCTGGGCAGGCGGGTAGGCGATCGCATGGCGTACCTTCTCGTTCCGATGACGCTGCTGCCCGTCATCGGCCTGTGGTTTTTAGCTACGCCTTCAATTGTGATGGTTATACCGCCACCAGTCGGTTGCCAGCACCTCGTTTGCTATTCGGCAGGATGTAACACGTTCAGGTGAGGTTGGCTTGGATCGCAATGATGATAGGCCGCTCCCTTACATCCCTTCCCAACACAACTATACATCACACGAACTTTAACGGATCCAAACAGGCAACAACTCGCACCGGGCCGACCTCTACACACCGTGTCGGATTAAGTCGTGTAGGCCCCAGGGCGATGCAAATTTTGGACCCTCCGCCCTTTTCGATACACTTAAGCGGAAACTAAAATAGAGGTGCGGGAATGTACGAGGTAAAGTGTATCGCGAACGTATAGATTTTGTGGGGTGTAGTGTTGTGTAGGATATACAACTGGCGGTACATTTGAAACGGCCGCATATAACGTCAATATGTGAATCCTAAGGCCTCCTTTAAAAGACAACTAAGGGAATGTCAGGAAACGGACAGGAGGTTTTACCTGGCTACAAATAAAACATACTGCGGTCGACTGCCTGCCAAGCGTGATTAAGGCAAAAGGCTCCCCAAGACGACAATGTCATTGGGGGAGCAGGGACTGGCCAAGCAACTCTAGTGGAGTGGAGACGTCTGAACATGCACACACTCAAGCAATAAATGAGCTGCCCCTTCGGCTGAATATGTATGTCATCATCAGCCTATTACAGTCCACTGCTGGACATAGGCCTCTCCAATTGTTCGCCACTTAGAGCAAACATCTGGAGGATATACCCATAATCGCCACGCTGGGCAGGCGGGTTGGCGATCGCAGGGCCTAGCTTCTTGCTCCGGTGACGCTGCTGCCCGTCACCGGTTTTTAGTATTTAGCTACGCCTTCAATTGTGATGGTTATACCGCCACCAGTCGGTTGCCAGCGCCTCATTTGTTATTCGGCAGGATGCACCACGGGCAATTGAGGTTGGCTTGGAGCGAAAAGATGATAGGCCGCTCCCTTACATCCCTATATCATCCGAATATGTATGTGGTCTTAACAGAAAACTCCACCACAGAAAGAAAATAGCCTCATGTGCGCTAACAGTGTGACTCTATCTTGCACTATTTTCCATAACTTGTATAAGTCGATTCGGATTCGCATCCGATACGTATCCTACATATTTTGTAGCCCTAGAAACAAGGAGAACGCGTAATCTAAATAAAGTTGTTGCCAGCATTCGACATTATCGCATTAATCACCAACTCTCTTTAAGTAACCAACAGACTAAGAGCGTCAGCGAGCCTAACGTACGCGGGCTTCAGTACGCCTCTACTTTTATGTAGCACGTTGTACAGACTCAGTACAAAAAGGCTAGCCTTACAAACTTTTTGTCAAGTCGTATCCCTCCCAACACTAGGGGAGAGCGGCCGGTTTGTTGTGGTTATACCCCGTGGTCAGAGTAAGAAAGCAATTGCTGTGCCGAACCCTCAAAGTTTTACTGCTTACGTTACACGCGGCCCTTATGACGGCTCGCCTAGATTGCCTAAGTAAATAGTTAGGGGTCGCTAGACTTTGTTCTTGAATAAAGGAAAACAAACGAAAACGGTAAGGAATATCAAATAGAATGTAGGGTTGCATACGCGGTGACGGGAACTAAACTAACCAACACATTTCTTCCCATGGATAAGGAAGGCACTCCTGGAGGTTTATGCTTCTCAGCTGGCAGGTTTTACCCACCTGACCACCGCCTACACTCAGCGAAACATCAGTGACGCGACTTCGACTGATGATCAGTCTGTGTAAAGCCAGAACTATCTTATAGATCAGCATAGCGCTCATCATCATCAGTCCTTATCAGTCCACTGCTGGACATAGGCCTCTCCTAGCATAGCGCTCGCAACTACCATTAGTGATCGATTTGGTTACTTGTCCGCTACCGCACCGACTAGATCTTCTCTTTCTTGTGTTTATTCCGTGTCTTGTGGTACCTTCGTTGTTCTGATACCCATAACACAAATGCTAAAGCTACTTACTTTGGGATCTTAGCAATGTATGTGATGTTATCTTTCGTTTTCCATCAAGCACCGGGAGCCACTAAACTGTGCAACTATATAAAAATCGTTAGTTGGCATCCAACCCATGCTTACTAAGAGGCTTTAGGAGCGGGTGATTGTCACAAATCCCTCTAGTACAGTTCAGGGGATGACTCACGATTGATAAGATGCCATAAGTAAGACCATACAGTTGACTTAAAACTAAGCGTAAATAAATAATAAGTAAATAAATAAATAAATAACCCAAGACATGCCACACTGCGCCACACAGCGCCACCATCCCCAAACTAAGCCGAAGCTTGTACTATGGGTACTAGACAACTGATAAACTTACTTAGATACATTTTTTTTGTAAATAAATACATATTATACATAGAAAACACCCAGACCCAGGGACTGAAAGCGGTTACGGTATAGGGTTACGGTACCGGTATAAAATAAGTGTACCTTTATAAAATAAAGGTAAGGGTATACCGTTATTCAACCGGTATAAAATTTCGGTACCGAAAAGCCGCGACGTTGCCAAACGGCTGCGGATTGTTGGCAACGTCGCGTGCGTTGCGCGGAGCGTATCGATCGACACCGGCAAAATATTCTTCCTGACATTTCTTATCTGTCCGTGCATAGCACGCGAAAGACTGCCTGTGCATGGCACACGCGAAAATTCTGGTCAGTGATAGAATGAATGTCGTCTCACTTTTCAATACAAATAATATTTTTTGTAGTTTTCTGATATTTAATTTTTTTTTTAAATAATTTTGTTTTTTATGTTTAGATACTATTTATATGTATACCCATCACAATTTTAAGTAGTTATTTTGTTTGTAACTTTATTATGTATCTAAAATATATACATAAGTAGGTAACAAGGTATGTGCATTACTTCTTAGTAGTTAGTTATTTAGTTTTTAAAATTAGTTGGTAAAATTATTGACTGGTACAGAATGCCACACGGCATCAAGTCCGTCATTTGTACTTTCATCATCATGATGATGATGATGATAGTATAGTTTTCTGACTCGCCCAATGGTTGACTGGTATAGAATGCCACACGGCATTAAGTCCGCCATTTGTACTTTAATCATCATCATGATGATGATGATGATGACGATGTTATAGTGTTCTGGCTCGCCCAATGGTTGACTGGTTGAGAGTGCCACACGGCATTAAGTCCGCCATTTGTACTTTAATCATCATGATGATGATGATGACGATGTTATAGTGTTCTGGCTCGCCCAATGGTTGACTGGTTGAGAGTGCCACACGTCATTAAGCCCGTCATTTGTACTTTCATCATCATGATGATGATGATGATTGTATAGTTTTCTGGCTCGCCCAATGGTTGACTGGTATAGAATGCCACACGGCATTAAGTCCGCCATTTGTACTTTCATCATCATGATGATGATGACTGATGATGATGACGATGTTATAGTGTTCTGGCTTGCCCAATGGTTGACTGGTTGCGAATGTCACGTCATTAAGCCCGCCATTTGTACTTTCATCATCATCATGATGATGATAATGATAATGTTATCGTTTTCTAACTCACCCAATGGTTGAGTGGTATAGAATGCCACACGGCATTAAGTCCGTCATTTGTACTTTCATCATCATGATGATGATGATGTTGTAGTTTCCTGACTCGCCCAATGGTTGACTGGTATAGAATGCCACACGGCATTAAGTCCGCCATATGTACTTTCATCATCATCATGATGATGATGTTATAGTGTTCTGGCTCGCATAATGGTTGACTGGTAGAGAATGCCACACGGCATTAAGTCCGCCATTTGTACTTTTCATCATCATGATGATGATAATGTTGTAGTTTCCTGACTCGCCCAATGGTTGACTGGTATAGAATGCCACACGGCATTAAGTCCGCCGTATGTACTTTCATCGTCATTATGATGATGATGTTATAGTGTTCTGGCTCGCATAATGGTTGACTGGTATAGAATGCCACACGGCATTAAGTCTACCATTTGTACTTTCATCATCATGATGATGATGATGATGTTATAGTTTTCTGACTGGCCCAATGGTTGACTGGTATACTCGTAGAATGCCACACGGCATTAAGTCCGCCATTTGTACTTTAATCATCATCATGATGATGATGACGTTATAGTGTTCTGGCTTGCCCAATGGTTGACTGGTAAAGAATGCCACACGGCATTAAGTCCGCCATTTGTACTTTCATCAATGATGATCATCATGAGATGATGATGATGATTGTATAGTTTTCTGACTCGCCCAATGGTTGACTGGTATAGAATGCCACACGGCATTAAGTCCGCCATTTGTACTTTCATCAATGATGATCATCATGAGATGATGATGATGATGTTATAGTTTTCTGACTCGCCCAATGGTTGACTGGTATACTCGTAGAATGCCACACGGCATTAAGTCCGCCATTTGTACTTTAATCATCATCATGATGATGATGATGATGTTATAGTGTTCTGGCTTGCCCAATGGTTGACTGGTAAAGAATGCCACACGGCATTAAGTCCGCCATTTGTACTTTCATCAATGATGATCATCATGAGATGATGATGATGATTGTATAGTTTTCTGACTCGCCCAATGGTTGACTGGTATAGAATGCCACACGGCATTAAGTCCGCCATTTGTACTTTCATCAATGATGATCATCATGAGATGATGATGATGATGTTATAGTTTTCTGACTCGCCCAATGGTTGACTGGTATACTCGTAGAATGCCACACGGCATTAAGTCCGCCATTTGTACTTTAATCATCATCATGATGATGATGATGATGTTATAGTGTTCTGGCTTGCCCAATGGTTGACTGGTAAAGAATGCCACACGGCATTAAGTCCGCCATTTGTACTTTCATCAATGATGATCATCATGAGATGATGATGATGATTGTATAGTTTTCTGACTCGCCCAATGGTTGACTGGTATAGAATGCCACACGGCATTAAGTCCGCCATTTGTACTTTAATCATCATCATGATGATGATGACGATGTTATGGTGTTCTGGCTCGCCCAATGGTTGACTGGTAGAGAATGCCAAATGACATTAAGTCCGCCATTTGTACTTTCATCATGATGATGATGATGATGATTGTATAGTTTTCAGACTCGCCCAATGGTTGACTGGTATAGAATGCCACACGGCATTAAGTCCGACATTTGTACGTGATGATGATGATGATGACGATGTTATAGTGTTCTGGCTTGCCCAATGGTTGACTGGTAGAGAATGCCACACGGCATTAAGCCCGCCATTTGTACTTTCTTTGAGCAATAAAGAATACCTACGACAACTGATAAAAAACGGACCCGACACTTGATAAGTGTGAACAGAGGCGCCGACATCCGATTAAAATCCGGACCCGACACCCGTCAAGTAGGAACGGGCTCTTATTGGTATCAGAACAACGAGGGTACCACAAATACATACTTAATTACAAATATAATTTGACACGGAAGAATCACAAATGTTCACATGAATGTTTGTCCCGGGTGGGGATCGAACCTACGACCCATGGTTCAGAAGGCAAGAGTCCACTACCACTTACAACACTACCAATTGCGCCACCGAGCCAGTCATTCTCAGAATAGTTTGTCTCCTCTCCCCGTCTCTTTCATACCGAAATTACCTTTATTTTACGGTACCTGAAAATTTCGGTACCGGTATAAATTTAGATATCGAAATATTCCGGTAACCGTTATATTTCGGTATGACGTCATACCGAAATAAACGGTACCGTAATTTATCGGTTATTCAGTCCCTGCCCAGACCCATACAAACAGACATGTTCATGAACACATATGTTTTTAGCTGTGCGGGAATCGAAACCCACGACCCATGGCTCAGAGGGCAGAGGTGGTCTTTACCAAAGGACAGCACTCCTGTTGCGTACTGTCAAAAAGACATTTGTTTCTATAAATCAGGCGGTTTTAATCCGCTATGATTCGGTACCCTATAAATCGTTTTATAAATGAAGCCCAAAAACATTTTCTACCCTTACAGGTTCCATTTTCCCTACTGACTCAATCCTCTGATGAGCCACAAGAACGAATTCGCCTTCGAACACTCTACATCGTATTGGTTTACCGGATATTGGGAAGCAACAGTCGCGGGATGCGGGACGCGATGTCCGAACCGAGCGCGGGATAGATGAAACGCATGTGACATGCCCGAAATGTAATTTACCTTCTTGTCTTGCTCAAACTATTTCGCGGAGCACAAATGGGCATGTTGTTTTCAAGTCAGTGCTCAGTCAAATGATGCATTATAGGTCCGAATTTTTTACTTGTGAACGAATTGCATACATTTTGGGATTGATTTGAACTCCGCCACCACCATGGGGGTGGTTGCCACCCCTTCTCGGGGATCAATGGTTGTTTTTTCAAAATAACCTCGGATATCGATTGAAGATCTAATTTTAAGCAAAAAAGGTTCTATAAAGTTTCTCGAAAAATCTAATACTTTTCAAGTTATTGGCAATTGAAAATTCGCAAATTTTTCACGATTTTCATCAGTTTTTTTCAAATATCTCCAAAAATATACGTTTTATCGAAAATTTTATAAGGAACGAAACTGTAGCAGGTAAAAAAATGAACAATTTGGTTTTATACAAAGTATTCTAAGTGCAATATTAAGCTAGATATTAAAGATCAAAGCCGTTTTTTATTTTATCTGAAATTTCATCGATGTAGTCAATGCCATCTAGCAGCGAGCAAATGCATTTTATGCTTTCTAATCGAAAAGGGTTTTGTAGTGCTTGAAATAAGCTTTAAAATGAGCTTTATCAAAAGTCTTTTGCACGTAAAATAAGTGAGCTATATTGCAAATAAGCGGAGCATCGAATGTTTTTTCTTTTCAATCAATGGGTTTAAATAAGTGCCATTTCCACCAAAACTAAAATTAATCATATTCCGCCTAGAATTAACTTTATTATGAAGAGTTTTATAGATTGTATTAGTTTGGCTGCTTTAGGACACATAGTTTTCAAAAAAGTCACGATTGAAAAAAAATCGAGAATTTCAAATTTTTAAAAATCCCACCCCTTTTTCATAATATCTCAAAAATGACGACAGATACGTATAAAAGTGTAGGGATAAAAATTTAGGTATTTTTCTGACAAACAATTTGGTTTTTTTGTTTTTTCTATCAAATAAAAATTGACGGAGATATGATTGTTTAAAGAGCGCGTGGCAGCGCAATCACAGCCTCCCTTAATCGTGACTTTTTTGAAAACTATGTGTCTTAAAGCAGCCAAACTAATACAATCTATAAAACTCTTCATAATAAAGTTAATTCTAGGCGGAATATGATTAATTTTAGTTTTGGTGGAAATGGCACTTATTTAAACCCATTGATTGAAAAGAAAAAACATTCGATGCTCCGCTTATTTGCAATATAGCTCACTTATTTTACGTGCAAAAGACTTTTGATAAAGCTCATTTTAAAGCTTATTTCAAGCACTACAAAACCCTTTTCGATTAGAAAGCATAAAATGCATTTGCTCGCTGCTAGATGGCATTGACTACATCGATGAAATTTCAGATAAAATAAAAAACGGCTTTGATCTTTAATATCTAGCTTAATATTGCACTTAGAATACTTTGTAAAAAACCAAATTGTTCATTTTTTTACCTGCTACAGTTTCGTTCCTTATAAAATTTTCGATAAAACGTATATTTTTGGAGATATTTGAAAAAAACTGATGAAAATCGTGAAAAATTTGCGAATTTTCAATTGCCAATAACTTGAAAAGTATTAGATTTTTCGAGAAACTTTATAGAAACTTTTTTGCTTAAAATTAGATCTTCAATCGATATCTGAGGTTATTTTGAAAAAACAACCATTGACCCCCGAGAAGGGGTGGCAACCACCCCCATGGTGGTGGCGGAGTTCAAATCATTTTCACTTTTGAAGTTAATGGTAAGATGAGCCTAATTCCAAAATTTCATGCAAATCGGATCACAGTAAAAAAATTCGGAGGTTAGCCCGTATTTTTCGCTTCATTGACTGCACTAAAGGAACGTGTTTTAGTAATCAAAACCAACAGAATAGAGATTGACGTCCGATAAATTTGAAAGACTTAGGGTAGACTCAATTGGTAGCGACCTCTGCCTTCTGAGCCAAGGGTCGTGGGTTCGATCCCCACACATTACAAACATTTGTGTGCATGAACATGTCTGTTTGTTTGTATTGGTCTGGGTTTTTTCTATGTATAATATGTATTTATTTACAAAAAAAAAATGTATCTAAGTAAGTTTATCAGTTGTCTAGTACCTATAGTACAAGCTTCGGCTTAGTTTGGGGCTAGATGGCGCTGTGTGGCCCAGCGTGGCATGTTTTTTTTTCTTTTTTCTAATTTATTTTATTCATAAGATATACACGCTATTACAATTTGGATATCTGCCAAACTGTTGTAACAGTTTGTCGGCAGCAGCTCTCGTGGTTCTTATGCATGTATACTTACATTTTAAACTTACTCGTACAATAATAATATCTTAACTACCTATCCAATAACAAAAGAATAAGTTCTGAGGTAATGCGTCCCTATCTCCAAGCAATATGGAGAGATGTCTTGGGTTATTTATTTATTTATTAGGCGAAACCTTTGTCCAGACAAGAAAGACCAAGTAAAAAAAACCTTTAAGAAAACACAGTTCTTAGAATCTGACAAGAGTGATAAGAATTAATACTCTTATATTTAAAACTTTTTAGTAAAACTGGTTTCCTCTACCTGAAGGTTGTCTGGAAGAGATCGCTACAAGCGATAAGACCGCCTCAATTGTATTATGTGTTCCTGTAATGTCTGTGTTTCGTGCAATAAAGAGTATCTATCTAATATTTATTCAATAGAATAACTTGGGGGCAGGCTCGACATGAAATGGATTTTAATTGCACAAGATCGCCAAAAATAGACACACAAACTGAAGTGTCTCAACTAAAATGACACGCCCCATTACTTTATTATTTTATTTAGATGTGTAAGTGTAAATATTAACACTGGCACTTCATCTGTGTGGGAGCACCGATTATTTGGTAAACTATGATTTGTATGTGCACATGACGGCCGACTGGTCGGGTGATGAATCCGGCAACGCTTGCTCTATGTAGCACCGCTGTCAGATTGTAGGGAACAAGACAACTTCTCCTCTCACGCGTTTGCGATCAACTAAACCAGTTCAACAACAAATCCGATGATTGCGCTGTTTGGAACAGAACGTTTGAATCTAACCGTCAACTGAACGACCAATCATAACTGCATCTATAGATGTATTGCGTTTACCTTTGAAATTTGCTTGTGTGCGTAAAAGCGGTGGGCCGCGTCACTTTAGATTAGTCACTCACCTGGCAAGAGGAAACTCCGCCGATGAGGAAGTGTCCTCCACAGAACATGTTGTTGGTGAGCGCGTCGCCGTAGGACAGCTGGCACAGCCAGTGCGGCACCACGGGCACTCGGGCCTCCATCATGATGCGGGGGATGCGCCGGCCCCCAGGCTGGTCAAACATAATAGTAGTTATCTATCTAAACTTTTAAGAGAGGTAGGGCATAGCGAATCTTCGCTCGAATTGAGCCGCCCGACCGGGGAAGGACCTCCACCCTATAGAATACCGCAGTCAAATGACCTCTGGGTCGTGTTTCTGCCGGTGAGTAGGGTTTCCGGAGCTCGTGGGGGGTTAGGGTTGGGCCGGCATGGCGGTGGCAACTGACAGGTAACTGACCGGTTACTTGCCCGTTGTCACAGCGACTTGGGCTTTTCATTCGCTTTCCATCCGTAGGGAAGCCATTATGTCGAGCCACTATAAAAAAAAGCTTATAATAAATCTGTAGAGAAGTCAAATCTGTACATGAAATATATTTTCAAAGTAACTATCAGGGGGTGATTAGTGATCGCTACTGATGCCAAAAATGCAATCAGTAAAATTTTTGTCTGTCTGTATGTTTGTAATAGCAAAAAAAACTACTGGACGGAATTTAACGAAACTTGGTACGATTGTTCTTCATACTCCTGGGCAGGTTATAGTATACTTTTCATAACGCTACAATCAATAGGAGCAGAGCAGTGGCGAGAAGTGTTGGGAAAACGGGAGAATTTTTTATCTGTATGTTTTAACGCGCATCACGCGAAAACTACTGCATGGAATTAAATGCGGTTTTCACCAATGTATTCCTAGAGGGCTAACTTAAAATAAAGGTAGCATTTTATGGAAGTTATTTTTGAAACCCGATATCCACGCGTGGGACGCCGCCGGCACAGCTAGTGTCATAAAAAGGAATATCAAAAACAGGCATATCCCATCCCATCCCTATAGAATACCGCAGCCAAATGACCTCCGAGTCGTGTTTCTGCTGGTGAGTAGGGTTTCCGGGGTAGGGGTAGGGGTTCCGGTGTAGGCTATTGTTGATGATGGCCTACCGCAGTGAGTCCCCAGCCGGTGACGGTGAGCCGCACCAGCGGCACGGCCTGCCTCGGCTGCGGCAGCCGCAGCGGCTGTATGGTGTAAGCTGATGATGATGATGGCTTACCGCAGTGAGTCCCCAGCCGGTGACGGTGAGCCGCACCAGCGGCACGGGCTGCCTCGGCTGCGGCAGCCGCAGCGGCTGTATGGTGTAAGCTGATGATGATGATGGCTTACCGCAGTGAGTCCCCAGCCGGTGACGGTGAGCCGCACCAGCGGCACGGGCTGCCTCGGCTGCGGCAGCCGCAGAGGCTGTATGGTGCAGGCTGATGATGATAGCTTACCGCAGTGAGTCCCCAGCCGGTGACGGTGAGCCGCACCAGCGGCACGGGCTGCCCCGGCTGCGGCAGCCGCAGTGGCTGTATGTTGTAGGCTAATGATGATGATGGCTTACCGCAGTGAGTCCCCAGCCGGTGACGGTTAGCCGCACCAGCGGCACGGGCTGCCCCGGCTGCGGCAGCCGCAGTGGCTGTATGTTGTAGGCTAATGATGATGATGGCTTACCGCAGTGAGTCCCCAGCCGGTGACGGTGAGCCGCACCAGCGGCACGGGCTGCCTCGGCTGCGGCAGCCGCAGCGGCTGTATGGTGTAGGCTGATGATGATGATGGCTTACCGCAGTGAGTCCCCAGCCGGTGACGGTGAGCCGCACCAGCGGCACGGGCTGCCTCGGCTGCGGCAGCCGGAGCGGCTGTATGGTGTAGGCTGATGATGATGATGTCTTACCGCAGTGAGCCCCCAGCCGGTGACGGTGAGCCGCACCAGCGGCACGGGCTGTCTCGGCTGCAGCAGCCGCAGCGGCTGTATGGTGGAGCTGATGATGATGGCTTACCGCAGTGAGTCCCCAGCCGGTGACGGTGAGCCGCACCAGCGGCACGGGCTGCCTCGGCTGCAGCAGCCGCAGCGGCTGTATGGTGGAGCTGATGATGATGGCTTACCGCAGTGAGTCCCCAGCCGGTGACGGTGAGCCGCACCAGCGGCACGGGCTGCCTCGGCTGCGGCAGCCGCTGCGGCTGTATGTTGTAGGCTACTGATGATGATAGCTTACCGCAGTGAGTCCCCAGCCGGTGACGGTGAGCCGGACCAGCGGCACGGGCTGCCTCGGCTGCGGCAGCCGCAGCGGCTGTATGGTGGGGCTGAAGGCCAGCGGCGCGGCGAGGCGCAGGACGGCGATGTCGTTGTCGAACTGCGGCTGGCCGTAGCGCTCGTGCACGGTCACGTTGGCCACGCGCACGATGCGCCCGCCCGAGTCGCGCCGGGTGCTGCCCACGCGCAGCCGGATGGCGTTTGGAGATACGCTGTGTGGGAAATCAATTCAGTGATCGTGTTTTGTTTATTTATGAGAGGTGGAAAGACTACTAAGGGAGTATACGGTCGTTAACCCGTCTACCAAGCGTGATGGATGAAGGCAAATCCCATATCAATATAAATCCCTATGTTTAGCAGTGGACGTTAGCCCGCTGATGATTATTATGAACTAGCTGTGCTCGCGACTTCGTCCGCGTGGAATAGTTATTTTTTCCCCGTTTTTTTTTACATTTTCCATTATTTCTTCGCTCCTAATAGTTGCAACGTGGTGTTATATAGTTCCTTCCTCGACAAATGGTCTATTTAACACAAAAAGAATTTTTCAATTCGGACCAGTAGTTCCTGAGATTAGCGCGTTCAAACAAACAAACAAACTCTTCAGCTTTATAATATTAGTTAAGATGAGGTGGCTAATGGCCTATCTCTCCGATTGGCTAGTTGTGATTCGGGTAGGTAGTTATAATAGCTGCTAACTTAGCAAACATTTCCGATTCAGTCATGTGACTGAGATCATGAATCATAATTTTTAATAGAAAAGTCACATTCATCCAAAATCATTCACGGCACAATTAATTTTGTAGAAGTGGTTATTGTTTAATTTTGATTTCCACTGTAACTACCTAGCCGAATCACAATTAGCCCCTATCTCCCCCAATGAGATTCTTGAAAAGTTTTTTGTGAATAGTGGCGTAGAAAAAAAATGACCAGCGGTGGCTCACCGACCAGAAGGTCCAACCAAATCAAGGAAGCTACTACTGGTACTGGTTTATTTACATTTTTTCTAAAATACTACCTCTTCACCCTGTTTACAAACTCATCCGTTATTTTCTAAGTAATATCCGTATTCAAAAGATTTCATCTCATTACATTAAACAGCTGATCGAGTTTGTATGAGAAGTCTTAAACTTTTGTTATGCAATTTCAAAAAGTCGTTGAACAAAAGTTTTCGAAATGATGAGACAAAGTTTTGTATTAAGCGTGGCTGAATGGATACGCCGAATACTTGCAGAGTACTTTGGGAAGATCTTCTGTAAGCAAAATGGTACTCTATGTCCAAACTCACTAAGCTTACTCTTAATGAAAAAAGAGGAGTTATTAATTTAACATTTCTGTGAAACGTAGCCTAAGTAATGAGCGATATCGGTGTGATTTGAAAACTAAATGTCAGCGAAATAATTCTTAACACTACTTCCACTAAAGTAATAATAATACTCAACAGCCACCGGTGGTCATAGGCCGAAGCCTATATATAGGAGGAACCCAATGAAAATTAATATTGGGGGGGGGGGGGGGGGGGGATTAGTCTTAGTCCACGCGTAACCGATTGCAATTCCATCCTCATCATCTCGATGGTTGGCGATCCTCCACTGTACGCTTTATGAGGAACTTCTTGCCTCGCGCATCGGTTTTGTGGAACCAACTCTCTGCGTCAGTATTTCCGAACAGCTACGACATGGGAGCCTTCAAGAAACGAGCATACTCCTATTTAAAAGGCCGGCAGCGACCTCAGAACTCGATTTGAGTTGCGGGTGTCCATGGGAGGTGTCGACTGCTTACCATCAGGCATCACATTTGCTAGTCTGCCGCCTCTTGCATAAAAAAAAAAAACACCACGCTTGGCAGGCGGTTTGGTGACCGCAGTAGGTTTTATTTGTACCCAGGCACACGCTGCTTCCCGTTTTCTGATATTCCCTTAGTCGTTTTCTAGATCACCCACGGGATGAGATGGGGTGGCCCTATTCTAAAAACATCCGGAAACCAATTCGAAGTCCGGAAGCCATCAATCAATCAATCAACAGCCTTGGTCCGTCCACTGCTGAACGTAGGCCTCCTTTAATTCACGCCACATTTCTCTATCCCGGGCTTCCTCCATCCAGAAACTGCCAGCAGTTCGAAAGCCATACGGACAATAATAGTCCTCTTCTGATTCCAAAATGGTTTGTTTAAATTTAAATGTTGAAAATCTTACCAAAAAGCGAAAACGTGTGTAAATTAATCTTCAAACGATAGTTAAAGAAAAACCAAAAATTATAAGTATTCATCAAAATTACAATATTGTCAAGTGAACCTTGGTCTGACTCGAAATAAAAACTATCACAAGAAAATCGAAAGTACTCATTCAAATAAGCCATGCTTATAACTCCAACACCCTTTTTTTTAGTGCACAGAAGTCACGTGATGTCACGAGAAAGTCGTGGCAGAGACATTGGCGGGTCAAGGGTGCAGTATTGAACTCGATACGCCGATTTATCGAGAACAGCGGACTTGACCATATCAATTATGCCAACAGCTTGAAAACAACTCAAAAAATATGCGTAAGATTTACTGTACTTTATAGTATGAGTGCTGATTTGCGACGACTGTACTGTATTTTTATGGTATCTCAAACCTGCACGCGTAGTTCTATTTAGAAAAGAACAGGGAGGGAACAACATCAAAGAGTTCTTCGGAGCATTCGCCGTGATGTAAGTATACGGTAACACTAAGTAACGCTACGTCTTTACGCAGCTGCAGATCCTCAAGATGTCCAGTGACATCAGCATATTTGTCATTGGGAGGCATATGTCCAGAAGTGAACGTTTTCAGTCTGATGACAAGTGTTAAAAATACCAAGATGTGTCACATTCCCCATATTAAGTTTGTTGAGGCAATAAATATGATTTTATAAATAAACACACACGGGTCACACGGCCGCCATAACAGACACGCGGTAAGCATCCCAAGGAGGACATAAAAAGGCGCCCTTATTGCCCTGCCCCGGTTTATTCGCGCCGTAAACTTTAGGGCCTTATGTAAAACCATTACTTATTCTTATGGTTACACCCAAGTGCCCAGAAATATAACATTCGCTCAATGTCGTTTCTATGTTTGTAGTTTATTGTATTCTATTGTACCGGCACGTTATTATGGCTAATGAAGACAGAATTTAAGGTACATTTGGTATACAGCTCAATTACGGTTCAAATGTTGCGGATATTTTCGTACGGGGCCGATAAAGAACACAAATAAACACTCATTTCCCGTGGGTTTAGAGTCACTTTTAGAAATTTTAGCTGGTAAAATAGCTTGTTTCGTGACCACCGCACTCTCGGCGAAAAACCCAGAGACTGACAAGTTATTTTGGTTACTTTTTCTCAAAATTTACCTAATATAATATAACTTTATGTATCTGGAATACCCACAATCTGAACCGTGTGTGTGAAGAGGATACTCTTAAATTTTATCCAAAATGGGTTTTCGCTTGACTGCGATTCGCCTGATGGTAAGCGATATCGCAGTCTACGATGGAACGCGCTCATCCAGCAAAAACCGGTTCACTCTCGCCTTGAACATCGGAAGCTTATATCTCTCAGGGAACAGGGAGCCCGGCAAAGAGTTCCATAGTTTAGCCGTTCGCACAATGAAGGTAGAGGCGAAACGCGCTGTAAGTTTCATAACTAAAGGCTAGTAAATACAGTGTCCACTTACTTCTGAACGCAGTGAGCAGCAGTCAGCACATGATTAGGGCTCACAACGAACCCTCCGCAGAAGGAGTTCCCGTTCAGCACCATAGACACCTGGTATGGGTGCCTGTTCACAGAACTTGGTCGTCCTCCTATGATCTGCTCGCTTATCTCCGGGCACGCCGCCTGCAGCTCCACCAGATCCTGGAACTGAGGCTGGTCGCCTTCAAGCTCCAAGGTGTTTTCCTGAACATCGTTGGAACCATCGTTTGTACAACACTCCGCCTCCACGGCTTCTTGAGGATCTACAAAAGAGTTAGTTTATTTTATACTTCGTTTTTTTAGCATCCCAAAAAAATAAGCAAAATTTTGGTGTTTTATTAAGCAGTAAGCACGTTACGTTAATCCAAATAAATTAGTCATTATGAAAAGCTTGCACTAATAATGGCCTAAAGAAGAAGAGGTTGCACGAAACGAAACGTTAAATTATATATTTTTTTATATAGTAGCTCGGCATAATGGCTTCCCTTCGCCTGGTGAAAAGCGAAACAAGTCGCTGTGACAACGAGCAAATAACTGGTCAGTTACCTGTCAGTTGCCACCGCCATGCCGGCCAAACCCCAACCCCCCACGAGCTCCGGTACCCTACTCACCAGCAGGAACACGACCCGGAGGTCATTTGGCTGCGGTATTCTATAGGGTGGAGGTCCTACCCCGGACGGGCAGCTCAATACGAGCGAAGATTCGCTATGCCCTACGTCTCTTAAACAAATTTGACAGAATTTGATAAAACAAAAGACACACGACAAAATAAAATAATGCATGTCAGTGTTCAAACATATACACATATTTAAGTAGGTAATTTTCAGAGTCGCGAGGAACCTGGTCACTGAAAAGGTATTTGTATAGCAGTAAACAGGAAAGAGGAACTAATTAAGCAACCAATCTTTTTTGCTACAAACGATGTGCCTAGTATTGATTTTGTAGTAATGATGTCAATATACGAAACCAAGGTACCTTTAAGGTATTTTATTACAAACACTTCTAGCTCTCAATCACTAATAATGTTATTTAGTCAGCTTCTTTACATCCTACAGTTCATTTATTTAAGTTTTCATATTACTTAGGATTGTTTATCTGGAGGAAACATTCCTTTTCGTCTTCAAGTCTTTACACTCCCTTGAACATAATATTTGAGTAAAGAGATATCTGGTATATAACACATAAGTCTTTAAAGTTTATATTTTCAATTGTAATATGTGTCTGTGGCCAATACTTAGTATTCCACGCTGTATTATGTTAAAAATTAAAATGTAACTGCATAGGTAAGTATAATATTCTTTAAACAATGAGTTTCTTGTCGCTACCTGCTGTGATCTTACTACCCATTTATAATACATGATAATGAGAACACGCCATGAATACTTTATACATGCCAGTGCAGCATCGGTTATAACACAATCATTCATAAGTTTTGTATATTAGAAATAGGTTTAATATAGCTTTAGCATATTAACGATATAAGTCATCCGTTTTGTTACACAAATTACAAATAGGAAGATATTTAAAAACCTAAGACCGGTTCGAGCTAGAGTCATTGTCTCGGTAGACAAAAGGAAACTAAAATGCACTATTACTAAATTGTTATTTAGAAATATCATTTACAATTAAGAAATATAATTAAGTATTGACCTAACGCTTTCAGGTTTTCAAATGATTTTTTCACTACTAAGATAATTATTACAAGGACAACAGTAGATCGACTCAGAGGCGTAACTAAACAAAATTTACGGTAATTTAGAAATTGATTGTGACAAAAAGATTGGCTTTATGTCAATGTCGAATGATTATAGGTATGTATTGTGTCAAATCAATTTCGTTTGTGTTTAATCTAAACTAATGTTAATGTTATAAAGAGACAAGTTGTTTGTTTGTGTTGAATAGAGTCCAACACTTTGTTGACCAATTTCATAATTCTTGCGCCATTTTTAAAGCTACATGCTTCAGAATCAATATAGGGTTAGATGCCCTGTTTTTTTTTAAATATAAATATATAAATATCAGACAACATCACATACATTGCTCTAATCCCAAAGTAAGTAGCTTAAGCACTTGTGTTATGGGTATCAGAACAACGAAGGTACCACAAATAAATACTTAAATACAAATATAAACACCCAGACACGGAACAGACACGGAACATTCATCACACGAATGTTTGTCCCGGGTGGGAATCGAACCCACGACCCTTGGTTCAGAAGGCAGGGGTCACTACCAATTGAGCCACCGAGCCAGTCAATTTTATTTCATTTAAACACACAAGATCTCAGAGGGCAGGGGAGAACTGAAAATCAGAGTTGTCCAAGTGTTTCCCTGTGACAGCATCAGCTGAACTAATTCACTCTTTTTTTTTGTAATCGGTTATGTCATTGTCTTTCATGTATTGTTCTTATTAGTAAGGAGACAATAAATGTATTTTATTCTTATTTTGATTTACTTTAGCATAGCATCCAATCGTCTGATGGAAAGCTAAAAAGAAGACCAAGCCGTTATTATATCTCATGGTATTGCGATGTCTATGGGCTTTTTTCCCTAAATGATCACGATGATAGGCAACGCAGCCTTGTCATCATCGCCAGACTGTTGGGGGAGCGGAAGGTTTCAGGCCTATTTTTTTCTTTGTTATGTTTTTTTTATAGTAACACGGTGTAATGGTTCCCTAATGGAAGCGAAAGAGAAGCCCAATGCGATGCGACAACTGGCAAGTAAAAGTTATAAGTCGGTTCAAAAGTCAAGTTAGGTCTTACAGCGATTATGTAGGTAATATCTCAACACCGTTGCCTTTTAAACGTCCGCTGAAACCAATACGCGCGTTAAAACAAACGAATTCCCGGATAATTACGTTCACATAAAGATATAAATAAGCAGTACGGTAACCTGACTATAAATAAAGCTGTTTCCACACAGTCGACTCTCGCCCGTACAGTGTCGTGTGCACGCTCTTGGACCGTTGTCAGTTCAGATATCCGGCAGATAGGCGAATGTCAATAAATTAACTGATGATTAAAATATAGCTTTTTATTGTACTATTCTATAAATAAATATAAATATTATTATTAATATTATATAAATATAAATATTATATAACCCAAGATATGCCACACTGTCCCACACAGCGCCACCTAGTCCCAAACTAAGTCGAAGCTTGTACTACGGGTACTAGACAACTAATAAACTTATATCCTTTTTTTGTAAATAAATACATAATATTATACATCGTAAACACCCAGACCAATACAAAGAGACATGTTCATGCACACAAAATATTTGTACTGTGCGGGGTCGAACTCGAATCGAACCCACAACCCTAGGCTCAGGAGGCAGAGGTTACCAAATGAGCCATCGGACCTGTCTATACAAATGACTTTACATCTGATGGTCAAAGGGTAGTTGACTGTCAAGTCATTGGAGGTACATATCTACTTCTAAATGCCTGTCACAACGTAATTGCATCTTTTATATGGCCAGTGCATTTGCATAAATCAATAGAACTAACTAATAATTAAAAATAATTTGGAAGAAAAAAGAAAAGGGGACATAAGTATACATTACATTAGAATATTCTCAAAGAGAAGAAGAGTTAAAGAGTCCATATTTAAAGAGTTGATTTTTAGCAGATCCATGTATACATACAAAAAATTATTTTTGAAATCCATCCATAATTGACGGAAATATCAGTGAACATATATAAAAAAATATTATACATACAGACGAATTGAGAACCTCCTCCTTTTTCGAAGTCGGTTAAAAAAGCGTATAACAAATGTTTTTACAAAGTAGTTTATGGGAACTTATTGCGACTAGTGTCAGCCTAATGAGAAAGTAGACCAATTTATTGTAACTTTATTGTAATTTCAAATTAAGGCAGCCAATTTCTATCATTTGTCAACGCTACTTCAAACATTAGTTGACTAGACTAGGGAAACACGACTTGGGGCTCTTTCGCTTTCCATCAGGAGACGAGAGAACACTGCTGTGTTAAGCTACTAATTACATATTTAAAAACCCTTTTATGATAGACCAAAACAATGAAATATATCGTGCATGAATTGTTAGAGAACTGCAGCTACATAAATCGGAGCTTTGCACATTAAATACTTCACATACCTTTCCAAGTATTTGAACAGCTGATATCTCTTTGATACATGCATTCAGACGCATTCTTTGATTTGAAGCCAATTTGTGACGGACTATCGACTGCATCTTTTAGCAGTACATATTTGTACACATGTACTTTAAATACGTCGAGTTTGATTCGTGACTGGGTTATTTTATTGCGTAAAACGAACTCCTAAGGCACTGGAGTCTACAGCTTTATCTCCCGGTCGGGTTGATAAATTCATGATTAAATTCCAATCTTCACTACATAGTATAAAACAGAGTCGCTTTTGTTTTCTGCCTGTCCCTATGTAGGTACGCTTCTATCTTCAAAAAAACTACAAGTTTAGTAACACTTTACCCTGGTTTGAATTAATTTGTTGTTGTGATTGATGATACAATGTTTTAATTTTATAATTTATTTTTTATGTAAGCACATACCTACCTACTTATTTAATTTTATTACAACATAGTTTTATTGGCTATTATTTTTCTCTACCACACACAAGGGTACCTACAGATGACAGATTTAATTCCGGCCGAATTGCATATAGTACCAGTCAACGAAATGGACGAGACACAAACCGCTATTAAAATATAAGTAAATATCAGACAACAACATCAGACAACATCACATACATTGCTCCGATCCCAATGTAAGTAGTTAACAAATATGAGTAAAAGTGAACAACATAGTAAAAAGTTACGCAAACTTAAAAAAAGGATAACAGCAATGCAACACGCAAGTAAATTAGAAAGTGACTCACCGGCAGCCCTCAGCAGGGCGAGCAGGATCAGCAGGCGGAGGTCCATGTCGGCAGCGCGTGGGCGGCGCGGGCGCAGAGTGCGCGCCGGCCGCCGCCCGCGCCGCACCTTGCTTTGCTCTCACGGCCGCGACCTCCGGGTGAGGGCACTCCCAGCAAATGCATTGCCAATAGTTTGTTCTTAATGTTAAGCGATTCTTTGTGGATGACGCCCAAGGGGCACCAAAGCTTTTTTTTTGGTTTGGCGCGTGACTCAATAAAAAACCTAGTAGACCTACGTAATACTACAATAACATGTTGTAGGTCTGTAATAATGTATGTTATAATTCTTTCTTCCTGTAATAATTACATTTTTTATACAACAAATCCATCTAAGTCTATCCTCTTCCCAAAGGTTTTCTGGAATAGATCGCTGAAAACGATAAGGTCGCCTTATTTGTACGTCGAGTTGTCATTGTGCCTAGCTTTAAGTAATCTGTTTGGTGTGCAAAAAAATAAATAAAATAAAATAAAGAATATCTATCTATCTATCTAAGTCTGAAAAAAATTACATACAGTTAGAAATGTACCCGAATGAGACTGCCAAAATTAAGAGTTGCGTCTTTATCCCTCAGATTTGAATCACGGATAAAACTGCACTTGACGCCTTAGAGGCGCCATAAAGAAATGTTCACCGCCAAAAGTTGTTAAAAGTTCATAAAACATTTCATTCACAATGAATCCCATAAATGTGAGATGTCTAGATATAACACGCTTAATGAATGCAATGAATATTGATCAGACGTGAGTTCTACTTGTGGTTACTTTATTTTATTCTTATTTAAAGAAGGGAGGTCTGCAACAAATACAAATCGTCTTACGCAATAAATCATTGACCCTTTATCTGACAAACAAATCGTCAAAGGTTTTAGTTACGGCCAAACGAAATACGGCCAAGTGCAAATCTAAAGATACCGTTAGGATAGTTTTTATTTTTTGTAGTAGGCCAACGTATTGACTATCCCCCGACTGGACGTTAAGCAAAAGAGTTGCCCAAGTCTCTTAGACTACGGACAAGGAACTACTTAACCTCCTTCACAGTTACCAGTTACCACTGCATACTTAACGTCTCGTTCAAAGGATCCCGTGTCATAGTTTAGAGTATACACATGTGCCAGTAAGAGTTCCACTTTATAATTGTATTTAGTACTAGCTGTGCCCCTGCGGCTTAACCCGCGTTTAACCCCTATTTTACCCCTTTAGCGGGTGAATTTTGAAAAATCCCTTCTTAGCGGGCGCCTACGTCATAAATGTAACCTACATGCAAAATTACGTTGCATTCGCTTCATCGGTTTTGGCTCTGCGTTGCTCGTTCGGTCAGGACATGTTCTTTTATATATATATAGATGTACATTATTATCATAATAGACGCATTAATAGCAAGGCCTAAAATAGATCAAAATATATGTAATGTGGAGACAAATATAATAACGAGGAGTACCCAACATGACAGCGTACATCTTGTAATGATATAAAACGAGTTTATATTACATGCGAATGTTCGCCAGTCAGGGAGCTGGTGTTGACATTATGTAGTGCACAAAGTTGTTATATTACAATTAGTGTTCATCAAGGATAAAAATCCACATAGCATCATTAAAACACCACTGCCACCAAAAGAGGTCACAGCTACCATTGAAAGGTCGGCCCAGTTAAAAAAGGCTAGTAGCCTGAACAAAGCAACAACAACAAACACAACTTGTGATTTTTCAGTAGTGTACCCGTTGCTTAATAAAGCTTCACGCTGTATGTTCGTTAAGGAGTATAGCGCATGCAGCCCCCAACATTCTATGTATTGTTTATGAATTGGCTTCAGGGGTCCTCACGTGGCCGGACGATATGGCTCCTGCTCATACCAACGTTTGTGAATTAGTTAGAGTAACGTTTGTGAGTTAGCACGGGTCGTTACAAAAATATGTCGCGTATACAAGTGTGTTCGTTATTTCAATGGAAATAGGGCGCCTTTTTCAAAGATCTAGACAGCTTTATACTTTATTAAAATGTTGTACCTATCTATTTAAATATTTTTTATTATTGTAGCACAGCGTAGTGGTCCCCCTTCACCTAAGGGTCTCCCCAAATTTATCGAATCGGCTTAAGCCGAATGCGTATAACCATTCTACGTTTACTAACATACGTTTCAAAGTCGGCCGGCGTCGCGACGCGTCGTCATTTAGTTTTGTATTTGTTTAACTACCTACTTAGATTAGATTATCTAGGGAGCGGTAAAAGATGCCAAAAAGTCAAATGTAAAGTCAACAAAAGCTATTCGGTAAAAAGCACTCCTTATACTGTCTGCATACACACTTAGTATCTTCAACGACCTTGGCTATTTTTTAGAGATAGTTAAAAGTAAAAGAAATTCGATTAGAAAATTGTTATAACTTTAAATTAATTTTGAAGTTATAGAAAACGTGAAAATACATTGCAGAACGAAGATATCCAAATATCTAAAGATCCTTCAAATTCAGACACGAAATAGAACTATCGTCTGTTGGGCGAACACCAGCCAGACCGAATTAATTAATCATGATAACACTTGCAGCAAAATCAATTAGAGCCCGTCGCAGATCTATTGTCCATCGGAGACCTAGACGTTTCCTAACTAAACCAATCGATTGAGCACAACTTGAGGAAATTCTCTAATTTAGATATCGAGATCTCGGCTTACGGTTAGAATTGCTTTTCAATTTAAATATTACATTTTATTGTGGATTCTAATGAAGGGTTCAAATTAGTAAATACACACCTGACATTACCCTTTGTGGCGGCCTATATAGAAGTTCTGCAGAGAAGAGGTTTCGTATCATGTGGTGTGGTATTTATCAGCCAAGGATTCCCATAATATAGTTAAATATGTAAATTACAGTACATAAATAATTACATAAATTGCTGTATTCTGGACTCATGATACCGCACAAACTCTGGATTTCATGACACCGCAAAGAGGATTTTTCTCATCATTAACACTTCCCAACAACTTATATTCGATCTCTTCAATGTAATCAAATCAAAGGACCAATAATATCTTGGGCTAGTTTAAATAATTAGCTAGGTATTATAACTAGTTAAAATAAATGTTAATTTGAGAATATGATTAATAAATCACGTCGCTTTCAGTATTTTATTACATACACTTGATGTAAAAAGCAGTAGATACCTATACTCAGCAGAACCTATCCGGATTTAAGAGCGCAGGCTTAGGATGCAACCGAAATTAAAGGGAGATGATGATAATAATGCCGGTTTAACGGTATCTATGCATATAGAAATACGTTCAGATAAAATAAAATCTCGTCCCAAGGCTTTATAGTTCATTTACCCAATATCGACTTACGGTGCTCCATTGTAATTATCAAAACCTGTCATTTAAACCAAAAACAATCAAATATATTACAATACATACAATATTTCGACATGCGTTGATAAATTTTACCAACATTGTTGTTTCATTAAAACACCAACTCATTAGCTCAAGAATTTTCCATTGCGTCGTCAAGACGGCTATCCACCAGATTTGAACCGCTGTTTTGAGTTATTTATAAAAACTAGCGCATGGCGTCGCTTGAAATAGGTATCACACGATACAAACGGATACGTGTTGATTTGAAACACAACTCTTTGGATAACTACCTACTAAATTAAACATTTAACTATACCCCGACAAGAAGAGTTCGGCGAAATTTGTATAAGTTGCTTGCCGAAATTTGTTAAGAACTTTTTGTCAATCAGAAAATGAGTAGATGGTGTTCATAATTTTGGGTTGATTTTCATGAATTATAGGTATACATCATCTAGATAACATTACTCACCTACTAAATTAAAAAGACAACACCAAAATCCGTCTAAACGTTTGAAACCTACTGACAAATACACAGGCACTTTAAACTGATAACAACCCTGTTTTTGCCTCGGAAATAAAAGTGAAAAAATATTCAAGGACAGAGAAACGTTACGAGTAAAGCCTCTAGATGTTTGCCCAAAGAGGCGAACAACTGGAGAGGCTTACGTCCAGCAGTGAGAATGATAAGAGAACTGTCCATTTACCTTTTTTTAATTAGAATAGAATAGAAATCGTTTATTTGCTAAAATTATACAAAAATAAAAGCTCATAACTTATAAATTAATGATACATAACACCATTGATTTCTCCAGTTCCATAAATAAGTTTTCTAAAAAATCCCGGACGGTCATATTCCGGGAACACTTCATACTTCGGTTACTTAGCTCAATTATGGAGTGTCAAAATAAGTATTAAGATTCTTCTGGTGACTGTACCTACTTACAAAATCATTCAATCGAATTAAGAAGCTCTTTCATTTCTGAAGTCGGTTTACAGTCGCGTGTCCTTGAATGGTAACAAAAATTAAAGAATATAAAATAAACGAAATTTCCGCTTGCAAAATTCATCAGAATTGTTTGTTTACATTTTTGTCAGTTTGACTTGTAACGGAACTTTTCTTCACAGTCAAAATTAAATGTGAGTTATGAAAGATTGCTCACTGGTCTCATGTCAAAAGACACGTAGCGCGTCTGTATCTCGATAACCGCCCCTACGCCATGACTTTTCTTCACAAACTTATTAGAGTTCTGAGAGATCGCTCACTGGTCTCATGTCGGGAGACACGTAGCGCGTCTGTATCTCGATAACTGCCCATAAGTCATGACTTTTCTTCACAAACAAATGTGAGGTATGAAAGATTGCTCACTGGTCTCATGTCGGGAGACACGTAGCGTCTGGTGTATCGTTGCAAGCTGATAATCGCGTCGGTGACCCGCCGGAGCGACCTTCAACTGGCGGCCGCTGGACCGAGACAGACCTACTTCCACCCAGTCATCTGGCCCAAAATAACACCTTAGAGCGGAAAGATTTTGCGATAAGGTGGATTAGAACTATTTTTAATGGTTACGGCGGTGAAAAAATGTATCTAAGTAAGTTTATCAGTTGTCTAGTACCCATAGTACAAGCTTTGGCTTAGTTTTTTTTTTTTTTATAGTGGCTCGACATAATGGCTTCCCTATGCCTGATGGAAAGCGAAAGAGAAGCCCAAGTTGCTGTGACAACGGGCAAGTAACTGGTCAGTTACCTGTCAGTTGCCACCGCCATTCCGGCCCAACCCCAACCCCCCACGAGCTCCGGAAACCCTACTCACCGGCAGAAACACGACCCAGAGGTCATTTGACTGCGGTATTCTACAGGGTGGAGGTCCTTCCCCGGACGGGCGGCTCAATTTGAGCGTAGATTCGCTATGCCCTACCTCTCTCAAAAAAGTCTCAAGTTTGGGGCTAGATGGCGCTGTGTGGCCCAGCGTGGCATGTCTTGGGTTATTTGGACTGGCTCGGCGGCTCATTTGGTAGTGACTTCTGCCCTCTGAGCCAAGGGTCGTGGGTTCGATTCTCGCACAGTACAAACATTTGTGTTCATGAACATGTCTGTTTGTATTGGTTTGGGTGTTTTCTATGTATAATATGTATTTATTTACTAAAAAAAAAATGTATCTAAGTAAGTTTATCAGTTGTCTAGTACCCATAGTACAAGCTTCGGCTTAGTTTGGGGCTAGATGGCGCTGTGTGGCCCAGCGTGGCATGTCTTGGGTTATTTATATATTCAAACGGCTTGAGATTCTGCTCAGCGCCAGTCTGAAATAAGATCTATACCAATGTTTAACAAACATTGTTCAACGAAAGCCTAGTATGGCCGCACTACTTACTCAATGCCATTAAACCCAGGCTGCTTTCATTAACTACTATCCACTATTTTAAAAGTTTAGTAATGATTTGCGCAAGAGTGCTAGAAGCGCACGATGGAGCCAAGTGGCGAAGAATCGGAGAAACCTATGTCGATGATTAATTGTAGTCTCGAATAACAAGAGGAAGATTTCGTGGAACTGCAGCTGTCATTGATCAAAATGGCGCTTATTATTAGGCTCATTTTGCGTTCCGTAACAATTAATTAACGATTTAATTAAAATGAAAAAAATATGGAATCTTCGAAATGTAAAATGTACGTCGTACGTACACCTATAACTTTCGACGACGTATATTTACGACAAACATTTAAAAATAACAAAAAATATTAAGTATATGTTTTATAAAGTAATAATCGCTACCTCTTAACAAATAGACCCACATACCAAATCGTCTATTTATAATAGAACACTGAACTAGATCAAAAACTGTGTTAAATCGTCGGTCTCATTGACGACGTTGTATAACGGATACGATAAATCACGGATTTGATCATAAAAAAGTTGCAGGTGCCTGCTAAATCATGTCGCTTCGTGACCGTTATTTGCTTATTGTGATCAATTGGACAATAACCTTTGTTCATAATTTGAAACCTATTTTCAACATGATCTTAAAAGTAATGCAGCGCCATTTTATTTAACAAAGGACACTAAATCATTAAATTATAAATTTCAGTAACATGATAAGATGGCCAATAATCTCTGAAATATTGAACGTTTAACGCAAACGAAACTGACGCAAAGTATTTTTTTAAGTACTTACTAAATTATCTTTATCAAATTAAATAATTTTAATGCATGTCATCATCATCAGCCTATTGCAGTCCACTGCTGGACATAGGCCTCTCCAGTTGTTCGCCATTTAGGGCCAACATGTGGAGGATATACCCATAATCGCCACGCTGCAGCGCTGGGCAGGCGGGTTGGCGATCACAGGGCGTAGCTACTCGCTCCGGTGACGCTGCTGCCCGTCATGCATGCCATGATATCGCTTAATAGTCGAACTATGTATTAAAACACCAACTCATTAGCTCAAGAATTTTCCATTGCGTCGTCAAGACGGCTATCCACCAGATTTGAACCGCTGTTTTGAGTTATTTATAAAAACTAGCGCATGGCGTCGCTTGAAATAGGTATCACACGATACAATGTGAACGTATAGTGCATCTCAACACCAAATGTACGGGACTATCAAATAAGCAGCTCAGCGCTCTCAAAGCGGCATCCCCAGGCCTAGGGTGGACATGCCAAGAATGCCTGCAGGAGACGTCAAGACGCAACTCTTCTATAATAATACCTGAGGACGATGAAGATGATGACAATGAAACCCAAATGCAAATAAATGCGAAAAAATTGTCAAATGATATCTCCGCCCAAGTAGAAAAAACAATCAGAAGAGAGTTGAAGGAAGTGAACATTTCACTGCAGTTCCACAGTGCAAAATTAGACGAAGTCATGATTTGTATCGATGCATTTAAGCAAACCATAAAAAATCTAGAGAAAAAGAATACTGATCTCACCAACAAAAACAATAATCTACAAATACGGGTAGGTGCCCTCGAGCAGCGAATCCAAATTATGGAACAGGAGAAACTATCAACGCACATAGAAATTGCCAATGTACCCTGTTACAAAAACGGAGATGTAGAAAGTCTGGTAGAAAATTTGGCCACGAAACTGAAATTACCCAAGGAGGGTATCAAGCAGACACGCAGACTTAGGGGAAAAAATGACAAGGATGGTAATATTCAGGTGGAGTTAAAAGAAGAAAGCGTCGTTGACCAATGGATAAAAGCAGCTAAATGTACTCCTATCACTGTGGCAGACATTCACCCAGAAGAATCTAGCAACTACAGCACGGTGTATATCAGGGAAAAAATGACACAACAGAACAAGAAAATATTATGGCACGCTAAACAAGAACTAAAAATCAAGCAGCAGTACAGATATGTGTGGTTCAAGAAAGGCATCGTAAGGGCTTGCAAACAAGAAAAGGGTAAAGTCCACGTCCTGAGAACCATAGAGGATGTGGACGAACTTTCTAATAATTTATCTTAAATTATTATTTAGTAGGTAGTTTTTAAATCTCTTGTTTGTTCGCTTTTTTGTTCTTTCTATCAGACTAAATAACCTAACTTATATTATTATAAATCTAACGTACCTACCTATTAAATCTTAAATTAAAGCTAACTTAATCAACAGTAAAATATGAGCCTAGATAAAATGCTAATCATCAATGATGATATCACCGAATACCTTACATGTACTGATATTAATAATTTCCTTGAATGTATTCCTAACAACGAAATAAACCTCCTATGCATGCATGTCAACATTCGCTCTCTCATAAAAAACTTCGACGCACTTGAACAATGTGTAATATCCGCTAAACGCAGCATAGACCTAATCATTGTTACGGAAGCAAATATCACAGAAAGTATCAGCTGTTTGTATCATCTAGACGGGTACCAAATGATAACATCTTTGCGAGTGGGTCGGAGGGGTGGTGGCATTATAGTATACATAAAAAACAACCACAATTACAAAGTTAAAACTGTATCAACACTGCATTTTGAAAGTATTATATGCACAATCACCACTTCATCGAACTACGACGCAGACCTCTGTGCAATATACCGTCCTCCAAGCACTAGTAAAAATATGTTTATCACCGAGCTTTATAACACTTTGAGTTCACATTGCTGCAGCGGTGAATTGTACTTACTGGGAGATGTTAACATTGACCTAAAGATACAAAGCCCAATTATGCATAGGTACAGTAATGTGTTACACAGTCTGGGCCTTGTGTGTGGGATTTCAGAACATACTAGGATCGAATACTCAGGCGGTAGATTAAGCAAAACATGCATAGATCATATATATGCAAGATCCCGCACACAGGACCTCTTCACTGCAGCTATCGGGACGACACTGGCCGATCACCGCGCTATACTAATGGCGTGCGCCGGGCCGCGTGTACAGCGTGTTCCAAAAAGCAAAATGTGCATAAATAATAAATCTCTAATAGAATCGCTCAATCGAATAGAATGGCAAAAAACAAGTGACATGACTTGTCCAATAAACATTTATAACTATATCCATAGTAACTTTACGCAGTGTTATAAAAAATCTGAATTTAAAATTAATTTAAAATCTAACATTAAACGAAATAAAAATAAATGGATATGTAAAAAAGTTTTAAGGGCATGTGAATATAGGGATAATATGTTTAATAAATGGATTAAAGATAGTAATAACATGATTTTAAAACAAAATTACAACAAAGCAAGAAACTACGCGAATATGTTAATACAAAAAACTAAAAATAAGAAACTAAAAGAAGAAATAAATAACAATAAAAATAATCCTCGAATGCTCTGGCAAATACTAAATAAGATAACGGGCAGAATAAAATCTTCAATTGACGAGACAATACTCAGGGCATTCGGAAAAAATGGTATCTCTAACAAGGAAATTGCTAACTCGTTTGCAAGCACTTTTGATCAAAGTGTACAAAAAATAATACCAAACTGTGCTAAACCATTACTCAGTAACCTAGATTATAAAAAGCCTGCTGAAGTTTTAATTACGCGAACGATAACTCTGTTGAAAAAATTATAAAATCTATAAATAGCAATAAATCTCCAGGACTTGACAAAATCAGAGCAATAGACATAAAAATAATATGTGATAAAATTAAAACAGCCATAGCTAATCTTATAAATGCGAGTATAAGGACGGGAATATATCCAGTATGCCTCAAAACCGGTATCGTTCGACCAATACATAAAAAAGGTAGTCTATCCGTATTTGAAAACTATCGCCCAATCACAATTCTTCCTACGATCGATAAGATAGTGGAGAAGCACATTTGTAAGCAAATGTACAAATTTTTTGCCGAAAACGAAATACTAACAACGAAACAATATGGCTTCCAGCCAGAAAAAAATACTACCCAACTGCTTTCAGCATTTACCAACTGTATTTATAAATACCTAGATGAGAAAAAACATGTACTGGTAGTATTTATAGACTATAGCAAAGCATTCGACACTCTTAGACACGATACACTGGTAAGTGAGCTGCAAGATAGTGGTATAAGGGGCCCTCTATTGTCATGGTGTAAGGATTACCTCAAAGACAGAAAATATGTAGTAAAAGTGGGTGATGCGGTGAGTCAAGGAGTAAAAGCAACGATAGGTACGGCTCAAGGCTCTGTACTAGGACCATTGCACTACATCACTTACGTCAACAGCCTAGTTAATATAATCGAAAACTGTGAGGTGTTTCAATTTGCAGACGACACATGCTTAATTGCCGCTGGTAAAGACATCAAGGACACCTTATATCGACTTCAGACTGATTTCGATTTGTTAACGGGATGGTCTCATGACATGGGTTTGGTCCTGAATGCTAGCAAGACCAATTTGATGTACATAAGTAGTAGCAATAACAGAAGCAAGTTCACACCGAACCTAATAGCTCACGATCATCAGTGTGCACATCGAAGGCAGGGCAGCAGCCCAGGTCAGTGTGCGTGTGTTGCCATAGACGTGGTCGATGTGCAGACTTACCTGGGACTAAAAATCGATAATCGTCTTAACTGGAAAAGCCACATCGATCACGTCTGTGGCAAAATGAGGGGATTGCTTTCTAAATTTTCGCTGATTAAGCATAAAGTTCCTTATTACATACGACTACAATTATACAAATCACTGGTAGAATCAATTATATCGTATGGACTTTCGAGCTATGGTAGAACGTGTAAATCCAATCTAGATCCTATATACAACCTACAAATACGAATTTTAAAAACAATAGTACCCGACAATGTCCTCAACAAATATAAGCAAAACCGTAATTACCACAATTTATTTAAGTTTTGTAAAATAATCCCGATACATGATAAAGTAAAATATACATTATTGGTAGAAGAATTTTTTAATGAACAACTAAAAATCCCAGTTATTCATTACTTTAACTCACGTAAAACAAATAGTAGGATACTAGTTAAACCTTCATATACAAACCTGTATGGGAGGCGTACATTAGAGTATGCGATCCCATGCCTAATAAATAATATACCAAATAGCATACAAGCAGAGCTAACCCAAAAAAACATTAAATATAAGCTACGAAAATATTTCATTGAGGGCATTGTTGAGGTCTCGTAATGAAACATCCTGTGCGCGTTGCAAAACTATGCATATGAGTGACGTAATGCGAAACGGCGACGGTGGTTGGTCGGTGGCGGCCGCGCGGCCGACTCATTTTTTGTGCTGAATGTCATGTTTGGGAGGCGTGTAATTGTACGAGAATGATGGTTGTTATCTGTTAAGTTGATTAAATATATAAAGTGTAACTTAGCATAGTAATTCATAAGTACTGTCGGCGGCACCGGTATGGCGGTAAAGCTATTAAGCTTATGTACATGCCGATTTAATGTTTTTGTATATTATTGTTTTTTTGGAAATAAATAAAAAATAAAAAAATAATAAAAAACGGATACGTGTTGATTTAAAACACAACTCTTTGGATAACTACCTACTAAATTAAACATTTAACTATACCCCGACAAGAAGAGTTCGGCGAAATTTGTATAAGTTGCTTGCCGAAATTTGTTAAGAACTTTTTGTCAATCAGAAAATGAGTAGATGGTGTTCATAATTTTGGGTTGATTTTCATGAATTATAGGTATACATCATCTAGATAACATTACTCACCTACTAAATTAAAAAGACAACACCAAAATCCGTCTAAACGTTTGAAACCTACTGACAAATACACAGGCACTTTAAACTGATAACAACCCTGTTTTTGCCTCGGAAATAAAAGTGAAAAAATATTCAAGGACAGAGAAACGTTACGAGTAAAGCCTCTAGATGTTTGCCCAAAGAGGCGAACAACTGGAGAGGCTTACGTCCAGCAGTGAGAATGATAAGAGAACTGTCCATTTACCTTTTTTTAATTAGAATAGAATAGAAATCGTTTATAGATAGATAGATAGATATTCTTTATTGCACAAAACAAACATTTACAGACAAGGTATTAAAATAAACTAGTGGTACAATTTAGGCGGTCTTATCGCTATTAAGCGATCTCTTCCAGACAACCTTCAGGTAGAGGAAGTGTGCTATTCTGAAGAGAGGGGCAAGGTCGTGCAAACTGTTTAATTATATACCTAAATAAATATATATAAATATGTACCTACATATATACAAATAAATATATATAAATAAATACAAATGTATAGTATATATTAATATAAATAATTACTATAAATACACAAAATAATAAAGTACATGAATAAATAAAAACAGTAAATACCACAAAAAAAAAAAATTATTAAAGGGACAGTAGATAGGATTTAAGACGGGACTTGAAAGCAGGAAGTGATTGGGAATGTCTGATGGACAGAGGAAGGGAATTCCACAGACGGATGGATTGAACAGTAAAAGATTGAGAGTAGGCTTTGGACAGATGAGGAGGAAATGACAGAAGGAGTTCACGGCATGAGCGCACATCACGATCCCCGGTGGGCTGCAAAAATCTGAAACGTTCTTTCAAATAGGGAGGTGAAAGGGGATTGAAAAGTACAGAAAACAACAAAGAAAGAATATGGAGGTCGCGACGACGGCGGATGGGGAGCCATTTGAGCTGGGCACGAAATTCGGAGACGTGATCATACTTACGTAAACCAAAAATGATGCGAATACAGAAGTTTTGTAGACGTTCGAGTTTATCGAGAAAGATTTCATTGAGATCTAAGTAGCAACTATCTGCGTAATCGAGAATGGTTTATTTGCTAAAATTATACAAAAATAAAAGCTCATAACTTATAAATTAATGATACATAACACCATTGATTTCTCCAGTTCCATAAATAAGTTTTCTAAAAAATCCCGGACGGTCATATTCCGGGAACACTTCATACTTCGGTTACTTAGCTCAATTATGGAGTGTCAAAATAAGTATTAAGATTCTTCTGGTGACTGTACCTACTTACAAAATCATTCAATCGAATTAAGAAGCTCTTTCATTTCTGAAGTCGGTTTACAGTCGCGTGTCCTTGAATGGTAACAAAAATTAAAGAATATAAAATAAACGAAATTTCCGCTTGCAAAATTCATCAGAATTGTTTGTTTACATTTTTGTCAGTTTGACTTGTAACGGAACTTTTCTTCACAGTCAAAATTAAATGTGAGTTATGAAAGATTGCTCACTGGTCTCATGTCAAAAGACACGTAGCGCGTCTGTATCTCGATAACCGCCCCTACGCCATGACTTTTCTTCACAAACTTATTAGAGTTCTGAGAGATCGCTCACTGGTCTCATGTCGGGAGACACGTAGCGCGTCTGTATCTCGATAACTGCCCATAAGTCATGACTTTTCTTCACAAACAAATGTGAGGTATGAAAGATTGCTCACTGGTCTCATGTCGGGAGACACGTAGCGTCTGGTGTATCGTTGCAAGCTGATAATCGCGTCGGTGACCCGCCGGAGCGACCTTCAACTGGCGGCCGCTGGACCGAGACAGACCTACTTCCACCCAGTCATCTGGCCCAAAATAACACCTTAGAGCGGAAAGATTTTGCGATAAGGTGGATTAGAACTATTTTTAATGGTTACGGCGGTGAAAAAATGTATCTAAGTAAGTTTATCAGTTGTCTAGTACCCATAGTACAAGCTTTGGCTTAGTTTTTTTTTTTTTATAGTGGCTCGACATAATGGCTTCCCTATGCCTGATGGAAAGCGAAAGAGAAGCCCAAGTTGCTGTGACAACGGGCAAGTAACTGGTCAGTTACCTGTCAGTTGCCACCGCCATTCCGGCCCAACCCCAACCCCCCACGAGCTCCGGAAACCCTACTCACCGGCAGAAACACGACCCAGAGGTCATTTGACTGCGGTATTCTACAGGGTGGAGGTCCTTCCCCGGACGGGCGGCTCAATTTGAGCGTAGATTCGCTATGCCCTACCTCTCTCAAAAAAGTCTCAAGTTTGGGGCTAGATGGCGCTGTGTGGCCCAGCGTGGCATGTCTTGGGTTATTTGGACTGGCTCGGCGGCTCATTTGGTAGTGACTTCTGCCCTCTGAGCCAAGGGTCGTGGGTTCGATTCTCGCACAGTACAAACATTTGTGTTCATGAACATGTCTGTTTGTATTGGTTTGGGTGTTTTCTATGTATAATATGTATTTATTTACTAAAAAAAAAATGTATCTAAGTAAGTTTATCAGTTGTCTAGTACCCATAGTACAAGCTTCGGCTTAGTTTGGGGCTAGATGGCGCTGTGTGGCCCAGCGTGGCATGTCTTGGTTATTTATATATTCAAACGGCTTGAGATTCTGCTCAGCGCCAGTCTGAAATAAGATCTATACCAATGTTTAACAAACATTGTTCAACGAAAGCCTAGTATGGCCGCACTACTTACTCAATGCCATTAAACCCAGGCTGCTTTCATTAACTACTATCCACTATTTTAAAAGTTTAGTAATGATTTGCGCAAGAGTGCTAGAAGCGCACGATGGAGCCAAGTGGCGAAGAATCGGAGAAACCTATGTCGATGATTAATTGTAGTCTCGAATAACAAGAGGAAGATTTCGTGGAACTGCAGCTGTCATTGATCAAAATGGCGCTTATTATTAGGCTCATTTTGCGTTCCGTAACAATTAATTAACGATTTAATTAAAATGAAAAAAATATGGAATCTTCGAAATGTAAAATGTACGTCGTACGTACACCTATAACTTTCGACGACGTATATTTACGACAAACATTTAAAAATAACAAAAAATATTAAGTATATGTTTTATAAAGTAATAATCGCTACCTCTTAACAAATAGACCCACATACCAAATCGTCTATTTATAATAGAACACTGAACTAGATCAAAAACTGTGTTAAATCGTCGGTCTCATTGACGACGTTGTATAACGGATACGATAAATCACGGATTTGATCATAAAAAAGTTGCAGGTGCCTGCTAAATCATGTCGCTTCGTGACCGTTATTTGCTTATTGTGATCAATTGGACAATAACCTTTGTTCATAATTTGAAACCTATTTTCAACATGATCTTAAAAGTAATGCAGCGCCATTTTATTTAACAAAGGACACTAAATCATTAAATTTTAAATTTCAGTAACATGATAAGTTGGCCAATAATCTCCGAAATTTTGATTTTTAACGCAAACGAAACAGACGCAAAGTATTTTTTTAAGTACTTACTAATATCTTTATCAAATTAAATAATTTTAATGCATGTCATCAACATCATCATCATCATCAGCCTATTGCAGTCCACCTCTCCAGTTGTTCGCCACTTAGGGCCAACATCTGGAGGATATACCCATAATCGCCACGCTCGGCAGGCGGGTTGGCGATCGCAGGGCGTAGCTACTCGCTCCGGTGACGCTGATGCCCGTCATGCATGTCATGATATCGCTTAATAGTCGAATTTTGTATTAGGCGGCGCTCATGCTGTGTATTTACAGAGATGTTAAAAGCTCATGGCACCGCTTTTTATTTCCCACAACCAGCTATTTGCTTTTTTCCGCGCGGTGACAAGATCAATGGCTGTATAGCCAGAATAACCGTACAGGCCAGCATGGCGGTGGCAACTCACATGTGATTGATGTGGTTGGTTACTTGTCCGTTGCCGCACTTGCGGCTCTCTATTGCTTTTCATTCCAGGCAATGAATGGAAGGTATGCTGTGCTAATAAAAAAAGGAAACCACTATACTTATTCAGGCAACTAGTCAAGACCTCATCTTTATACATATAGGAACAGCAGTCGTGATGCGCTGCCGGGGACGAGCTCACTTTTTTACGTCAGGAATGCCTTTGTGGTTATGTGGGACTCACTCCTAAAACGGAGATTATCCGCAAAACCTGACGGTGGTCGGCTACGAGCGCTCATTGAGCTCACGAGGAGAGTCGGGTTGCCCGTCGGGACACCTCGGGAGGACGTAGTGGCGGTACGACGACACTGACCACGTGTGTCCGAAGACACGTCGCGTCGTCGTCTTCCTCGGGGTCACTGATCGGAGTGCAAGGGAGCCATCAGGCAGCGTTTGCATTGGTACAAAGAAAACATACTGCAGTCACCAATCCGCCTACCAAGTGACTAGGTGATCCGTGATCATGATCATGATGACATCCGTGGTGACTAGGTGAATTCCCTCAAATGACAATTGTTGTCAGGGTCATCTACGTCCTGTACTGGACGTTTGTAGGCTAATGATAATGCTTCTATGTCAAAGCACGGACAGATTTTTATTATTGTACTAGCTGCTGCCCGCGGCTCTGCCCGCGTGTATATTCGTATAAAACATAGCCCATGTGTTCCAACGTATGAGCTATATTACTGTAAAGTTTCATTAAATGTATTTTATTTCTTTATATTTTTTTTTTATATGTTTATGTATTTCTTTATATTTTTGTTTTTTATATGTTTATGTATTTCTTTATATTTTTGCTACCACCATAATTATTCAAATCAAATCAAATCAAAAAATTTATTTGCATAATTTTAGGTGTAACAATGTGGTGTATTAAAATAGTATAAGTCTCACTAAAATTTGCTCATGCGATCAAGCGTGCAAATATTAATATTAAGTACTATATAACACTAAAATTGAATTATTATGTATTTAAAAATTATGAATTCATTAGTTATACATTGAATTACATTATACAAGTCATGTCATTAATAAATTGATTAAATAATTGTACCTATAGTCACACATTACGTTCGAAATATTCACGCAGTGAGTAGAATGACTCTTCCACCAGCCACAAGTGGAGTTTAGTTTTAAATTGTATTCCAGTGAGAACACGTAATTGCATGTTTTACGTATTGCATATTTTATGCATGCTGAGATTACCTGTCATTGTAAGTGCAGTTAGTTTTAAGAACAATTGTAATCTAATCATAAGTATTGTGTACCTACTGTACCTTATGTTGGTAGTCCAATAAATAAATAAATAAAATCCGTTATCATCCATCCAAACAAACTTTCGCATTATTAATAGGATTAATATTAAAATTTCAGCGTTCTGCACGCCGCCTTAGCGCATTCCACGCGTATCCAGTTTCAGAGCGCACGCAAATGTTCGGCGCTCGACGGCGCGCTATTTTCGCTGCGGCGACCGCTCCGCGCCCTTCCGATCAAGCATTTTTTATTTCGTAAACTATGTGTTTATGAAGCGAGTGAGCGAGAATTTTCAGGACGAGAGAGATGCGCGTGATGAGGCGAACTAGTCTGTTTGTATTAATCTCAGTGTTTGCTTTGTATAATAAACATATTATGTCTACAAAATAAAAGTCCGCGCCCAACAAACTACGTTGTATTTACTGTCAAAGAACTACTATTTTAGTCACAAAGTCAGGAAATTGACGATAAAACAACCCCATGTATAGAAAAGTACGATAAACCGTCGGTCCATTGCCTGGTTCCTTTGAGATTGTGAGTGAAGAAACGGTGTGTGCGATAACACATAATGTAGTTTAATATTCACTGCATACTTAGATAATCTCCTTAGTGATTGAGTGCTGAGGTCAAAATTTAGACTCCAGAGAGAATGCGTAACGGGAAAATTTGGGGTGACAAAAATGTTTAAGGCCGGAACCCCGGGTTTGTCTGCAAGGAAAATTCCTTTTTGACAAAATAATAAATCGCTCTTGAAATAAATATAAAGAAAAGAGTCAAATAAAATCAATAATGGTCACGATAATGTTAACAAAAGTAAATATATTTCTTGACAGCCCGCCAAATTCCAACATCTAATGTTCTCTCAAAAAATTTATATATGACAGGAACCATAGACGTGAGCATTGTCTATGATATGGCATGTTTAATATCGGTGCATAGCCATTTGGATCTAACCCAAAAGGTATAATTTTCCAATACCTTATGGGATCTCTTAAGATTATCTACAATCGTTTTGGGAAAGGATATTGATTCGGATTCCAAAGGAACAATAAGCGCTCTACACATTCGCTGTTTTCATGATATTTTTGAAAGTTCGAAACCCGTTTTGGGTACAAATTACTCCTGCTGCTGAGTAATTTCTTTCAGTCCGGAGTCAGTAAATTGGCACTGATCAAAACCAATGCATGTAAACGTTAACCCATTGTTTCTGCGTCTTAACTCACTCCAGTCGTGTCGAACTCCGTCGGATTATGAGAGTAAAGGAACAGAGAGAGCTACATTGTTTGCGTACACACCTGTGCACTTTAATATCTCCTGCGTACTTGGCTAGTCACTACCTGAGGCCGAAATGTTTCTTTTATAGTAGCTCGACAAAATGGCTTCCCTACGCCTGATGGAAAGCGAAAGAGCAGCCCAAGTCGCCGTGACAACGGGCAAGTAACTGGTCAGTTACCTGTCAGGTGCCACCGCCTTGCCGGCCCAACCCTAACCCCTACTCGCCGGCAGAAACACGACCGACAGTCATTTGGCTGCGGTATGGGTGGAGGTCCTTCCCTGGACATGCGGCTCAATTCGAACAAAGATTCGCTACACCCTACCTCTCTTAATCATTGTACTCGTGATGTACGACTCAAAGTCAAATCTACAATGCTACATTACACGTAAATGTTCTCAGTAAGGCTCCTTAAAATAATTGTTAAATGAAGGTGCTTAGGTATATTCAGTTTGAACGTACTGAATGGTAGTTTAATTGCGTAGTAAAATGATATTATATCTCAACGAGCGGATTAACTTCTGAGGGCGTCGTATCGTGCACGCGCTGTTGTGGCGGGGGGCAAATGGAGCCGTTTGGCAGCAGTTGGTCGTGACAATCTATCAGTGACCGTCCACTATGCCATATCGGGCAGATACAGTTTTTGAAAACAAATAATATGATATACTAGCTGTGCCAGCGGCGTCGCTCGCGTGGATATCGGGTTTCAAAAATAACGGACTTCCATATAATACCCATCTATACCTTGTGCCTAAGTTTTAAGTTAGACCTCTAGCAATACATTGGTGAAAACCGCATTCAATTCTATGCAGTAGTTTTCGCGTAATGCGCGTTCAAACATACAGGTTTAAATTTCTCGCGTTTTCCCAACACTTCCCGTCACTGCTCCGCTCCTATTGATTGTAGCGTGATGAAAAGTATCCTATAACCTGCCCAGGAGTATGAAGAATAATTGTACCAAGTTTCGTCAAAATCTGTTCAGTAGTTTTTTTTTCTATAACGAACATACAGACAGACAGACAGACAGACAGACAGACAGACAGACAAAAATTTTACTGATTGCATTTTTGGTATCAGTATCGATCACTTATCACCCCCTGATAGTTATTTTGAAAAAATATTTTATGTACAGAATTGACCTCTCTACAGATTTATTATAATATGATATATTAACAACAAAACCTTGTGGTTTCCTTATTTCGAATAGGACCACTAGATGCCGTGGATGTCGTAGACGACTAAGGAAATATCAGGAAAGGGGCAGCATGGTTTATCTGGGTACTAATAAAACCAACTGCGGTCACCAACCCGCCTGCCAAGCGTGGCGACTGAGGCAAATCTCCCCAAATGACAATTGGAATTGGGGAGGCCTATGTGCAGCAGTATACGAGTACACATTAATCATCAGGTATCACAAAATCCACGCGAACGAAGTCGCATAGTCGAGTTATTATTTTATTCTTCGTATTCTCATAAATTATTGTAAATATTTTAATTTCGTATGCCGAAATGGGAGATCGCAGCGAATAGCGATACTTCAACGTTAAGCGCGCTCTACACTCGCTCGCGATTCTCGCTGTGAATTCACGCCTCGATTCGAAACGGTTTGAACGTGAACGCGCGAAACCATCTACACACGCGTTTCGCGGCTTTCGCGGCCTTTCGCGCCGCGAGTGTAGAGCGCGCTTTATACAATTAGACTTAATGACATAGGTATCTGTGAATCACGAATGAATAATTTGATTTGATTTCATAATTTTTTCAAAATTGACAGGCTCGGTGGCTCATTTGGTAGTGACCTCTGCCCTCTGAGCCAAGGGTCGTGGGTTCGATTCCCGCACAGTACAAACATTTGTGTTCATGAACATGTCTGTTTGTATTTGTATTGGTCTGGGTGTTTTCTATGTATAATATGTATTTATTTACAAAAAAAATGTATCTAAGTAAGTTTATCAGTTGTCTAGTACCCATAGTACAAACTTCGGCTTAGTTTGGGGCTAGGTGGCGCTGTGTGGCCCAGCGTGGCATGTCTTGGGTTATTTATTTATTATTATATTTATTTATAATTCAGGACCAAATAACAGACCGTCCGCAAAAACATCATATTTGTATCTCACGGTTGGTTGTAAATTAACAAATTGTATTTTCATATTGTGTTGTCGCTGACATAGGTCGTCAAACAAAAATAACGCCTGGAACTCGTCAGTTGAGTGATCGTTTCGGCACTCGAGTTGTCGGTATGACCGCGATGGCTGGTATCCACCGCGTTGAACGACGGACGCGGGTAGCGCATTATGTAATTTAATACTCTCCTGAATGAATTTTGGCAACAGTGGCCAACCTCTAAAGACACTCTTCAGGCCGCGTAGTCTGGTCGTTACGTTCTATTGATCGACCGCGAGTTTAAAAAAATCCTAGTGGTTCTATCAAATCATTTTTTTTAGAGGGGAATGCATTACGCACCTTCATGCCACCTCCGGGGGGAGGTGACATGGTGTGTGGGACTCACACCTCCCGAAATGGGAGGGTATACCCACTAAACCCCCCTGTGTCGCCAGTGGGCAGCAAGTTGCAGGGACACGGGCAACGCCGAAGCATACCGCCGCATCCCTGCATGCCCTGGCCAGCCGTAGATGATAATCGGCCGGCACTCCTATAAGCGGCCGGCACTCCTTGGTTCTATCAAATCAACAGCAAGTACTCTAACTGCCGTATTCACAAACTGGTATACCCAAAAACCTATAGGATTTTGGGCACTGTGCGTTCGCGCGTCGCTTTGACGTTTGTGAATATGGCCGTAAACTCCTCATAGTCCGATCCATTTAAGTTCTGACTTATCTACCAGGTTTTATCTACCAGGTAACGCTTGACGCCACCTAGCCTGATGATAAGCGACTATTATGTAGAGCGCACTCACACGACAAAAAATAAATCACTCTTGCCTCGACAATCTGAAGATTATGTCTATCGGAGAACACGGTCTCTTAGCAAAGAGTACGAGTAGCTTTTCGCACTATGAATGCAATGAAATTTTAGAACGTCGTAGTCGGATTGATCAAGCTACAATTGCCTAACTTACCTACAATGTGAGTGCATTGCATATGCAGTCTCTCTGTCCCTTTACTTTCTTTCTTCTGTTCTTTTATTAAACGAGAGTTCAACGCGGCCGGTACCTTCCTGATTCTGGTACGTAGCACGAGTACAACTCAGTTATACTAACTACGATTATGGGTATATCCTCCAGATGTTTGCTCTAAGTGGCAAACAACCGGAGAGGCCTATGTCCAGCAGTGGACTGTAATAGGCTGATGATGATGATGATACTAACTACTATTGAAGAATTACTAAGTTCTTGATAGAAAAACCGAGTAACAAAGTTGGCATGACCCGGAATTAATTTAGTTACTTATGCCTCGGTAGCCAGTTGGGCCTCTCTTTCGCCTTCCATCAATCGACGGAGGCTACTATGCAAAAATCTATGATATTTTGGAATTTACACCAGACGTAAAGACCATTTACAAAACAATACAGGAAGAACAAAGCTTTCCATCAAAAAGACAATCGCTTTACGGCCTCCCCGTCACAGCGCCCCAAATGTTACCTCCCTCACCATTACTCTTTACGGAAGTATTGCAAAGATGGCCGCCGGCGGACAAAAAATAGTTCGTCCACCGGACAGCTTGGTAATTGCCTACGGACAAATTTATAGATGCAACTACGTCCGATATTGAAATACCATCGGATTAACGACTTTAATTTCGCGAGTGCGAGACGTGTAATTTCCAGTTCGGCCCATAAATTGCAAAAAGACGGGGTTTCGGAGGCCGCGCCAACCAAAGTTCCGATTGGAATGGACAAAAACTGAAACTGGATGTATTTTAACGATTCTTTTTAGTTGCCTATCAAGCGCAGTATAAATGGTTGCAAATTGTATTGCCAATTCCCTGACTCGGAGCAGGTACATGGGAAGTCCCTGTCCGATCTGAATCCGGTAGACGATATAGAACTACGAGTATAATATGCTATGGTAATTTACGCACTAGATGTAAATTGAAGAAGTAAGGTGTTCTTCGACTTACTATATCTGTATCTCTTAGTACGTAACTTAATTTACCAAAGAAATAGTTCTACGAATTATGTTTTCACGGGTTTGAATCGGAAAGACTAGAGTGAGACTGCTCTTTCATTTGAAACAATAGTGAAACCAAGATCTCGGCATCGGCTCGACTGGCTCGGTGGCTCAATTGGTAGTAACCCCTGCCATCTGAAACAAGGGTCGTGGGTTCGATTCCCACCCGGGACAAGCATTCGTGTGATGAACACTTGTGTTTGTCCCGTGTCTGGGTGTTTATATTTGTATTTATTTGTGGTACCTTCGTTGTTCTGATACCCATAACACAAGTGCTTAAGCTACTTACTTTGGGATCGGCGCAATGTATGTGATGTTGTCTAATATATATAAATATAAAAAAAAAGATGTGAATCACGTTCAAAAGCTACTAAAAAGTAAAAATTGACATCATAAATCAATAAGTTACATGACCGAAAAACATTTAACATCTGTAGGTAATGTTTAGCTAACGCAAACGTCATTCCCCGAACAGCTGTAACGTGAAGTTATTTTAGTTTAAACACACTTTATCCTCGTTTTACTGGTGATCCACACATGTGATGCTCACACGATACGTTTGTAGCTCATAGGTACTCGCTAAAGATCTTGAAACTTAATGAATGTGGCGTTGAACGAAAATGGTAGGTACCTACTCAATAATTATTTTTGCATCTATAAAACATAATGTGTGTATTACACGATGTGGTACCACAATAGAAAAGAGGAAAGAAGAGAATTCTTCATCGTGATTTTAAAAAGTTTGCCATAAAAATTTTTTGCTCCCTACTTGATAGTGGGGAACACAGTTATGCTATTATAGAGTTCTTTATGTCTTACTGTTGCGTCGTGTGCGTTACTGCATATCATTGCATCACAGACTAAAAAGTGCGTCACGGATAGTCTGTCGTTTTCGCTGCCCCATGCTGCAAAAGTACGCGATCCGTTTAATGAACAATCGTTTTCGATTTTGGTGGTACCCCTACCACCTGAGCCCCCCAGTATTTTGTGGTATTACAAAAAAAATAGCTTGGTATTATGGTATTGGGGTCGGAATGCACCATGCGGCTGGCAGTGTGCCAGGGTCGTGACGAACATTGTTTACATCCACGCCCGGATGATTATCTCATACTTTATTAGCCCATAACCTATGGAATAGCTGTTGTTGCCAGAAATTTCGGTAACCAGTTGGTACAAAGGTAGTTTACTGTCCAGTCGTAAGAGATAGTCGTACTTTTGTATATCCTTATTGACTTGGTATACTTTTGAATATATGTACTCAAAACTGTTAAGTCAACAAACTAATGCAGTTTATAATGTTATTCATTAATAACTAGAAATTTTAAATAACCTCTTATTTCAAAAATTAAATAAAAGCTTTTAAAGAAGTATTTCACCTAGGTACCTACATTCGTCACGACAATCAGTAGGTAGTCCAATAACTGTGACATGGTAGAATTTAAAAAAAAAAGCCCATAAAATTTGGTCGATACTCGGTTATACGATCCTGAATTTTGGTTACAGCGGCTTTTCGAAAAGACAAGACAAGTAAATGCTTGAAATTTATAGACTAGTGACCACATAATATGATGTTCTTTTAATGAACTATCCAAACCCTTAAGGTTATTAATTTGTTTTTTTATGCAATATGGGTTTGCGCTTGACTGCAATTCACCTGATGGTAAGCGATACGAGTCTACGATGGAGCGCGCTCACCAAAGGAGCTTGGCAAAGAGTTCCATAGTATGGACTATGAAAGATACTAAATTAAAATTAATAACAATAAGTTACTGAGTAAGGATTACAGGTACTTTCGCATAACAATATTATAATTGCTGTGAAACAGGATACAATAGAAAATGTATTGTTTAATGATTACAGCTGACCTCCATGGCAGTTAACGAGTTACATATGCATGGTCTAAACGCATTATTTTCGTGTTCAATGAGTGTAGAAACATATTTAATTCAATGAACATCAACTCTCCATAATCCTACGCTATCGTACAGCACATTCAATATTGCAGTGTGCTATGAATACCTTTGCGCCATTCTCGCGCGGGTCTCAGCACATTTTCTAATATCTACCTGCAGCATTTTCTATTTAGCTCAGTGGAAACTTACGATGGTGTGGAATTACGGTTTGCTGCTCTTGATTACAATACACGATGCATGTAGAAGCTACAACGGGAGATAAGTAAATATAGGTACATTACCTTTATTCGAAGTAAAGTAGCGAATGCGTAATAATATCACTATATATATAGATGTTTATAGACTTAGAATAGGTGATAAAATGGGTAAAACATTGCAAGCACATGATGCAAATGCAAACGCGAAAAGAGTTTTCGGATCTTACTGACTACTGAACGGAGATATTCTTTTTCTGCCCGTTTCCTGATTTATATCCTTAGTCGTTTTCTACGACACCTACGGAAGGATATGGGGTCACCGACAATAAAATATGGTCTATACCAAGTACAATGATTAAGAGAGGTAGGGCATAGCGAATCTTCGCTCGAATTGAGCTGCCCGTCCGGGGAAGGACCTCCACCCTATAGAATACCGCAGCCAAATGACCTCCGGGTCGTGTTTCTGCTGGTGAGTAGGGTCTCCGGAGCTCGTGGGGGGTTAGGGTTGGGCAGGCATGGCAGTGGCAACTGACAGGTAAGTAACCAGTTACTTGCCAGTGGTCACAGCGACTTGGGCTTCTCTTTCGCTTTCCATCAGGCGTAGGGAAGCCGTTATGTCGAGCTACAATAAAAAAAAATATATATACGTTAATTCGTGTACTATATCTTATTTGGTCTGGTAGTTCTGATACCCATGCATGTACTTGTGTAGTATCCCCAAGTAAGTAATACTTGGAGATCGAAACGATGTCCTTACTAAATAATATCTTACGTACTACACACACGAAATGCAGCCGACACATCCACACGTAAAAAATCGTTTTATTATACAAGTTTGAAAAGAAACGGAGATCTAAGCAGCGTGCGAGGCTGTTTGCTTTTTTCCTTTTATCAAGGTACAGATCTCTAAAAAGGGTCATTAATTCCGACGCTAGCCGCTGACTCCAGTGGACGGGCGTCAGCGCGACAGTGACGGATGTTCCCGGCGAGTTGTTTCGCTGCACGGGAAGGGCTCTGTCGCCGCGGGAATGCATCAGGGTGGAATACTGGGACCGCACTTTATGCTCCATTTTATTAACGACTAATGAGTCAATATAAAAGAAATCTGTAACACTTTGTTTTTTCGTTACACCTATATTTAATTTATATTATTATTACGGAATAATGGATTAAATGCCGCCGTGAACACCACTTAGCTATTATTGCTTTCTTTATATTAGAAATCACTGCTCAATTCCATTGCTTTAGGGATTTTTCGAACGTATTGTGCTCAACAATAAATATCAGTCTTACAGCTGTAAGTGATCTTCAGGCCCGTTTGCCTCTCTTTTTTTTTTTTTTTTTAATATGTGTAAGATAATTTTTTATTTGCGGTTTGGTAAAAAAAAATCTTTGCTGATGCTAATAAGTAGCTATGAAGTAGTAATTTACGGGGATTTGTATAGCCTGCGATTGGATACAGGTTTGTACTCTCATGGATTTATGTCTTATTTATGTTTTTCAGTTTATCTACACTAATATTATAAAGAGGAAAGCTTTGTTTGTTTGGTTGTAATGAATAGGCTCAAAAACTACTGGACCGTTTTTAAAAATTCTTTCACCATTCGAAAGCTACATTATCCACGAGTAACATAGGCACAATTTTATTTTGGAAAAAAAAACTTTACGCGGACGAAGTCGCGGGCGGAAAGCTAGTTAACTATAAAGGTAACCAGATACACAAAAGCTTTGGTTGCCTCTTGGCTTTTGAGTTGTTCGAGGATTTTAAAGGGTGCGAGTTTCCTATTGGCGCAGATGTTAAGATATTTTTGCCTCTCATATTCGAAGATGTGACACTGCCTTAAAAGGTGGTCAACATCTTGTATTGATGTTCCGTCGCACGGGCACAGGCCATTGTCGCAAATCTTAAATCTCTCTAGATACGCCTTGTGGTACCCGTGGCCAGTCAAAAATTGTGTTAGCTCGACAGTTAATTCTACATGCTTTCTGAACGTCCCGATGTCATTGATAGAAGAGAACCATTTCTTCGTTCCCTGACCTTGAGTTAGAGTATGGAACTCATTTTCCCATTCTGCGTGCATGCGCTCTCTTATTAGTTTTTTGGCATAGGAGATTGGGAACTCGTTCAGCACTGTAGGAGATTTACTAGTGGCAGCACTCTTGGCAGCCGTGTCTGCCATCTCATTGCCGCCAATGCCTATGTGTGCCTTAACCCATACAAATTTAGCAGCGGAACCAATTTCTGAAGCTCTCTGTAGGTTTTTGTGAATATTGTTCACTTCCTGTTGGGTGTTACTCCTGTCTGCAATGGCCTTGAGCGAAGATAAACTGTCCGAAAAAATAGTGAAATTAGGCAGTCTGTTTCGTAGAGCCCAATCAATTGCTCTATCGATAGCGTAAAGCTCCGTGAGGAACACTGAAGCTGCTTTATTAATGCGAAACTTTTTGGTGATAGTTTTATCTTGTTTAATGATGACAACTGCAGCTCCAGTGTCACCTGAGTCTAGTTTGCTTCCATCAGTAAAAATATTGGTGTCCGACTCCTTCATTAGCGATTCGACGTCTTCTGGGGTTGTGGCATGTACGTACTCGATTGTTTGCCTGAGCGCTGGGTGTAAAAGTTCTTTAATAGGTACGTTTCTGTGCAGCAGTATATCATCAGGTAAATCGACTAGGCATCCATTGTTTTTGTTATTAATGTTTATTGTTTTTAGTTAACTGAGTCCGCAGAATACCAGAGGTCGTGATGTACCTACCTACATCGCGGCTTTATACTGACCGGGGCCCGTTTTGGTACCTACATTCGATATTAAACTACTAAATGATGTATATCTCCTATTTTGTGTGTACCAAATAAATGTATGCTATTCTATTTTCAGGGAAATCCTTACATTTTGCACCTTGAGGTATATGACAATATGGCAGAGTAAAATTAACTAAGTTACTAATTTGCTAACAACGCGGCGTGGTGTGTGACTTGGCTGATGTACCTATCAGCCAACTCACACACCATTAACTATAAAAATAAAGAAATCGCAGTAAGGAACCCTAAACTTGGCAAGGCTTTGTCTAGATTTCATTACTTTTTAGAGATAAACAAGCAGCCCCATCGAGACTTGGCTAGTTTTATACAGAATGTTTTTGATGGGATCATCTTTTCATCCTTTATTGTAGTTAAAGAACTCTTTACCAGCACATGGGTGTTATTTAGTTTTTTGACATGGACAATAAACATACTTGGCAATTAAGTAAGTCAATATGTAACAAAAAGTAAAGTTTTGTCCGTTGCCATGACAACGAGACTTGAGATCCCATTAAAATTAGTCACTGTAAGCTTAAAATAAGAGACCCACAGTGTGAATTATACAAATAGTAGTTAAAAATAGAAAATGAATAGTTTGATTTTGTTTTTTTTGTGCCAATCTGAGACGTACCTGCGTGTTCCTGGTGAACCCGTAGCCCAGGAAGCGCTCGTCGTGCGCCGGCACCGTGTCGGGCGCCACGTAGAAGGGCTCGTACAGCAGCTCGAAGTTGGTCACGTTGTGGCTCACGTGCGTCTCCAGGCTCTCATTGCCTCCGCTCGCTTCCCACCTGTGAAGCCCACACTATTTATCCACCTTGTATTGTTCAGCTTTGCTTTGTTATTTGTTGAATCCGTTACACTGTCATCAAATGCTTGCCAAGAACCTTCAAGTTCAAATCTTCAAGAGAAGAGCGTACCTCTCCCTAAAGGCCGGCAGCGCAGCTGTAACTATTGATGTTGCAGATGTATCTACATGAGCGGTGGTTATCATTTACCATCGCCTGCCCCCTATTTCATACAAAAATCCTGGCAAGCAGACAATCAAAGTATATGAGATTAACTTTTATGCAACGTCCTGCGATCGCTAACCAGCCAGCGTGGCGATTATGGACAAAGCCATAATGTTGACCAAAGCGGCGAACAACTGGAGACGCCTATGTCCAGCAGTGGACTGAGATAAATGAAATGGAGTGGAGAATATCAGGAAACAGGCATCAGTTTACCTGGGTACAAATAAAACCTACTGCTTATATTAACGAAAAAAAAATGTGTGACAATCATTTTACCATTTCCTATAGAGATAGCTTTTTAGCATTTAATGGAACTGTCTACAGTCAAAAGACGTACTGGATTTTATAGAGTCAATTGAGATATTTCTTAATTTCTACTTGAATCGAACTTACCTAGAAAAGTTCGAAGCGTACTGGTTGTAAATGAACACCTTCCGATGAAACGGAATGGCCAGTTTATTCTTCGACAGCCGAAGCAGCTCCGACTTATTCGCCGGGAAATTGGCCACTCTTCTGTCCAGCTCATACGTGGGCACCACATACGCACACATGGGGCACTTGGGCGCCTCCGCCAGGAACCTATCCAGGGCTTCGGCCATGCCCCTCGAAGGCACGATGTCCACGTCGACGAGAAACACGTAAGGCGTGTGGCAGTTCCTTCTCGCGAGATTCCTCAAGTGGTTCTGCGGGTAGGGGTGCCTCGCCCGCCACGTGACTGTCTCCGGCCTCCTCTCTCCTGGCGGTAGAGGCGCCGCGTCGCAGTCCCTAGCCCAAATTGGTACCGCACCCTGAACGCCTGGCTTCTCCGCTGACACAGCGACGTGCATCGCCACACGCGAGTATATTTCCGGCTGGCATCTAAACAGCCAAGTGGCAAACGCTCTCAACAGCCTCAGCTCGTCGCCGGCCACGAAGACGGCGACAGATATAGGGCCGGTCCAGTGGGCCGCTATCCGGAGTAGCTCGTGGAGTCTCTCGATGGAGCTCTGGGTGGCCAAGCAGACGTGTCGGTTGAGGGAGACTTCCGCGTACATGTCGCCGACGGCGGCGTAGTCGAAGAGGCGGAAGGAGCGGGAGCCGTCCCAGCGGCCGAGGCGCAGGTCGAGCTGCGCGATGGGGTCGTCGTCGAGCGCGCTGGGCGCGGTGTCGAGGCAGGGCTCGCACGTGGGCGCGGCGCTGGCGGGCGGCGTGGCGGCCGCGGGGCACGCCGGCTGCAGCAGCCACACGTTGGCGGCCGCGTTGTAGATGATCAGAGCGACCGCCGTGATCGTGACGATGCTCCATTGGCAGCGCCAGCGCCACTGTCGACAATATGGACTAATTTGAGTATCATCAGCGTTTCGCAGTCCACAAATGTCTCTCCAATTGTTCGCAACTTTCTCTAAAAATCTTATTCTATTCATAAGCTATCACGTCATGATACTCGTAATATGGAGTAGGTAAGATGTACGTACAAAGAACACATAGAAATCTCGGAATCCTGGATCAGAAGATGTACCTGCTGACCTACAAGTAAGAACGCCGTTTGATCAGACGAGAACTCCTAAAGAGACCAAGATTCTTTCTTACTCGTCTAACATAAACTGTCAAAGAAGTTTTTTACGTAGGTATCTAACTTTCTTAGTCGCCCATTATAGACTTACGATTAAGTAAAACTTACGATTTTATCCCTTCGTAACTTCGCCATTGGTCTGTGTAGCTTCGAGTAGGCCATGCCGCGCCAGTCTCCTGCCATCATCTGGACTCACGAGCCATGGTTGGTGGCAACCTTCGTCTGTTCAAATAATTAGGATTTATGTATTACTTCATGCAAAAGTCAAAAGTTCTTCCAGCTCTTTCAAGTATTTCCTTCCTCTTACAATCCTGGGTTCTTTAGTCGGACGTGAAACGGCATCTCAGTGGGCCTTCAGGGCAAGGGCGAGAGGCGCGGTGGGTTTGTCCTATTGTGCCTGTCGACCTGACATTTGAACTTCACGACCGCTTACCATCAAGTGGAGTGAGGTCATCTTGAACGCTCTTTTTATATAAAAAAAAAAACAAAATAGGTTATTTAAGGGTCGGTAGGCTGCCGTAACCGCTTTCCGTTAGGCGGGCCGGGGCAGGAACTTGCCACCCCAGTGGTATAAAAGTGATATCAAATTACTAATGCTAAAAATCTGAGTATAGGGCATGGATATACCTAGGGCTGGCCCCTATCCCCTAGATATACATCTAGGTACTAATAATCGTCCATTTTACTAAAAGCAGTTATGGCTTACTAATGCGTGTTCTAAATAAAGGACGATAACATCTGAATGCCATAATCACACCCACCTAGGGACTCATGTAGACGGTTTACAAACGTTAACAATAGTTTGTACTGATTTATTTGTCTGATAAAGTAACAATAGTGTTATTATGAATGTTAATGCATGAACAGACAAAACTAATAGCAAAATCTAATTGACATTAGCGGTGTGGCACAACGGTTAGTCGGGAAGCGTAAATCGCGGGCTCTCCGAAGCTTCGGAGTTTGGTTCCCGGTCGTGTCGATTTAGGAAATTAACTTTCTAGATTGTCTTGAGTAGAGGAGTATTGAGAGACACCTCGAGTCATCATCTGGTGCCCATAGTAAAAGGGAAGAACATAGTTTGAGTCCCGGGTTGGCGTAAACTGTCTGGCGCATACCAATAATATTATTACGATATAGATAGGTACCTATACCTACTTAGATCTCGTAAACATATTCTATATTTAGTAGGTATTGGTTGAAAGACAGATGCGATAGCAACCAATCGAACCGTGTCTTTTTAAATAAGGAAATGTAGAAAATAATTTATTTTAACGCATTTCGTCCGTTATTGTTAGGTATCTGCCAAAAAGAAAGAAAATAAACACTGGACGTACCTATCTACATCTACCTTAAATGAATCTTAATTACGAGAAAGTATTTAGATTGTTCGATAGTTAACATCATTTTGCGTGGGCAAGATATAAGATAGAATAAAGTATTCACCTGATTCCTGAATCATTAATAACAACGCAATGTTACTGGTAGGTAGGTACAGCTATTTTGAGGTTAAATTAACTACCTACCTGAATCGGAACGTATCCTCTCATTCAGTGCGAAGAATCAATAAAAATATAAATTCAGCGCAAAAGTATGAAACGGAACTTACTTGTCTCTCCAATGGCAATGTGTGTTTTTGTTAATTTCCTCCTGATTGAAACAATTTGCAACAAAAACAGATGACAGATCGGGTGGCTCGAATTACGGATTGCGCATGTCCGTGTTTCGGGCATGCGCTGTACGCCGCTGGAGAGAACTATTATTAAAAATGTAGGTACATAAACTACCAAGCAAGTTAATATTCAGGAAAATTATACATTCCGTCTGACCCTGGAACATCGCTAGTTTTATAATCCAAGCGGTTAGCAGATGTTTGCAGTTGTCTTCATTCACACATGAATCAATTGTGTGTGAAATGGTTCAGTTTGATTAGAGTAGGTAGTGCGTGTACCAATAATAAAGTTATTATTTCAAAATAAATGCGCCAGACAATTTTATTCACACCTACCACCTGGTGTCTAATTTATGTTTTCCTTTGTACTATTGAGCACCAGGCGATGACTGGAGAAATATCCCAGAACTCCCAGACCCGATTAATCCAATTTAAAAAAAACACAAATTTTAATGTACCTACGTCTTCTCTTCATTCATAGTGCGAACGGCTACACTGTGGAACTCTTTACCGGAATCCGTGTTCCCCGAAGGAAATAATTTTTACATTTTCAAGGCGAGAGTAAATTAGGCTCCAAAATCGCTTAACATCAGGCTAGTTGGGGTCAAGCGCTTTAGACAAGAACACCCTGCAGAAGGCAAAAAAAAACTTTAAAAGGTGTTTATTAGCCTGAGGAAGTGTCTAGTAATTACATGTACCTAAGTTACGTAGTAACTATTTATTAATCTGTGGTACTACTAGGTTATATAAGAAGTGTACCTGTATGTATTATTTGTTGTTATTTGTTTTCAAAGATTTTAGAAAACAAACAAAAAACCCTGCACAACGTACCTACCGGCGAGTCTACTTTGTGTATCAAGTATCTAATTAATTAGATATTATTTTTTATCCAAAATGTAATTAGGTATGTATACGAGTCTATGGCTATTAGCTTAGACATCGCCAAGGCCTTCGATAGAGTCTGGCACAAGGGTCTACTTTCCAAGCTTCCGGCATACGGTCTGGCCGCTAAGCTCTGTGAGTGGATTGCTGCTTTCCTGCATGGGCGAAAAATCCGTGTTGTTGCTGACGGATACGCTTCGCGGTTCATGTCAGTGAATGCTGGCGTACCACAGGGTTCCGTGTTGTCCCCCACCCTCTTTCTTCTGCATATCAATGACAATATGTTACCGCTTGGGAACATTCATTGTTATGCAGATGATAGTACGGTGCATGGACGGTATTTTAGTCGGCCTAATGCGGGCAGATTGGAAACTGATGAGATGCGAGAGAATCTTGCCCTTGAGCTCAATCGAGTTTTGGGGCTTCTTGCGGAATGGGGTTCCAATAATTTGGTTGAGTTCAACGCCAAGAAAACTCAGGTTTGCGCGTTTTCATCAAAAACGTCCTCATTCCCTTCTTGTCCCACTTTCCAGAGCACTCACCTTCAACTGCGAGACAGCTTAAATATGCTTGGCATGGGACTTCGCTGTGATCTGAACCAGAGGGACTACATCGAGAGCTTGATCACTACTGCGTCTAAGAAGCTGGGGATCCTGAACAGAGTGCGTAGGTTCTTTTCGCCGGACGAGTTGTGTATTTTATATAAGACGCAATTCCGTTCCTGCGTGGAATATTGCTCGCATCTCTGGGATGGGTCTGCCAAATACCTTCTTGACGCTCTCGACAGAATGCAGCGAAGGGCTATTCGTATTATAGGCGATGAAAAGGTTACCGAGTCCTTAGAACCTCTTCAATTACGAAGAGATGTTGCGTCCTTGAGTGTTTTTTATCGCCTGTACCATGGTGAGTGCTCTGAAGAGTTGTTTTCTCTTGTCCCACCTTCCCTCTTCTGAAACAGAACCACACGTGCTGGCCTACGTTGTCATAGTTTCACCGTGGAAAACATCCCTTCGCGTACCAAAAAGTTTGGCAATTCCTATCTTTGCCGCGTCATTAAAATGTGGAACTCATTGCCAGGACATGTGTTTCCTCCCTCCTTTGATATGGGATCCTTTAAGCGGGGCGTGAAGAAGCACCTTATGGCCCGGCATGGCGGCGGCAGCTGACAGGTGACCAATCGGTTGCTTGCCCGCTGTCGCGGCGACTTGGGCTTCTCTTTCGCTTTCCATCAGGCGCGGGGAAGCCATTATGCCGTGCTACTATAAAAAAAAGCATAATCTTAGCCCAACTAGGTATTTAATGGTGATACTCACAGCTATTTTATTCTTTTTGTAGTCACAATTTCCCTTTAACAATAACGTCGTTTAAAACAATATCTGTTACCCCTCACTTTTGACCTAGCAACTCATATTTACAGTTCACATAGACCCCACAAAAAAAACAATATCAGAGGGCATTATAACTTATAACACAACCAACTGGTTCACAGGAATACAAAATTATAACACCATTCACTGAAAGTTATCAATTTACTAAAAATATACCAGTTATATCGTTACAGAAACGAGCTGATAAGCATTTAAACATGAGCTTGTTAATATTAGTGCCCAAAATCGAAGAGTCGTAAATTAAAGTGGTGCATAGGTACCTACCATAAACCATAACAACATTATGTAGGAATGTATTCGAAGTTAGTTACTTGGATAGATACAAAACTAACAACAAGATACAGAACAAACTTCTTTCTTCTTCTTTCTTTCTTAACCTATGCTGTCCCACTGCTGGGCAAAGGGAACACAAATAAATAAAATAAATAACCCAAAACATGCAACGCTGGGCCACACAGCGCCGTGTAGCCCCAAACTAAGCGGAAGCTTGTACTATGTGTACCTACTAGAACGTACATAAATACTTTTTTTGGTAAATAAATACAGACCAATACAAACAGACATGTTCATGAACACAATAATTGTGTTCATGAACATGTCTGTTACAATTATTGTACTGTACGAGAATCGAACCCACGACCCTAGGCTCAGAAGTCACTACCAAATGAGCTATCGAGGCAGTCGCATCTTACATCATTGAATGAAAGTCGAATGCGCCAGTTACGTTTGCTGCTGACTGTACATACACACCGACCAACAATATGTCCGTAGTGTTGATTGCGTATTCTACCTACCATATCACGTCACTGGCTTCTAACTAGTTCCGAAGCACTATTTCTTCGCTTTTCTGCGAATAAACTTTTAAAGCCGCAAAAGAAAGTTCAGATTAGTTTGCCTCAAGTACCTATATCAAAACACACGCACCGAAGGTTAACACTAATATTTACAAATTTCACTGATATTATATTTTAAACAGATCTTGCTGTGACAATTTCATTCAGTGTACTTAGCTATGTAACAGTTTCCACAGCCTCATAACGGGACAAACCAAATATTTTGCGTGTCTAACAAGTAGCGGATAAACGTAAGGTAAACATCACGTTTCTGTCTCGCTCTTCTAATATAGATAGATTCTAGCATACAAATTCAATAGGTAGCTAAAGTACTATATAAATGGATTATAGAAAAACGTACATACAGCTTTTTATTGCCTACGCGCCGGTATTCTATTTATTTGATTTAAATGCAGGTGGAACATTTAAAAACACGGAACAATTTTGTAATTTTAATCTTTAAATGATCCCTCCGTTGTTATAATTAATTAAGCTCGGTTTTGACTTCGGTTAAGAACGGACGTATTATTAGTTGCTTGGCTTGTCTTTAAATTCAATTTAACAAGTGATTTGGAGCCCTGGGACTTCGCCCTTGTTCCAAGCCTCAAGGAAGTCATCAGAGTTGCCGCCGCGGACAGAGAAACATCAAAGTTCGATGCTGACCCGGCTGGATTTGAACCGCCGGACTTGTTGCGTGAGTGCCCCAGTTCTGTACAATTGAGCCACGGACACTAGGCGCGGTGCGGCCGAAATAAGCTTCCTTACTCCGCGCCTTCACCTGTCATCGAGCGAGTGCGAGTGGGGCTCGCTGCGTTTACGCATTTGCTGTCCTTGTCTCGCTTCGCTTTAGCTTGCCGCGAACTGTCAGCGTGCTGAGTGGTGACTAAGGACAAACTACGCGCTTTGAACTGTACCTTGCTGCGTTTGGAATTAGTGCTATAATCCTCGTTAATAAATATCATACACTGAGATGAATTGCTGCGCATGTAAAAAGCTTTTGGACTCAAAAGAGTTTATGAAATGCCGGCTATGTGGAAGTAAATTTCACATACAGTGTCTAAATATAGAAAAAAAGCAATATCTTGCGCTTAATAGAGAATGCAAATCTACGTGGACTTGTCCAGCTTGTAGTAATGTTACCCGGCGAGCCCGTTCCAACGATAATACTCCTGTGCGCCAGAACAACCTGGCAGTACTCGTTGACAATAGCATGAATATGTCCTGTGATTTGTCAGACCCTGTCGCGACGACTCCTCCCTCAACATCAGCGTCTCCGGCCGAAACTTCACGCGCAAAAACTGAAATCACTATTGAGAAGATTAGCGCACTCCTAGATGAAAAACTAAGCACATCTCTTAGAGAGTTCATGGAAAACTTCCGGAAAGCATTTAGGGAAGATGTCATGGACATGGTTAGGAGTGAGGTTGGTTCGGCAACGTGTGCGATAAGGGAGGAATTCACTGCTACTACTGATTTTATCTGCGCAGAACAGAAGTCACTCCAATCGGAAATTGGCAAAACAGTTTCAAATATTCAACACCTACAAAACGAAAATATCAGGCTCCAGGCAGATTTAGCCCGACTTAATGCTCGTCTCGCCGGTATAGAAAAGATCTCTCGTAGCTGCAACATTGAGTTGCAGGCTGTACCTGAACATAGGAACGAGAATGTTGTTGCGCTCTTTAAGAAACTATGCGAGGTGGTGAAGGTTTCCATGGATGACGCGCATATCAGTGCTTGCCGAAGAGTTGCAAAGTTCGATGCTAAATCTAAAAGGCCGCGTAATATTGTGGTAACCCTTTCGTCGCCACGGATCAGAGATTTGGTTCTCTCGGCCACTCACCGTCACATCAAGACCAAATCAGGACATGCCTTAGTTTCCTCTGAGCTTGACATCTCTGGCGAATCATGTAAAATATATGTAACAGAACACCTTTCTCCGGAACAAAAATCGTTGCATGCTGCGACAAGAAAGGCAGCGAAGGATCATGGATATAAGTACGTGTGGGTCAGATATGGACAGATCTATGCCCGTAAGGACGACTCGGCGGGAGCTATTCTTGTTAAAAACATGGACTCTCTTAATAAGCTGCAGTGAAATGATTTAGTGTGTAATTGGGAATGCTTGGTTATTATAATCGGTACTTACTTGAACCAAAATGTATAATTTATTCTATCAGAATTTAGGACGTGCAAGGTCAAAAATTGACCAGATTTATTTAAATATCTTAATTAACAGTTATGATATTGTTTGTTTAACTGAAACTAACTTTGATAGTGGTATATATGACTGTGAGTCTATAGACGACCGATACACTGTTTTTAGACGTGACCGCGAGAGTTCTAACTCTGTCAAGCGGAGCGGGGGCGGCGCTCTTATTGCCGTTAAAAACCACATAAATGTTGTTAGGAAAACCTGTTGGGAGGGGGAAGTTGAGGACATCTGGCTATCCATCCCATCGCGATCTTCTAGTTTACCCACCCTTCACATTTGTTTGTGTTACCTACCCCCCGATTTGCCGCTTTTGGATCTTATTACTTTCCATAAGAGTTGTCAAAATGTTATGCTAAACTCAAATTCAGATGACATTTTTTTATTACTCGGTGATTTTAATACGCCGAACATTACTTGGGAGAAGCAGTTTAATACTTTAATACCGACTAATCCTCAGGATCGCAAAGCGTCTTTACTACTTGAGACCATAAATTTATGTAACCTTATTCAATTTAATACCATTCCCAATACTAACAACCGATACCTTGATCTAGTTTTCGCAACCCTCCCGTTTTCTTCAATTACTATTACGGAAACCGAACCTCTCTGCCGGGTGGATCGTCATCATCTGGCATATAATATAGAAATTAGTAATTTACATAAGGATAAACCTATCAAACCAAATGGTAACAAAAGATTTAATTTTAACAAATGTGATTACATAGGATTAAAATCTGACCTAAGTAGCGTTGACTGGGTGAACTTGTTATCTTGTAGTGATGTCAATGAGTGCGTCAATTTATTCTACTCCACACTCAATGGTCTCATATCTAAACACACTCCTATGGTTAGGGGGAGCACCTCTAAGTATCCTAGCTGGTACAACCAATCGCTAATACACTGCATCAAAGATAAAAATAAGTATCACCAACGTTACAAGAAATTTCACAATCCCAGAGATTACGATACATTCTCACTACTTCGCGCTCGATGTAAGAAACTTATAGCCCATTGTCATAGTGTTTATTTATCCTCTGTAGAGGACTCTCTTAAAGATAATCCCAGAGCATTTTGGAGGCATATTAACGGGAAGAAAGGCAAAGTCACAATTCCTCAAAGCATGACTTACAATAATAAGACGTCCGCAGACGGTCAGGGTATTTGTGAGCTTTTCTCCGAATACTTTGGGTCGGTGTATAACGAGAGAGATGGGTCTCCTATAACCCAGCTTACTGAAGCCTTAAATATGCCTGCTGTCTTTCATACCACTCTCCACCATTTCACATTCACACCAGAAGAAATCGCTCTTAAAATAAAACATTTGGATGGGTGTAAAGGACCTGGACCCGATAACATACCCCCAATTTTTTTAAAACACTGCTCTAAACAACTCTCCTTGCCCTTATCTATATTATTCAACAAATCCCTTACTTCTGGGGTCTTTCCAGCTCAATGGAAGATTGCAAATATAATTCCAATTTACAAATCAGGTGACAAATCATCTTGCTCTAATTATCGGCCGATAAGCATCCTTTCCAGTATGGCTAAGCTTTTCGAATCTTTGATTTACGACCCTTTGTATAATCACCTAGACAAACATATTTCAGCAAGGCAGCATGGATTTGTTAGGAAAAGGTCAACTTTAACTAATCTTTTGGACTTTAAAAATTATTTATGTCACGCCTTTGCCTCGGGAGGTCAAGTAGATGCTATATATCTCGATTTTAGCAAAGCGTTTGACAAAGTAGATCACGTCTTGCTCTGTCACAAACTTGCATACTATGGTATACATGGGTGTCTCTTAAGGTGGCTAATTTCCTACCTCAATAATAGAACCCAGATAGTAACGATAAAAGGCTTTCTCTCTTCTTCTATACCTGTAACATCCGGTGTTCCGCAGGGATCGCATTTGGGTCCGCTCCTATTTGTGATTTTCATTAACGACTTAGTTGACCGCTTAGTATGTCCATCTCTGCTCTATGCTGATGACCTTAAGCTTTATGCAAATATAGCTGACACAGCACATTGCTTAGAACTTCAACGCGATCTTTCTGCTATCTCTGATTGGTGTATCTCAAATAAGATGTTTCTCAATGTTAGTAAGTGCTGTGTTATATCTTTCACCAGAAAGAAAAACCGTATTGTTCACCAGTATCGGATCGAACATGAGACGCTAACCCGAAAAGTGTTAGTGCGTGACTTAGGTGTATATTTCGATGAACAATTAAGCTTTCGCCCTCACTATGAACACATTTTAGGAAGAAGTCGCAGGCTTTTGGGTTTCATAATGAGAACCACCAAAGCCTTTCGCAAGCCGAGCAGCATCCTGTGTTTGTTTTACAGCCTTGTTCGCAGTATTCTAGAGTACTGCTGTCCCATCTGGTCCCCTTTCTACCATATTCATATCAATAATATTGAGAAAGTGCAGAAAAAGTGTTTAAAATATATTGCTTTTAAATTTAACTTCGGTCGTTCACTTTGTCATTACAACGACAGGCTTAAGAAGTTTGGTATGATCAGCCTCGAGGCTCGGCGTAAGAGATATGACCTGCTCTATCTGCACAAAATTGTGCACTCAGCTATTGACGCACCGGATTTAGTTTCATTACTTAGTTTCAATACCTGGTATAGATCTCGACACCCAAGAACGTTCGCGATTCAGGTTTATAAGAATAACACCTCTTTTTATAACCCATTAGTGAGAATGTGTCGTACATATAACGAGGTGGTGCATGGTGGTGGATGCTTGGATGTGTTTGGTTCTAGTTTCTCCCAGTTTAAGAGGGTTGTATCGGATATAATTCTAGCTGGGATGTCCTCGACTTCTCACAGCCGAGTTCCATAACGGATGTAACCAAATTATGTTAATAAGTGTAGTTTTCTCTTTTGTCTTATTTTTTTTTTCTCTTTATATTATTATATAAACTAGTATAGCATCATACATTTAATTAGCCAATAAGTAGTTATTCCAACTATGCTGTGTACACCAACCTTGGAGTACAGTCTAGATCAGAATTGTTAGAAAATATTAATATTGTTATGTTTTGATTGTATTCTGTGTGTGTACCTTTTATAAATAAATAAATAAATAAATTATGTCACATTAATTTAATTGAAACAAATCAAGGTCAATATTATATCAGTTAAGTTTATTACAGCAGGTTTTTTTAAATTTAGAAATATAAACAGTAATGGAACAAAACGAAATTATCAATGCGCTCCGATGTGACACTGACAGATGTCAGTTCAAAGCATGATTAGAATTTGTTTGAGGTTATGTTTTGCAATGTAACACAGAATCTGGTACACATTGTATTTGTTTATGTTAATGTTTCGTTGTGATAATGTTTAAAATACCGAAATGGGAAGACGACGTGCCGAAAAGTAAAGTGGACTTTGGGAAAACAAACAAGGTATGATGTTTTTCTTATGTTTTTGTTTAGCGGTGTTTTGCTTAGCAGTTTGTTTTATGATTTATTGACGATTTTCAGGTGCAAAAGAAAGATAAAACAGGACCACAATCACCTCAAAAGCCAGCTGTTCCAAAGAAAAGCGCTAATGTGGCTATAAAAACATTGAAAAAGAAATTTAAGAAGCCTAAGAAAAATGATAATAGTCCACATAAAAAGATCAACGTAAGTAAAGAAAACTTTAGACAATTGGAGTTAAAGAATGGCACTAGCAATAATGTAATAAATAAGAAAAAGAAGAGGCCGAAAAAACGAAAGCTTGAAGATTCGGGGACAAATGATACCAAGAGCCAAAATAAAGTAAATGGTAGCATAAAAACCTCTGATGCAGCCACTTCGAGTAAACCTAAGAAAAAGAAACTTAATGAAGAAGATGTAGCACATGAAGGAAGCATCCTCTTAGATAAACCATCCAAGAAGAAAAAGAAGAAAGAAAATCATGTTTTTATATCAGAAGTTAAGATTACCAAGACTAGTGGGAGTAGGGTGGACAAAAAGAAGGAGAAGTTAAGGCAGGTGCTGCAGCTGGAGACAAATAGGAACAAAATTAATGTCAGCGGAAATAATTTGAGGGAAAGGATGCTGGAGAGACTTAAATGTATGTGTAAACATTTGTCATATTTTTTTAAATATAAATCAATATGGATTACTTTCAATTTACATACCTAGAACTTAATTTTTTTTTTGTTCCATTCCATCTGCCATCGGCTCTCGCAGCCATAATCAGATAGGTTCTCCAGTGGTAGGTTAGAACTTACTTTATTTGTCATTAATAAAAATTCCATGTATTAGATACTGTAGGTATATATTGCTCTCATATAGGCAGGTAGGACCTATTTCTATCAACACAATAGGGTATTACTTATTGAAACATTTCTCCCCTGTAAAAGTTATAGGAACTTGATATAAATTAATTATTATCACTGAAAGTGATAAGGCTGCTTTAAAACGAGATACAATGATAAATTGAGGTACACCTCTAAATTGAGGTCAACTGTTTGGTGTGCATTAGGTAAATAATGTCTATCTATCTATTATCTCCTGTTTTGCAGCTGCCCAATTTAGGTTCCTAAATGAGAAGTTATACACAACATCGGGCTCTGATGCACAGAAGTTGTTCCAAGAAGACCCAGAGGCATTCCACACCTACCACCAGGGTTACCAGCAGCAAGTCAAGAAGTGGCCGGTCAACCCACTGGATGTTGTAGTGAAGAGGATAGCGAAAATGTCTGTTATGTGCAATTATTTCTTTTTATTTATGCAGCTTAAGCTGCCCACCACCTAGAGACAAAAGAATTTCAATTGTTTGTTTTCGGTAGTTGCCCTAAGACGGCAAACCTGTTATATTTTGTCCTAATGATAAACAGGATATAGGTGTTCTATCCGGGTCAATTTCTTGCATTGTCTGGCTCTACAAACAGGCATATTAGCCCACCTTGATATTTTCTTGTACACTGTCAGTGGTCTTAAGTACACTAGTAATAATAATAATAATGCTTTATTGACAGAGAACATTGTTACAATACTGTTAGAATCTCCTGTATTCCAAGATAGGCAATTGCCTGTAGTATGGAATTCAGTGTCCTCTAGTGGACCAACAACTATTGAGTGTGAGATTTCTTTTAGCTTTTATTTCTCACACATCCCTTTGCATAGTCTATGCTATGTTGTCTATTTTAATTTGTGAGTGATCTAAAAACCTGCGCTAATGTATGTAACAGGCCGAAGACTCACGTGATAGCGGACATGGGCTGCGGCGAGGCGGCGCTGTCGCGGCGCGTGGCTCAGTCGGTGCGCTCGTTCGACCTCGTGGCCAGCGCGCCCGGCGTGGAGCCCTGCGACATGGCGCACACGCCGCTGCTGGCCGCCTCCACCGACGCCGTCGTCTACTGCCTCGCGCTCATGGGCACTGACCTCACGCAGTACCTGCTGGAGGCCAATAGGGTGCTCAAGACGGGGTGAGTCTAAGGATATCAAGCCAAGAACCTTGCTCCAGACTAGGTAGCTACAATAACACCTCAATATGGGGCGAGTTGGGGCACAGATGTGGAGGCAAGAGGCTGCCAGCAGCCATGGGCATTTTTATTTGTACCCCCAGGTAAACGCTGCTACCTGTCCCCCGATATTCCCTTAGTTATCTTCTATGACACATCCGGAAACTACACCAACAAAATTGGGTAAAAGGAAAGATCCTGCCAAATAACAATTGAGGCCCTGGCTACTGACTGGTGGCGATGTAACCATCTCGATTGAAGGCCTAGCCAAATATCACAGCCCAATAGCGGGCAGCAGCGTCACCGGAGCAAAGTAGCTACGCCCTGCGATCGTCAACCCGCCTGCCTACCATGACAATTATGAGTAAAGGCTCCAGATATATTTGACTAAAGTGGCTGACAACTGGAGAGGGCCTACGTCTAGCAGTGTACTTCGATAGGCTGATAAAGACGATGATAATTACTTTTTTTTATATAGTAGCTTGACATAATGGCTTCCCTACGCCTGATGGAAAACGAAAAAGAAGCCCAAGTCGCTGTGACAACGGGCAAGAAACTGGTCAGTTACCTGTCAGTTGCCACCGTCATGCTGGTCCAACCCCAACCCCCTACGAGCTCGGGAAACCCTACTCAGGCAGGCACACGACCCGGAGGTCATTTGGCTGCGGACGCGGTATTATTAGGGTGGAGGTCCTTGCCCGGACGGGCAGCTTAATTCGAGCCAAGATTCGCTATGCCCTACCTCTTTTGAATTACACCAAAATGTCTTCACCAGGGGCCACCTCCTCATAGCGGAAGTAGAGAGCCGCTTCGACAAGGTGGAGCGGTTCGTGGAGGACGTGCAGCGGCTCGGCTTCAAGCCGAAGAGCCTGGACAAGAGCCACACGGTGTTCTTCTTCCTGGAGTTCGTGAAGGTGCGCGACCCGCCCGCCAAGAAGTCCAAGTTACCGGCTATCGCTCTGAAGCCTTGCTTGTATAAGAGGCGGTGAAATAAAAATATGTAATAATTGCTGCCTTTCAATGAAACTAACCTAACACATTCAGTCATCCATCATGATTTTGAATAGCTCGGTAGCTCAATTGGTAGTGACCCCTGCCTTCTGAGCCAAAGGTCGTGGGTTCGATTCCCACCCGGGACAAACATTTGTGTGATGAATACTTGTGTTTGTTCCGTGTCTGGGTGTTTATAATTTGTATTTAAGTATTTTGTGGTACCTTCGTTGTTCTGATACCCATAACACAAGTGCTTAAGCTACTTACTTTGGGATCGGAGCAATGTATGTGATGTTGTCTGGATATTGATATTTATTTAGACAGTAATGGTGGTTGTAATATTTATCTAGGTATTTAAAACTGTTAAAGCGTTCCACTTTGTCCTACTGGTAAGGCGCCTTGGTGGGGCAAAGTAGACTAACCCGGGCGTCTGTTACGCATAATGTACGGTCGTAACCATCATGCAAATCCATTAGCTGTGTTAAAGTGGAGCCTAAGAGTCATCCTGCTCTCGCATCAAATTAAATCCCATTCCATCCATCTCAGTCTACCAAATTGGGTGGCGTCCCACACTTATAACTTGTATATTAGCCATCTCCACACGAGAATTCGTCTGCTTTAGTGATTATAAAGTAGCTCGTTTTGGATATAGGCCTCCGTCTTTCTCTATCTTACCACCTACTCGATTCATAAACGAAAAGCCATAAGTCTCATATTGAGAGCTTAAAATGGTAAGGTAATTGGTTGTAAGATTCAATGGAAGATTGCCAATAATTTATATCAATACAGGCCGATCTGACACACCATATGATCGACAGATAAGACATACTTTACTGCCAATATTATTGAATGTTATAGTTAGCCAATGTTCGTACCACCCGTGAAGAGCGTAAACATAGAAATATACACAAATAGCTCACACTACACTGGCGTCAACCCACAGTCCGCACGCGTGGCGCACGATATGTACCTATTACTGGGCATTGTGTTTTTTAATCGACTTTAAAAGAAGGACCAGGATTTCGCACGGGATACGAGGAAATATTTACTTATATAAAAATTCAACGTTGAATTTCGGTAATTTTATTCCGTATAAAAATATTAACATCATGTATTACAAAATCTCACAACTTATTTACATAATTAATTAAGTTTTCAGGTACTCTTAACATAACAACTAAACTTGACTTCTTAATAATTTATACAAATTTCTATATTAAACAATCGATTTACCTATACCTATTAGCTATACTTAATTGTGATCATTCCTTTACTCAGTTCATTCTTAACTAATTGATTTTATTAGGTATTGGACGGACAACATTATTTATGAGACGACCTTGATGACGAAATGTACTGTCTATAATTTTATACGACTGAAGGGCGGGTGGTTTTCTTCTCGGTTAGGTAAATTTAACAAAACTTAACAATATTACTCCGCTGCTTCTAGACATTTAGGTGTATGTCACCGTAAAATTGTAAATACCAGGGCCGTCTCTACCAGGGGGTGCAAGGGGTGCGCCCTGCGCCCGGGTGCACCTGTTGAGCGCTGAATTTTTGGATATTTCATTTTTTCATATTCACTGTTAGTTAATCGTATCGTAAATAACTACTTACGAATAACATTTTCGCGCTAAAAAGCAAGTTTTTAAAAGTCATGTTACAGCCCTAGAAAAGCTAAGCAACACAGCTAAGGGCGCCCCCTAGTGGGGTTTAGGCCTCGGCTTAAGGCGTTACTGAGGGAACAAGGGCGCAGGTTGAGTCCCGCACCCGGCGCCGAATAGACTTAAGACGGCCCTGGTAAATACCGTTAGATTATAATCCATCTGGCGAGATTGTAAACTGTCGAAGATTGCATTAGATTTACGTAGATTGACATAGATATGTCACCGTTTATTTAACCGTTATTTGAAGTATATTTATCTAATAAACTGATATCTAATAAGTATATTGTAAATGGACTTATTGCGTAACAGGCTATCACAGTTGCAGTTCCTCCATAACATCTTCGGCTTCAGCCCGCAGATTCTCCACTTTCTCTATTAGCATCATCTGTAAATTAATTGACAATGTCAGAATTTTGTATATAGATCAATATTATAGATTGAATATAGATATAGCAGTCTAGAATTCACAAAACATCGGTATATTTTGCCTTCACCGAACTGTACCAACTGCGTTTACCTACCCAAAAAACCTGTACCTCTACAAACGTAGGGGTTCTATAACGCAGGTACCAGTTGAAGTGCATACCTAATAACAAAAAATAAAAAACCTTGTCTGCAAGAAGTTATGGTCACTTACCCTAGCGGAGCTTATTAGGTGTGTAGCAGCGGTCCTAGACAAATGGTCTATGGTAGAGACCAGGTCGTCGACGGACGCCTTCGCCACGTCCTCGATGCGCTTGAAGCCGCCTCGCATCAGCTGCATTGCGCGAGCCTGCTCAGAATACGCCCAAGATTAATCAAAGTACCTAAGTGGAGAAATTCAATACCTAATTGCTTTTCAACCCCGTGCGAAACGTTGACCTCAACAGCGTTAAAAATAACAGCTGAAGATCGGCCACATTATTACTAAGTCGGTATCGGTAATATTACATTTTAATGTACATAGATCCGGCTCGAAGGACCATGTTTGCTCGAAGGCCCGTGAATACTCGAGATTCCAAGGATGATAGGCGGTAGCAGTGGGTTACTGAATCAAGTAATAATTTTTTCCCAAGATCGTTAAATATTGATTGCTAATGCTGCTTAGTTTTTAGTAAATGCGTTACTAAAAACTAATCAAGTTGCTATTCCATAAGCGACTTTATTTCAAGGCCTGCAAAGGTCTTTATTTTTATACATTTATCTTCTTCTATACAAGGTGACTTTTTAATCACTATCCAATTTTTTTCTGGGCATTAGGTATCGTTATTAGAGCGTATTTCTGCAAAAATAAATATAGTTAATATTTTAACAACAAAGTTATCATCCAGAATCCATTATAAATTTCGCATGGTTACCATTTCTTGCGTAAATATTTATTACGCAAAACGATAAATATCAATGGTTTTACGAATTAAAGGTAAGACGGTATTACCGCGAGTACTACGAAATGGTAACCATGTGAAATTTATAATTGGGATGATGACTAAAAAATAATTTAATGTCCATCAGATAGATTAATGAAAAATATTGGATACGTATTTTTTTATTTTGCCTATTGTTCAAAAACTTACGAAGATACATTGATTTTAAATGTCACATGACGTCACGTTAGAGTACAAAATATACTCTAACGTGACGTAGTTAGCCCCCACTCCGTAACTTTAATGCGCTATATCTAAGTCTTTTCTTGTTATTTAGACAAAACAAAAAATACGGGTCTTATATTTTTTTATTATCTAAGAGACGGATTAATTATTTTCTTTATTTTCATACCTTGTCATCATCCGTATTGGTTCGGGACAATGAATTTGTTGTAAAAATTTTACCTATATTTTTTTTTGCAGAAATGGGCTCTATTAACGATACCTATTGCCCCGAAAAAATTTGGATAGTTATTAAAAAGTCACCTTGTACATGTCACCGGAAAATAGAAAGAATCGTAAGTTGATCAATTACCTAGGTAGTTGATTAACTTCCGGAAAATAATAAACGGCAGTTGAAATGTATTATTTAACGTATGTATTTTGGTATTGCCGGGGTATTTTGGTATTTTACGGGGTCTTGCCGTAAAATCATCCGACAAAGTTGAGGTGAACGTTGATTGGTTCAATGGCTCACGTGGCGTTATCCCGGCAACCAATCAGGGAACAGTGTATTAAGTTACGGGTAATAGTGCACCGTTAAATTGTACATTGAGCAACGATTGGCCCATTTGAGCACGATTTTACTTGTGTCAAAATCGTAAATTATTAAATGACTGTCAGGCTACCGTAAGTTGATCAACTAACTGAAATCCATTGCGTTAAATAATACATTTCAACTACCGTTTGTTATATTCCGAAAGTTAATCAACTACCTAGGAAATCGATCAACTTACGATTCTTGCTATTTTGCGGTGACATATATTTACCTTCTTAACGCCAGGCAGTTCCATGAGATGGGCCAGTCCTGGCGCGGCGCAGTGCTGCAGCCTGGCCGCCAGCTGCTGCAGCAGCGGCGCGAACCACTCCAGCTGCAGCTCCTCGCACACGCGCTGCGCGCTGCCCGCGCACGCGCAGGCGCTCGACAGCACCGACTGCACCGTGCCGCGCGCGATACAGTACCTAGCAACGGGATATAAGTCAAAGTCAAAATACCTTTATTCACATAGACTTATAATAAGCACTTATGAATCGTCAAGTAAAAATAAAGTAAAAATATAAAAAGTAATGTAAGAATGTAAATAAAAGCAATTTAAAAGAAGCTACCGCCGTGTTCGGAAAGTAGATTTCTACCGAGAAGAAACGGCAAGAAACTCGGTAGTTACTCTTTTTAAATCGCCAATTGTTACATGTTTTGGTATTACAACATTTAATATTAAAACAATACAAAATAAAAGTTGAGTCTATACAATGCAAAGTTTACTATGAAGCAGCAGTCCAGGAGATGTCGTCGTTGAGGAAATCTTCTACTCTATAATAGCCCCCTAGAAAGATAGATATTCTTTTTTTTTATAGTAGTACTAGCTTTTGCCCGCGACTTCGTCCGCGTGTTTAAATTTATACATACAAAAGTTTTTTCCCGCTAACTCCCGTTCCCGTGGGAATTTCTCAAAATACAGCCATAACTAAACTTTATATTTACTAAGGTACCTGCATGCCAAATTTCAAGCGTCTAACTTAAGCGGTTTAGATTTTTCATACAAAAGGATTTTCCCGCTAATTCCCGTTCCCGTGGGAATTTCGGGAATTCCTTTCTTAGTGCACCCCTACGGTACCTAAGCTACGTCCCTTCCAAATTTCAAGTGCCTACGTTTAGCCGTTTGGGCTGTGCGTTGATATGTCAGTCAGTCAGTCAGTCAGTTTCTCCTTTTATATATATATAATATAGAAGATAGATAATGGCTTCCCTACGCCTGATGGAAAGCGAAAGAGAAGCCCAAGTCGCTGTGACAACGTGCAAATAACTGGTCAGTTACCTGTCAGTTGCCACCGCCATGCTGGCCCAACTCAACCCCCCACGAGCTCCGGAAACCCTACTCACCGGCAGGAACACGACCCGGAGGTCATTTGGCTGCGGTATTCTATAGGGTCCTTCCCCGGACGGGCAGCTCAATTCGAGAGAAGATTCGCTCGATTCGATTCGATGGTGGATTCGCCCATAATCACCACACTGAGCAGGCTGTTGGCGATCGTAAGGCGTAGCTGAGATGGGCTGATGATGATTTTTTTTTTCTGGTTAGTCTCTTGCGTCATTTCTCCTTATCAGGCCTAATGTCGAACTGCTGGTAGGAAAAAAAATTAAAGTCTCTCGTCTTTATACGACTAAGTTCAGGTTAGATCCAAATCCACGCTTACTTGGCGCTGTGCCAGCGGTCGGCGTGCCTCTGAAACTTCCCTGGGGGGTAACTTACTTCTCAGCGACCGCAGGGAAGGGCATCTGCTTCCACAGGTCGTGCAGCATCAGCGCCAGGTAGAAGCGGCACAGGACTTTCTCGGGCACATTCTGGCATAGGGACATTCAGAGTTTTGATATCTATATCGAAAGAGGGAACTATGAAAATAGTGATCTAAATTAGGTGGAGTTGTTCATTAATTTGTATGCAGTCTCTGCGTAATATGTGAAACAGACCCATAAATTGTAACATATGTGTTAAACATAACGAATGAGCTATATTATAGCAAAGTTTCATTCAAATCCATACCGTACTTTTTGCGTGAAGAAGTTACAAACATCCATCCATCCAAACCAATTTTTTTAACAACAATGTAGGATTATACTCACAGTGATAGCTTTCCCAGTCATCATCCTTATCGCGTTCATTTCTGTTATACCCAGTATTTTCGCAGTTTGCAATCCCTCTTGGTCAAGATTTCCATACTAAAACAAATAAACAATTTTACGTCGTGCATACTTCGATAGTAATAATTGAAAACACATGAAGTTCTCTAGATACCCATCGGGTTTTGGCCTGCAAACATCAACTGCTGGACATATTATGCCTCTTTTAATGAATATTGTATTTTGGGTTTTACCTTAGTCATCACGCTTGCTGGGATGCTTGCTTGGGATGTAAAGGAGTAACCTATCACCTTTTCGCTCCAAGCCATCCTCACCTGCCCGTGGTGCATCCTGCCGAACAACAAACGAGGCTCTGGCAAACCGACTGGTGGCGGTATAACCATCCCGATAGAAGGCGTAGCTTAATATCACAGGCCGATGACGGGCAGCAGCGTCACCGGAACAAGAAGCTACGCCCTGCGATCGCCAACCCGCCTGCCCAGAGTGGCGATTATGAGTATATCCTCCAGATGTTTGCCCTAAGTGGCGGACAACTGGATAGGCCTATGTCCAGCAGTGGACTACAATAGGCTGATGATGATGATGATGAGGTCAAGTCGGCAGTGGGAACCCGTGTATCTGACTGCGCCAGATAGTCTGCCAACAGGGAGAGATGGCGGGAGATCGTGCGGAAAGCTGTGTCCGCCTCTACCACCGATGTGGATGCTTCTACGTGACCACGACCGCTCTGCCAAGAGCGAAACGACAGAGAAGAAGAAGATGATGATGATGATGTTGATCACGCTTGCGGTCACCGCCGCCGCAGTAGGTTTTATTTGTAAGTTGTCAATTCAAGCGAAGATTCGCTATGCCCTACCTCTCTTAGTTCCACCTTCACACTACAATCGGATGACTCACCAAGGTGTAGTAGTGCCTGTAGTCGGGCCTGACCCCGGCCGCGTCGTGCGGCGTCACCAGGTAGATGAGGTGCAGGCTGCCCATCAGCACCAGGCTCTGGGAGGCCACCTTCAGGTCCTCCAGTAGCTGCTTGGCTGTGCCGAGGTCTATGCACCCTAAGAAGTATATGTCATCGTAAAATAGCAAGAATCGTAAGTTGATCAATTTCCTAGGTAGTTGATTAACTTCCGGAAAATAATAAACGGCAGTTGAAATGTATTATTTAACGTATGTATTTTAGTAAATTGATCATTTTACGGAGTCTTGCCGTAAAATCATCCGACGAAGGTGAGGTGAACGTTGATTGGTTCAATGGCTCACGTGGCGTTTTCCCGGCAACCAATCAGGGTACAGTGTATTAAGTTACGGGTAATAGTGCACCGTTAAATAGTACATTGAGCAACGATTGGCCCATTTGAGGACGATTTTACTTGTATCAAAATCATAAATTATTAAATGACTGTCAGGCTACCGTAAATTGATCAACTAACTGAAATCCATTGCGTTAAATAATACATTTCAACTACCGTTTGTTATATTCCGAAAGTTAATCAACTACCTAGGAAATTGATCAACTTACGATTCTTGCTATTTTCCGGAGACATATACAAGTGAAAGCCGTCTGCTTCCCGAATGAGGTACATACATGCGAGCTTTTTATAATGACTTGGCAGCCGAATGTGAAGTACCTACTGTGAAATATGTTCGGAGTCAATACGCTCCTTTTATAGAAATGGAAGCTAGAAAGTTAAAAAATCCTAACTGATTAACCAAAAAGAAAATCAGCAATTATTTTCATTGTCAAACCAATAAACGCTTAATTTATGGTATGACTTTGACTTATTGTCCTATGTCCTCGAGACATGGCAGAAGGCGCCATCTGCCCTACGGTGTTGTACGGTGTTCTTTAAACAATACGGTGGTGGTAGCTGACAAGATACTTATTAAGCTACAACTACTAGCGAGAAACTACAAGGGAAAGGTTTTCCAAACATTTTAGAAGGTTATCACGTTTAGAACTTTAGTTGTCGAAGTGACTAAGGCAGTGGTTTAAACCCTCTAACCTTTTATAGCAGCAAGGCCCAGCTTGCTGACGTTCAAGACATCGTCGTCTTGCAGGGTGTCGGGCTTCCCCGAGGGCGCGCCCTCCACCTCTAGGGCGCCGCTCTCCAGCAGGGCGCCTAGTGTCTCATCGCACAACTCCTGGAGGTCTACGTCTGAGCTGCGGGAAACATGATGGGTTGTTTGCTGTTGGTAATTGATAATGATGGTAACGTGTGCGTCAGGAATCAAGGGTTCTGAATTCCAGTGAAGAGCAATGTGATGATCATTTAATCTATACGTATACATATAATAAAAATGTAACGAATCGCTGTCTGTACATGGAAGATATTTGTGAAAAAATATTATGGGAGGCCTTTATTAATGCAATAGTAACCCAAAACAATGATTTTTGGAATTTTTGTCTGTTTGTCGGTTTGTCTGTTTGTCTGTATGTTTGTGCACGCTAATCTCAGAAACCGCGTATCCGATTAAGATGCGGTTTTCACTAATATATTGCTGGAAGCTTCCCTTAACATTTAGTGTTTGTTTCATGTTAATCGGTCCATAAATAAAAAAGTTACGCCCATTTAACTAATCACGTCGAGCCTGCTGTACGTTTGCGCGGGTATATAAAGCGCGCCGAGATCTGCGCCGCGCCGCTGCCAGCTGCCAGGCACTGGGGGTCATTAAAATCACTACCCTAGAAACTATTCCACGCGGACGAAGTCGCGGGCACAGCTAGTGTATGATAAATTTCTGAATAAGGTAGCTAAAATCATAGGACATTCCCTGAATGGGCCGTTATGAGAATAGGACTTTCTAGAAATAGGACATTCTGCCAATATAAGGATTGTTCGGCAGGAGACCTTTTGAGCGCCGCCGCACTCAGTGCCAGCGACAGTGCCTAGCCCTCGCTACACACACTCAGTGGCTAGGCTTCGCTACACACACTCAGTGGCTAGGCCTCGCTACACACACTCAGTGGCTAGGCCTCGCTACGCACACTCAGTGGCTAGGCCTCGCTACGCACACTCAGTGGCTAGGCCTCGCTACGCACACTCAGTGGCTAGGCCTCGCTACGCACACTCAGTGGCTAGGCCTCGCTACACACACTCAGTAGTTAGATCTCGCGACACACACTCAGTGGCTAGGCCTCGCTATACACACTAAGTAGCTAGGCCTCGCTACACACACTCAGTGGCTAGGCCTCGCTACACACACTCAGTGGCTAGGCCTCGCTACACACGCTCAGTGGCTAGGCCTCGCTACACACACTCAGTGGCTAGGCCTCGCTACACACACTCAGTGGCTAGGCCTCGCTAAACACACTCCGTAGCTAGGCCTCGCTACACACTCAGTAGCTAGGCCTCGCTATACACATTCAGTGGCTAGGCCTCGCAACACACGCTCAGTGGCTAGGCCTCGCTACACACACTCAGTGGCTAGGCCTCGCTACACACACTCAGTGGCTAGGCCTCGCTAAACACACTCCGTAGCTAGGCCTCGCTACACACTCAGTAGCTAAGCCTCGCTACACATTCAGTACCTAGGCCTCGCTACACACTCAGTACCTAAGCCTCGTTACACACTGAGTACCGAGGCCTCGCTGCACACACTCACCTGTGCGCGCGCAGCGAGCAGGCCAGCACCAGCCGCATGTGCCCGCGCGTGCGCGCCAGCCGCAGCGCCGCCGCGCTCAGTGCCAGCGCCTGCGCCGCCGCGCCGCTCAGCTGACTGCTGGCCGCCGCCACGCCGCCGCGCAGGACGCCCGCCAGCGATACCCACTCCCGCCTCGAGCATATTATTATGCTCTCGCCTATACATACAAGGCCCTAATTTTAACTTCATTCAAAACAGGGGTCACACAGCTCCTTTAAAGCATCGCCTTCCATGGAAACGGCTGCCGAGCGTCAGGCACGAATGCAATGTGCCACGTCCAGGGGCCCCTATCTACCAGCAGCTATAACATTACACAATCTAGAGAAAATCATATCAACGCTATGTACGCGCAGCAGTGACAACACGACGACTATGAAAAGACATAGCTTAGGGGATCTCTAAGTGAAAATGTGGTCAAATGTTCACGCGCCGAGCGTTGAAGTTCACGTGGCGCTATTTTTTGCAAAAAAAAAAGGAATCTATTTCTTTTCTACAGGACGCTCAGTCCCCCTTCCGATCCGGCTCGAAGGACCAAATGTAACAGGAAGCGATGATTATAGCGTAGGGGATCTCAAAATGAAAATGTTGGTCAAAAGTTCACGCGCTAGGCGCTGAGGTTCACCACAGCCACCAGTGTCAGGTTAAGTGTCTTCAATGCTAAGGGTACGGAAGGTGATGAAGGCGCGGCCCACCAGCGGCGCGCGCACGATCACGCGACGGGCGGGCAGGTTCACGCGGCCGCCAGTTCCATACTCAACGGCTACAATGCTGAGGGTGCCAACCTTCCTCGCAGACGCCGGCGCGGCCCGCGCGGCCCGCCATCTGTCGGTAGGCGGCCAGCGTGATGAAGGCGCGGCCCACCAGCGGCGCGCGCACGATCACGCGACGGGCGGGCAGGTTCACGCCGGCAGCCAGCGTCGAAGTACAGCACAGCACTGAGATGGCGCCGCTCCTGCGTGATAAGGATCAGTGCATGAGACGTGTCTACAGACACCCACTGCCAAAGGTAGACAAGCTGACACAATCCAGCGGATTACCACACAAAAATATCATGTACATAGAGGAAATGAGAAATAGCATGTTATCAGTCTTGCATGACGAAAGTCGTGCAAATATCAGTGGAAATAGGTCAGATCAGAAAGTGAAGAAGAAGACTCGAAGTACTGAGGAATTTCAAAGGGTATACTATACAGGGTAGGTATATAAGAGGGGAAATCACCTGAAAATGCTAGCAAGACTCTCTCGTCACTGGTTTGGCCAAGTTGTAAAGGAGTCGTGATCCACAGTAATGAAGCCACCATATTGGAGAAGAAAGGCTAACGATACGAGATCAGAAGGTACAGTGCCTAGGAATCAGGATGCTTAATGAGAGAAATGAGCTTTGAGATGTAAGGGAGCGGCCTATAATCTTTTCGCTCCAAGTCATATAATAAACTAGGCGCTGGCAACCGACTGGTGGCGGTATAACCATCACAGTTCAAAGTATAGCTAAATACCACAGACTGATGCGCGTCACCAGAACGAGAAGTTACGCCCCGAGATCGCCAACCCGCTTGCCCAGCGTGGCGATTATGGGTCCTCTTAAATATTTGCCCTAAGTAGCGAACAACTGGAGAGGCCTATGTCCAGCAGTTGACTGCAATAGGCTGATGATGATGATGAGATTCGGGAAGTGGGAAGTCGTTGTATTCACCTGAAGGCGTGCTCCAGCAAGGCCCTCTCGTCGCTGGCCAGCCCGGCGTGGTGGAAGGCGACGCCGTAGCGCACGGCGCGCACCAGCTCGCCGCTGGCGCCCTCCGCGCGCAGCGCTCGCGAGAGGGACAAGCGCTCCTCACTGCGGTGGGTCGCCATTTCCCTAAGGATTATGGATGAAGCCCAATCTGAATCAATAAATAACCCAAGACATGCCACGCTGGGCCACACAGCGCCATCTAGTTCCAAACTCAGCCGAAGCTTGTACTATGGGTACTAGACAACTGATAAACTGACTTAGATACATTTTTTTTGTAAATAAATACATATTATACATAGAAAACACCCAGACCAATACAAACAGACATGTTCATGCACACAAATGTTTGTAATGTGTGGGGATCGAACCCACGACCCTTGGCTCACTGGAAGGCAGAGGTCACTACCAATTGAGCCACCGAGCCAGTCCAGAGAAATGTTACTTCTATTCTTCACTCAGCAGGATTCATTGAAAACCAGCGCCAACCTAATGCTGAGTGAGGCCCTTTTATTTTGGACGTGGCAACACCCGTGTCCGGTCTAATGGCATTAGGTTGTGTGTTTATCTGTCTTTTGTGTGTTAGTGTATGTTTACTGTATATGTTGTGATGACCAAAAATAATAAACTTTTCTTATTCTTATTCTATTAAGAGAAAATCAGAACTTCCTCGACGTTCATTCAATGTTCACGAATCCGAGCGGAAATAGGGATTGGAAAACCGTCTTGTGTATCCTAAAGTGTATCTATGCTTAGATTTCGTATATTTCTTTTTTAAATATATTTTCCTAAACTACGTAACGGAAACCTTCCCTGAGCAGAAGACGCAAGGGGCCTCTAATAATTATTAGAGGCCCCTTGCATCTTCTGCTCAGGGAAGGTTTCCGTATATCATTAAATTATAATTTAATGATATTCTATTATTAAACTTAAATACCTAAAAAGAATGATTAAAACCCCTGTTTCATTTCTATTATCATGGTCACCCTAATACACAAACCAAGTCGACGTTGATGCGATGACAATTTGCCTTCGACATTTTATAACACGTATTTATCTTTGTAAACTGCCGACGCCGTTTGTATACGAGCGAATTATAGAATTTGCCTGCGACGCATACACCTACATACTGTTTTTAAACCTTATCTAAGCTTAAAACCAGAAAAAAAAACTGAAAAAGTGAATATAAAATCATCAGCGCCTATCAAATCCCTCACAATTTTGGGAAATGACTTATGACCCTAATAGACGTTAGGCTAGTGGCCCGTCGTGCATACAATGGTAGACGCGCTTGATATACGTACTTCTTCTGGAACTTGCAGAGCAACGAAGCCACATTCTCGCAGTTCCTCTTAGTAGGGCAGAAGACGAGGCAGCTGCCCTGCGGCACCACCTCGGAGACCAGCCCGCCCAGCCAGTCCGGGTCCATCGTGTTGGCCGCGGGCGGATACTGCGGAACGCTTCTAATACAGAATCTACTCTACGCTAGTAGTAAAGTAGTTTAAAATATCAGACAACATCACATACATTGCTCCGATCCCAAAGTAAGTAGCTTGTGTTATGGTGTAGTGTGTGTACGACATAAGTGTGCACACACGCATCTTTCCTCCTATAAATACCAATGCGTGCACTAATAAATAAGATTATAATTGATCGCAGTCAGTTGTTTTACTTAACCCGAACTCGCCACATTGCATGGCGACCCTGCCAGTGCTGCCTTCGGCGGCGCTGCGCAGACGGTTTTTGATATGATAATATAATTAAAAATTAAAAAATGGACTAATAAAAGGTGCGCGAGTGACGGACATTTTAACATGGACAATTTAAAATAGTTTATAATGTATTTAAATAATTATTACATCTAAATATAAATTCTTCAGTAACATTTAAAATTAATTCATAATAATATCAATATGGAGTGGTGTTAAAAAAAAACTGTATCGAGTGGTGAAAGACATTGTGGTGATGTGGAAGCTGAAAAGCAGGGCGCCGGGAGACCATGGCGTCCGATGTGGAAGTAGCAGAGCAGGGTGCCGGGAGATGTTGGTGTCGGATGGATGTAGATAAGTAGCCGGCTGCCGGGAGATGTTGGAGTCGGAAGTGGATGCAGCCGGGAGTTGATCCAGTCATACCCCCCCAACCAACCAACCAACAATCCACTAACGTCAACGATCTATTATTCCAAGGATAAACCGCGAACGGTTCCATTTATAAATGTTTTAGTAATTTTCTAATTAAGTATTTTAAAATTTGTATTAACTAGGAAATAAAAGGTTCCTTTTTTTGACAATTAAAAACTATTCTAAGTAGAAGTTGCAATAATTTTTCTTTTTGAGAATTTTAACAAGAATACAGAGTTTAAGGAAGTAAATGATGTATGAAGAATTTATTTTATGATTAAATTAATGTGATTAGAATTTTTAATATTGTGTTTTATAATTTTGAATTAGTTGTTGACGATAGACAAATTAGTAGGTTTTTTTTCTTCAAAAAGAATGTGTAATTTTAAAGTACATATATATGAAAAGATTTTTTTTTATATAAATAGTGTGTCTTATAAATTGTGTTTATTTGATTTTTTTTACAATGGTTGCACAGATAAGTAGGGACAAATGTAAATTTCGTGTAATGTTTTTTAATATTTTATTGGTCACTAATTTAAAAAAAAAATGTTATATTTACAGTTTCCCAGAGATAGTATTATCAGAAAGGTGCGTAATTAAAAGTGAAATTATGTTTTTATTTATTAGAAAAATTCTCTTTCTTGCTGACCTAGCAACACATAGTTATGGCATGTATTAATTTGTTTTGTTTTTTTAATGAATTTCAGTAATTGATTTTAATTTTTTGTTACAATTTTGTCATTTAAAGAAAATGTTGCAAATTACTTAAAACACGTAAATCAATAAATTGTTACATAATGTACTATACTTTTAAAGAATGTTATAACCATATTTTTTGATATTGGTATATTTAGATAACTTATTAAATATTACCAGGTACATACATTAGATCATACGATTCCGTTGTTTTCGAATAAGCGTTGTAAATGTGTCATAGAAACAACAAGTATTGTATTTCGATCAGTGTAACAAGAATGATGCAATAATGCAAGTTGTCAATTTAGCGAAGTATGTAGCAACATAAGTCGTGGTGTAAACAATCCCACCGTAGGTTTGCTGGACAAGCACAATTAAAACATTGCAACATATTTGGAATGATACCTAATTCTTAGCAGGAAAGTGTTATGATATCAATTTTATTCATTGAATTGTGTTTCCATTTAGGCATGGTAACTGATTTTAAAGAATGTAACATTGAAATAATTTTGTTTTGAAAGGATAGATATTAGTTTATGTAGCGGTATTAAAAATCTTTTTGTGATTGTTATGTACAATTAGGTACAGCGTTGTTATGGGAAAGGTATTTGATTGATTTAATGCAGGATGAGGAATGCTGATAAGTTTTTATTTTAGAAGTATGGGAGTATACGGTTTTAAGAAAGGATTATGCGATTGGATTGATCACCCATGAGCGATGAAATTCTTATTTACTTTGTATTCAATTTGGAACGATAGTTTTTTTTTGAAAGATTGGAGTGAAAGTTTAAGATTTATTATATTTAATTCTCGGATATACGAAAAATGTACGATAGGTACAAATAGGGATCGAGTCCTTCAGTAATATCAAGGTGTGAACGAGATTCCCCTTCGAATTCTGTTGGAGACCAAAAATGTGTCTTAATTACTGACCCTATAGTTATATTAATATGATGGTACATTGAGGGTCAGGATCCTTCCATTCGATCATGGTGTGAACGAATTTTCCTCTGTGAGATAAGTTGGAGTCCCAAAGAGACTTAAATTACCTATGACCCCAAAATATAGGTTGCGAGTACAACCCAAATGGCATAATAAGATGTCCATTTTGTATGTGAATAAGATAAATAATGAAGTCGACTATAAATAAATGAGTTATGGTATGGTAATAAATATGAATAAATGAAGAATATGAGAATAAGTGCATGAAGGAATATGCGAATAAGTGAATAAATAAATAAGTGCATAAGTGTATATGCAAATAAGGGAATAAATATACAAATAAGTGAATAAACGAGTAGACGAATATGTGAATAAGATGTTAGGTGAATGCAGGAGTGTGATATATGGATATGACTATACGATTTTGACAAAAAGAAGATGAAAGAATAAAGAAGATGACATGCAAAAGTAGGAAATGTAGTGAGGAATTTTAAGAAATGAAATAACAAGATGTTCATGGATAAATAAATATCGAAATGTTTTATACGATTTATGGGATTATTTAAATTTATCAGAAATGTTTTTTTTAATGAGTTAAAAGAGATATAATTTATATTTAACAGTTTAAATTTTGTTTGTGATTTGAATTTTGAAAAGATTTTATTTAAATGTGTGCAATTAAAAATAATAATATTGTGAATCTGTGCAATCCATCAATCAAAGCAATGTATTAGGTAATAATTATATCGTCAACAACACCATATATGTAATGTCGCCCATAGTTTAGTTTAAAAAAAAAAGTTTTTTATACCTTTTTTATTTTGTCTTTTAAAGGGGGAGGTGTAGTGTGTGTACGACATAAGTGTGCACACACGCATCTTTCCTCCTATAAATACCAATGCGTGCACTAATAAATAAGATTATAATTGATCGCAGTCAGTTGTTTTACTTAACCCGAACTCGCCACATTGCAATGGGTATCAGTACAACGAAGGTACCACAAATAAATACTTAAATACAAGTATAAACACCCAGACGCGGAACAAACACAAGTGTTCACCACACGAATGTTTGTTCCGGGCGGGAATCGAAACCACGACCCTTGGTTCAGAAGGCAGGGGTCACTACCAATTGAGCCACCGAGGCAGTCAATCAGTTTTAGGCACTTTCAAAGGCTGGTTTCACGGCTGTCCGGGAGTGCCGTAGGGGCTGTTACTACGGGCGCCCGGAGGGGGGGCACGTTTCACAGCGAGGCGGACGCAACCCGCTCCGAGCAGAGCCCGTACAAAACCCAAGTACCGTACTGAATGAGCCCACGTTTCAGGGTGCTGCGGGCGTGGCCCGTACGGGACTCCCGGAAAGCTGTGAAACCAGCCTAAATCGTCAAAAACAACTAAGGAAATCAGGAAGATATGTAACATATTTCTTGTGCTGGTAGTGAGTTCCACTATTTAATGAAGTGGTGAAGTTAGAAAGTCATCAGCCTGCAAACGTCCACAGCTGGACATAATCTTTCCCAAATGGCAATTGTCATTTGGGAGAATCAGTCTTAGTCACCACGCCTGGCAGATGGGTTGGTGACCGCAGTAGATTTTATTTGTAACCAGGCGAATGCTGCTAGTTTCCTGATATTACCTTAGTCTTCTTCTACGGGACCCACGGGATGAGATGGAGGCCTATTTCAAATACAGAAATATTACGCACAAATCCCCAAATGTACACTAACCCAAAAAAACCTTCGCAGTTAGCAAGTACCTATCCACCTGTTTGCCAAGCGTGGTGACTAAAGCAAATCACCCTAAATGCCGCTCCCACTCTTTGACGCCACGCGTAACATTAACGGGCTATATCTTTGTCATATTTGGTCTAATTCACGAATAAGAAAATACGTGTCTTTCATTTTGAAACAATCTAAAAGACGGACGATGATAGGGATGTAAGGGAGCGACCTATCACCTTTTCGCTCCAAGCCCGTGGTGCATCCTGCCGAACAACAAACGAGGCTCTGGCAAACCGACTGGTGGCGGTAAAACCATCACTATAGAAGGCGTAGCTAAATACCACACTCCGATGACGGGCAGCAGCGTCACCGGAGCAAGAAGCTACGCCCTGCGATCGCCAACCCGCCTGCCCAGCGTGGCGATTATGGATATATCCTCCAGAAGTTTGCCCTAGGCGGTGAACAACTGGAGAGGCCTATGTCCAACAGTGGATTGCAACAGGCTGATGATGATGATGATAAAAGACGGACTAATTACATTTTTTACGACAATAGGCCTATTGTCATTGGGGAGGCCTATATCTAGCAAAGGATGTTTGCAGGCTGATGATGATGACCACCCCATCGTGCACTAACCCCATAGTCCAGCTTCCTGTCCGGGACCACCTCGACCCCATCGGGCGTCCACACGAGCCGGTGCAGCATGTCCCCCAGCTTGACGTACTCGGTCAGCTCGACGGGGCGGAACTGCCGCTGGAACACGTCGGCGCGCAGGAACGACGCTATCTCCGGCAGGTTGCCGATTGTCGCGCTCATGCCTACTATCTGGATGTTTTCTGGACACAAAACATGTTCTTAAACTTGTTATGTATGAATGAGGGTATATCGATAGTTATAGGCTCGTATCATAAAACGCTGTGAATATTGTTGCCATGCCAGTTCACGAATAGATGCGCTTGCGAACATACCGTTGTTTTATTTGTCAGTGGCGACTGCGGGTGGATTTTAAATTATCGTCGGTTTAAATTATTGTCGAACAATGTCGAAAATAAGTGAGTTTAGTGTGACGGACGGAAATTGGCAATCATATTGTGATAGATTGGAGATGTACTTTTTGGTGAATAACGTGAAAAGCGAACTTAAATTACCAACGCTCATAACTTTTATGGGGGAGGAGGCCTACGAACTGTTGGTGAATCTATGTAGTCCCAAGAAACCGGCTCAATTGTCGTGGAAAGAGGTTAAAACTGTGATGCGGAGTCATTTACAACCTAGTCCATCGTTTCTGGCGGAACGTTATAAATTTCGACAAAGGCGTCAAAATGGCGGCGAAAGCATATCAGTGTACGTTGCGGATTTAAAAAAACTGACACGTTTTTGTGAATTTGAGACTAACTTGGACGACAATTTGCGGGACCAATTTACGTGCGGAATACTCAGTGACGGAATTCGACAACGGTTGTTTGCGGAGGGGAATATAACGTTTTCTAAGGCGGTGGCCGTGGCCACGGCCATGGAAGCAGCGGAGCGGGATGCAGCTGCGGTGGGCTGCCGCGGTGGTGCGGCGCCGGCGGCGCTGGACCCGGCCGCCGGGCCGCGGGGCGCGCCGCCCGAGCGCGCGGGCCAGCCGGGGGCGAGCGGGCGCCGGAGTGCAGCCGGGTTGGACTTAGCGGGATCGCTAAATCGCCTAAACATTTACGGAGGATGTTTAGCATGCGGGGATTATGGACACAGAAGGAATGACTGCAAATTCAGGTCATACGAGTGCAGTCGATGCAGGAAAGTTGGCCATCTCAGGCGTGTGTGCCACCAGAATACCAAAATCATCGAGATGTTGCCTAGCAGATCGGGCGACAACGGAAGCGCGCAGTGGCGCGGTGGCGGAAACCGAGGTTCGCGCGGGTACGGCGGCGAACGTTCCAGAAGGGCGCGCCCGGGGGCAAAGGTCACGAGTCGCGCTGAGACTCATTGGGTGCAGCAAGATGAAAATTATGATAATTTTCCTACGGACGATGTCATCGAGGACGAGCCGATGTATCAGATGTCACTAAATCAGTATCGACCGGTGAGCATAACAGTGAATGTAAATAAGGTTAAGTTGCCTATGGAAATTGACACGGGATCCCCTTTATCTTGCATATCATTTGAAACGTATAAATCGTATTTTAGTGCATTACCAATTAGAACTTGTACATTGTCAGTTAGCTTCTATAATGGCAGTAAAGTAAAACCTTTGGGGTATTTGGAAGTTATTGTTAACCATAAAGGCGTTTGTAAAAAATTAGATCTATATGTTTTTAAAGAGGGAGCCACATCTCTTTTGGGGCGGCAATGGTTGGCAGAATTGAATTTGTCAGTTCCCGTTATTCCTGTCAATAGTGTAGGCTTAGATAAAACAGTAAATTCTAATCAAAATATTGCATTTAGTGATTTACAACGGGATAAATTGGTTAACGATCTCGTCGATAGGTATAAGGAGGTGTTCGACGGCGGGCTGGGGAGCTTCACGGGCGGGAGGGCCACGCTGCGCGTCCGCGAGGGTGCGGAGCCGGTGTTCTGCCGCGCGCGGCCGCTGCCGTACGCGCTGCGCGCGCGCGTGGACGCCGAGCTGGACGCCATGCTGCGCGCCGGCGTCATCGAGCCCGTCGACTGCTCCGACTGGGCCACGCCACTGGTAATCGTACATAAGAAGGACGGCGCTTTGCGCATTTGTGCTGACTATAAGATGACTTTGAATAAAGTGTTGAAAGTTGACAAGTACCCGGTGCCAAAGATTGAGGATTTGTTGGCTAAGCTAGGGGGTAATAACTGTTTCACTAAGCTAGATTTATCACAGGCCTATAACCAAATATTGCTAGATGAATCGAAAAATTTGACGGTAATAAATACACACAGAGGTCTTTTCAAATATAATAGGTTGGTGTACGGTCTCGCGTCCAGCCCAGGGATTTTTCAAAGAATTATGTCGCAATTATTGGAAAACATACCTAATGTCACCGTGTTTTTGGATGACATTTTGATCGGAGGCACATCTGTATCCTCAAATTTGGCAACATTAAATAAAGTATTAAAAATTCTTCAAGACAATGGTTTAAAAATAAAAAAACAAAAGTGTGATTTTTTTTGTACCGAGGTTAAATATTTGGGTTTTGTAATAAATAGTCAAGGAGTGAAAGTTGATGCTGATAAAATTAAACCGATCATCAATCTTTCCCCGCCAAGTAACGTTTCCGAACTTAAATCATTTCTCGGGATGATAAATTTTTATGGTAAATTCATAAAAAACCTAAGTTTTTATTTGTCACCTCTTTATGAACTACTTAAAAAAGGGAAACACTGGTGTTGGACGCCCGGACACCAACGAGCTTTCAATGTAGTAAAAAGATTGCTGGTGAGTGCGGATGTGCTGGCGCACTTCGACGCGTCGCTGCCGCTCGTGCTCACGTGCGACGCGAGCGCGCGCGGGCTCGGCGCCGTGCTGGCGCAGCGCGGCGCGGGCGGCCGGGAGCGGCCCGTGGCGTTCGCTTCCCGGGCGCTCACCCCGGCCGAATGTCACTATAGCCAGATTCATAAGGAGGCACTCGCGATAGTTTTCGCTGTTAAGAAATATCATCAGTATTTGTACGGCACACGTTTTATTTTGCGCACGGATCACAAGCCCCTAGTAAGTATATTCGGACCCGATACCGGCGTTCCGAGTATGACTGCGAGTAGGCTCCAGAGGTGGGCGTTGTTGTTGTCCGCTTACGATTTTTCCATTGAATATGTTAACAGTGAAAACAATACGGCGGATTCGTTGTCGCGTATGATAGACGGATATAAAGCGTTAAACGCGACCGATCACGAGCAGGACGAACCGGAGCAGACGTACATGCATTTTGCATCTGAAGCGTTACTGTTAAAGTATGAAGATATTAGGATAGGAACTAGGAAAGACCCCATCTTAGGACGGGTACTGAGTTACGTCAGGGACGGTTGGCCGAATGAAGTAGAAATACGCGAACTGCAACCTTATTTTAATAGACGAAACGAACTATATATAGAACTAGGATGTCTAATGTGGGGCCACCGGCTCGTAATACCGAGCACGTGCCGCGAGGAGGTGCTCCGGGAGCTGCACGACACGCACATGGGCATCGTGCGCACCAAGAGCGTGGCGCGCAGCTACGTGTGGTGGCCGGGCGTGGACGAGGCCGTGGAGGCGCAGTGCCGCGCGTGCGGCGTGTGCGCGGAGGCGGCCGCGGCGCCGCCGCACCACGCGCCCGTGCCCTGGCCCTGGCCGGCGCGCCCCTGGCGCAGGCTACATCTTGATTTTTTGGGACCCATCGGGGGTGAGAAGTATTTGGTGATTGTCGACGCCTGTTCGAAGTGGATTGAGGTCTGTAGGATGCAAAGCACCACAGCTAAGGCGGTCGTAACAAAATTACGGGAAATCTGGGCTCGTTTCGGTATACCTAGACAGGTCGTTAGTGACAACGGCCCCCCGTTCAGTAGTGACGAATTTAATTGTTTTTTAAATAGTAACGGAGTGGAACATATTTTCTCAGCGCCGTACCACCCGGCCTCCAACGGCTTGGCGGAAAGCGCGGTAAAAATATGTAAAAGGGTAATTAGTAAGGCAATTGCGCAACGAGTAGATGTAGAATCGGCTCTGCAACGATATTTATTAATTTATCGCACTACTGAACACGGTACTACGAATGAGAGTCCAGCGCGGATATTACAAGGTAGGTCGTTAAGAACCAGATTAGATAGATTGAAACCACCCCGGGAGGAGCTGGTTCACGCTGCGCAGAGGCGGCAGCAGGAGGCCGCGGGGGGCTCGTGGCGCTCCTTCGAGGTGGGGGACTCGGTCTGGGGACGTGTTTACAACGGACAACGTAAATGGTTAAGTGGTCGTATTGTCGACAAGCTAGGTGAAACCGATTACAATATTCAGCTAGATGATGGTACGTGTTTACATAGACACGTAGACCAAATAAGATTAAAATCAAAGTCAACATCACCAAACTCTGTAGTCAGCATAAGTGCAGCCCCGTTGAGATCTGATAGTACACCTTTTTTGTCACCGGTGGCGTGCTTGAGTCGAGACGGGACGGGCTCGGTGGTGTCGGAGTGTGCTGAGAGCAATGAGAAGGCGGCGTCCCGCGCCGCGATCGGGGGCGAAAAGATAGGGTCGAATGAACCGCTTGTTCAGCAGGACACCTGTACGTCGTCTGTACAGCCCACAGATTCCCAACCCACCGTCAGTGAGGCTCGTCACTCGATTCGCAATCGTAAGCCCCCAGAGAGATATGGTTACTCTTAAATAATTACTTTTGTTAATTCATTACGGTATTGCTGTATACGAGTATATTGTACCTACCTATAACATTATAGTCCTAATTTGTTATCGTGATATTATTGTACCTATATGTTTAAAAATAGAATGGTTAGTGAAACGTCGGATTTTATTATAAGTACCTAACCTGTGAATAACGACCATTAAATGTACCTATTTTGTTTTTTACACCTACAATGATGCAATTGTTGTCGATTATATAATAAGAGCTTGTAACTCATATTGTTTATGTAAATGTTTTAAATTATGTTCTGAATTGTAGTAACTAAGGGTGGAGGTGTTATGTATGAATGAGGGTATATCGATAGTTATAGGCTCGTATCATAAAACGCTGTGAATATTGTTGCCATGCCAGTTCACGAATAGATGCGCTTGCGAACATACCGTTGTTTTATTTGTCAAAACTGATTGAAAATAATTTTTATTTTATTTATTTAAACACATCTTCTTCTTCATAATGATCTGGATTGCAATCCAATAATACGTGTAACATAAAACTATGTGCCGAAGTTACTATTCACTACATACTGCCTACCATAGGTGGAGCAGACGAATCTTGGAGTGGATACCGCGTTTAGGTAAACGTAGTGTAGGACGCCTCGCAACCCGCTGGGATGACTTTCAAAGAAGTAAGAACTGCTGGCAGTTGCTGGATGGGGGAAGCCCGGGATAGAGAAATGTGGCGTGAATTAAAGGAGGCCTAAGTTCAGCAGTGGAAGGACCAAGGCTTTTGATTGATTGATTGATTGAAACAATTGGGATGAGTGATCAGATTCAGCCAATTCGAAAAAGAATCGATCGAAGGTTGGGTTACATAGGATAGGTACCATTTAACTAGACTTCTGATTGATTGACCATGGTTAGGTACGATGTTATGACTTCGAAGAGATGTAGTCAAGAATACTCAGAACCACAGCTGTAAGTTTGGCAAGTTAGCATACTGACAAACTGGATCGCATTTTATCACGTCTTCCAAAACACTTGTCTTTACGCGCACGCGTTTTACCAATACGCGAGATATTCCATATTATAAAACAAAAAATAAATAAATCCACAAGGGTTTGGAGAAATGAGACATAAAAATTGTACTTACTGCTTGCGAAAAGGGCAGTTGTGAGCAGCATTTCCAAAGTTCCTCCTCTACCCGGCTCTCCTATTAGATGTAATTCGTCTACCTAAAACAGTTGCTGTGTTTCATTAATCTTTATAGTAGGTAACTGTACCCGCTCTTAAGACAGCGGGCAGCGGAGTGGCCGCACCGGCGAGCGGCGTATTGTTGACGGCTGCATGCTTTTTGCAACATTTTTAAACCCTAATGCTATGTTTACACGCGTGGCACGCAGCCCGGCAAGCAGCCTGGCAAGCAGCTCGGCGAGCAGCCCTGCCCTACACACCGCGCACGCACGTGCACATTCAAACAGACGAACAGCCCGTTCTCATGCTTGTGCTTGTGTTTGTGCCCGTTGAATGTCGTATTAAACGCGAGCGTGTAAATGCGACATAAAAATAAAATGGACTACACTATATCAATAGTGACACGCTAGCATTGACATAGGCTGTTTCGCCGCCCGTCCCTCGAACGGAATATTCGCGCCGGTGCTTTCGAGAATGGTTCCCTATATGTAAATGCAAAGTTGCCTGTTTCTGATCCGTCGCGACACGCTTCTATATATCGGTCGTCCTCGGCGTTCGCCCAACCGCGTTCTACTGAAGCGCAGCTATTACTATGACAACAAATACTTTACCACTATAAGTCCCAGCTCATCAAGGCGTTCTAGTTCAATCAAACTCCGGAGGAGAGCCAGTCCTTTCTCTATGGTCGCTATGTAGATGCTGTTTTTCTTGCGCCTTTTCTTTGGCGGAATATGGCCCTTGCCTGCAGCATACTCCTCTACAAGGAAATCCAGCTTTATTGCGAAAGGGGACAAGGCCCAGATCTAAGAGAAATTAAAAAAAAATTGTCATAATTATTTTTACAAGGGTATCTGTAGAAATTTAAAGGTTAAGAGCTGAGCTCCATTCTAAGTAAGGAAGTAAGCTTCTAAACAATCACAGAGTGAGAACTGCAGTATTTGAGTCTGAGAATGATAAATTTCAATTGGATTGCACATTCCCCTTGGATTGAATGCTAGAACACTCATTCATTAGAATAAGTATTGAATGTGGCCTCACTCCAATGTGTACACATTTTAATGCACTGTCTGAACTGCAGTTTTAATGCTGGACTGAAACATAAGCTAAGCCAATCTCCAGGACTAGATTTGGGTGTGAGAAGAAGAATTACAGTAGAATATACAAAACCATAATTCTTTTTACTTCATATTGTGTGTAAATAATTTTCATACCTTTTCCTGCACTATTGCAACAAAAGGCAATATGAACAATGCATTCTTCTTCCTGTTGACGACTTCTCGTAGCATTAGCACCTCCGCCACTAGAGTCTTACCACCGCTTGTGGGTAGAGCGTAAATTAAATTACGCCTTTCCTTTATAGCATCTAAATTTAAACATTCCTCTTGCCAATCTACAAAATTAAGTTGATATAGCACACTCTAAAGATTTTTTTTTTTTGGATAAACTACTTTTTGACTTAGGTTGTTATATTGTTAAGAAAGTAGGTAATAAGTTAGCTGTTGAGGTAAGTTATAGTATTAAGACATAGACTTACAAAACATTAAGTCACAGTTAGGGAAACCAATGAATAATTATTATTATTAGACACAAGTATTCAAAATTAATTACTTAAAACAATATTATAATTACATACCATAGAACTTCTCAATGTTTCTGCAACTTTTAAACAAACTTTTTGCTAGAAGAGGTAGACCATAAAAATTATTAAAATTTAATCTGACATCCAAAGGGGCTTTTGGTTTGACAAACACATCACTATTTTGTTTCGCATTAGAAATTATGCCACTTTCCTTGATATCGAGCAGGAATGAATCATGGGTTTCAAACAAAGAGCTTCTCTCTGATTTTTTATTAGCTGCATTGGGTATATCACAAATAGATTGATTTATCACTTCAAAACTTTCCTCAATTTCATCTCTGAAATTCTTCTCACATCGTGAAGTTAATAACTCTTCAATATCTTGATTCCTATTTGATGCAACACTTGATTTTAAATCTAACATTTTACTACCACTTATGAAACTTGAATCCAACTTTTCCTTAGTTGAAATATTGGCATTATTACTAGTAGAGTGATGTTGTGAACATGATTCTTGAATTATTTTTTGACTTGATTCTTGCTCCAATCTTGAATAAAACATATCATCAGTCAAATCTTCGATTTCAGTACCATCATTTTGTGCTGTGATTTGATTGTTACATATATCATCTAGATTGCTTGAAGTCAGAGACTCAAATAAGCCGGGAGACGACTGTATGTCGTTTGTAGAACTGTTGTTTCGGGAATCGTGTAAAAATTCGATTTGGTTCGATGGTAAGGGCGGTGATTCGCAAGCTGTTCGCATGAGATCATGTTGGTGATGTATAGGACTATGCTTGAGAAGTAACAATTTATTCTCCCTGTTGTTCGGTCTTAGAATTCTACCAGTGCCGAGACGACGTCGTTTTGGTGTTGAAGTATCTTGAATATTTATACTTTTTGAATCCATTGTTGCCGCTATTTAATCACAAGTTCATTGTTCATTTGATAGCAATTTTATGAATTTAATTAAATATACAATTATGATAAAATTTTATTTAATTAATTTTAATTTTATCAATAGTGAAAACAAACTTTTCGCGATTTGTTGTGACTTATATAGTTGACTGACACATGGTTCAAATGACAGTAAACGTCAAAATTATTGAGTCCGTTCATAATCCTGCAGTGAATAATGAATAATGTGAAACTCATGGGTGAAACTTTCCTATATGTAAAAAAAAACATATTATTAATCATAGATTCCTAGGTATTTCTGCGTGTTTTATCACTAACCCAACAGGTAGGTTTACTTTTCTCTACCTATTTTGTAAATTCTCAAATGTATCTTAGTACTTTGTATGGGTTTCAGAACGAGCTTGGCCGGATTTGACTGGGAATCGAAGTCCCTCCCGGACCTTTACCAAGGAATTAGGTACTATTATACCTTTAAGTGGTACAAATGGTACCTACTGATCACACTAGTACAATGAATTGCACAAATAGCAATATTTACCGCCGGGCCGTCTTACCTAACTTAGGTCAGGCATTAATAGATAAAGACCGTTAGTAGGTAGGTACCATTAGGGGCAGCGCAGACGACAGACTATCCGTGACGCACTTTTTGAGTCTAACCTTTGCAATTGTATGCAGTAACGCACACGACGCGCAAAAATCTGTCGCGGATATTTCACAGACGACGCACATCTTTGATCATTCTGTCGGCAGAGCTATAGGGACCTAGACTGTCTTTTTAAATGTCTCAGACGCAGACTCTATCGCACAAAAAGTCTGTTGTCTGCGCAGCCCCTTTGTGGTCAGTAATTTGGTCACAAACTTCGACTATGTTACAATGGGTGCAATCAAGGTAGGTACCCATTTTCAAAATTTTATTATCACAGTTGTTATTATGTATCTACCTACCATTTTCGATAGAAGTTGCATAGGAAAGCAAAGAATTAGCCGGGGAATCTGATCACACGTGGTGATATTTGCATGATCTCTACTATATCTTTACTTTAATACTTGAAACCCACTTACTTTACTACGATAGGTAACTTACTTTATCCTGATACTTACGAGACGATTTGTCTAAACAGACGACCTCGATGGCGCAATGGTTGCCGAGTCGAAGGTTCCGGGTTCGATTTTCGGTTGGATCAATTTAGCAAAATGGAAAAAAATTCTAGGTATATTGTCTCGTGTCTGGGTGTTTGGTAAAGGTTTTTTGGATGGTCGTTGCACTCGTAGGCGTAACGTTACCCTAGGCATGACATCATTGAGTCTACAATTAACGCCCTTATGTTGAAGTTAATGAGAAAATACGCGCAGAAGCTGAAAGGTCCGTCCGTGCATTACAAAGTTGTATCATCATATACTAGCTGTGCTCGCGACTTCGTCAGCGTGTAATAGTAATTTTTTCCCCGTTTTTTTTTACATTTTCCATTATTTCTTCGCTCCTAATAGTTGCAGCGTGATGTTATATAGCCTAAAGCCTTCCTCGATAAATGGTCTATTCAACACAAAAAGAATTTTTCAATTCGGACCAGTAGTTCCTGAGATTAGCGCGTTCAAACAAACAAACAAACTCTTCAGCTTTATAATATTAGTTAAGAAAAGTAGCTAAAACAAGATGCGAGAGTTCAACCCTCTTAATGAAGACCTCGTACTGGACGCCGAAATGTGGGCAGGCAACCGATGCGTTGGACCGATGACTTGATCGGGATTGCCGGGAGAGACGGGATGAGGAAGACCCAAGACCGCAAGGGATGGAGTGCGCTTGAAGAGGCCTACACTCACGGCCGTATTCACAAACGTTACTGTGCGTCCGCGCGTCGCATAGTAACGTTTGTGAATACGGCCGTCAGCATTGGGTGGCTACAGGTTGAAGAAGAAGAAGAATGAAGCTGCGATATAACCGCTGCAGGGTGGCACCTTCCGCTTTCCTTTCGCCGTGGTCGTTGCACTTGCAGGCGTGACGTGGCCCGCGGTAGGGCATGCTCGCGGGCGGCACCAGAAACCGGAGCTGGGTCGCGATGGGCAGCGCTAAATATAGCGCGGGGGGCGGGGAGCGCGTGGAGGCCCGCGCCGCGCGCGCAGCCGGCCAGAGCCGCCCCGGTCGCCGCGGACTCCACATTCCAACGTCGCTGTGCTGTTCGAGGAACCAGTGACTGAGTGACCGTCTTCTACCCGTGCGACGTAAGTGCCGTGCCGTGATAATAAGTGTGCAAGCAGCAAAGTGCCGGACTCTGGTGGTGTTCAAGCAGGGTGTGTGATGGCGGGCTAAAAATACGCGCGCGAGTGTGCCAATGCGGCCGCCGGGAATAGGAGCACCATGTATAGCGCGGATTACGTTACGCGCCTGCGCCGCCCGCAGCGCCGGCGTTCACGGCGTTTCTGACGCGCTTACGATGTTCTATCACATAAATGACACACACGACATGTTACACTTTACATTATGACTGTAGGAGATCGTTAAAATGAGGCAAAGTCCTATTTCACTGAGTTTCTGTTAATCTGGAATCCATGTAAACTTAACTCCTATAGACCGCCAGGAATTTATGTTACACGTTAAGTTCTATTTGAATATGTAAATAATGATTTATCATGCTTTTAAAGCCGCCAAATCAATAAATCTAGGTACTAACTTAATCAGAAAGTTGGTACCTGAAAACATGCCTGTAAAACGGTCGACTTCCTAATGACCATGAAGGAAAGTACTAAATGCATAAGAAAAGTTGCTAAGATTATGATAACTGTCACTTCAATTACTTCCGTCTCGACTTCCGATGCAATATTAGATAGTCTGTTTGACACACACCCACACAATATACAGCTGCATACACCACTTTACATAATAACATTCACATAATAATATACCTAATAGGTACTTACCCAGATAGATTAAAATTATTTCCTTATACATCCGGACATAGGAACGATCCTATCCTACATACGGATGTAGTCAGTAAATCTTTTTAATCAACAAAATTATACCTACTTAAAGTAGTTTGGATACAAGATTAATCAGAGTTTTTTTAAAGTTGTGAATAACAACAAATTCTTTTCGAATTAATTACATACTTAAATTAACTAAATTAATAGAATGCTTATTATAATTATCAATTTATTACGGCTTAAGTCTTAAACAAGATATTTTAAGAAGGTAATTGGTAGTTTTCCTTTGGTATACCTACCTACCTTACTAAGTTTAACTTTTAACTTCTTAGGACGTTAATTAACAGATGGTTTCTCTCCCAATAGAAAAAAATCCGGGCATGAAATAAAAGATACGTTTAGACATGACCTTTTAAACTTTTTGGGTCACTGTACAACTTTGCTAATCGCGTGTACCTTTGCGAATTGTCCTTAAGTTTTACATAAGAAACTACATGTGATAGAGATGGCAACATTAACCAGGAAACATGCAACTTTATCCGAATTGGATTATTTTTGTACAACTTTCAATCATCATGATGATGATGATGAACTTTCAATATTTTTACAAATCAAACTATACATACTTATCTTTTGACATTTAGAATAACTCTAAATAATATATCGAAAAATAAATACACCATACCATAACTTTTTTCGAATACCTAGGTAAAATATCTTATAGCCTTACAGTAGTTTATTCATATCAGTCTAACGAATACAGAAATAACAAACGAGTACGTATTGAACTAACATCAATTTACAATAGAGTTATTAGCTAGTATAAATCTCTACATTTAAAAATGTACAATTTTATAACTGACGTTATAACATTACCTACTAATAAAATGACGTTATGCCATTGATTTGTCAGACGTTACGACATAGACTTATACGCAGACGTTCCTCCAACTAGAAACACAAGAATCCGCCCCAGCCACCTGAAGTTTCTAAAAAAATTCAAGGCGAGCGAAACCCGAGTCCGGGGCGAGTCGAAGGCGGAATCCATTTTTACGCTTTCGTTGAACGGCTGCCAGCGCTCGGCCGTAGGTGTGCGGCATGGCGCGAAAGCTAAGCCGGCTATAAATAGGCGGCTTCATAAACAATACGTGCACGTTTGCCTCCGCGGAGCGCCCACGCGAATCTCTCGCACGCTTGGCGGCCCGGCGCGGATGCGGACGACACTTTTGTCTAAACAAATCAGCTGTGGATGTACCGATGACCTGTTGCCAATCACTGAGCTTTATAAAAAATTACTATACCTAGATTTTATAAAGTTTCTACAAGAATTTACCTGATTAAGCGTAGGTAGTTGTCACATTAAAGAACAAGCTATTTGTCAAAACAGTTTTTCGAAGAATTTGCACATTCATTTCGACCTCCCCCGCCGATAGCTATCCAGATAATCTGAGTTAATCTAAGTAGATCAAAAACAACATTCGGTGAAGCTGTTTATCAACAAAAAAAATAAATCAACATAGAATTCTAGGTAAAGTCCCACATTTTACAAAACTTGATAGACAACTGTAGCAAAACTAGACGTTTATTTAGCAAATAAGTGCTAATAGGACAATCAGAGACTTGTAATATCGGCTCATTCATGTTAAATCTAGACGTTTAGAAAGTAAAGCAGCAATTTTCAGTATTTTCCAACCCGTTCTAGTTCAAATCTCAAGAAAATTCAACATAAATTAATAAATAAAGAATTGAACAAACTAATAAAAATTTCATAAATGTTATTGTTTATTTTTGTTAGTTTGCTAAACTCGGTTTGATTTAGAAACAAATTTAGAAGACAATCAAAATTTTTTAGAGCTCTACCTTTACCTATCAAGTATTTGGTTGATTGTTATGGTGCATTTGATAATAATTGTACAAAACAAGAATAGCTAGATTATCATGTTCAGGCTAGAAACGTAAATTTATCCACAAAGATAGTTAATTTATGGTTTTGATTGGACCAATGTTCTAGGTAAACAAATCTGTTTAGCCCTGCAAATAATAACCCAAAATTAAACTAGGTAGATCAATATTAACAAACACATAATTTTCTATACCAAGTTTGGTGGCATTTATCGTGATAATTGCCACCAAACTTCGTAGCTTTAGAAAAGATAAACATATCGTGATATGTACGAAGAAGCCTATGTTAAGTTTCATAGTACTCTAATAGACAGCAGAATATCAAAGAACTTTTTAAAATATTGTGTTGATTCTGTAATGTTTGGCTGTGCGATGGTAGTAATGATCAAAGACACGTTTTAATATATATCGATAGATATTCTATACGTCTTAACACACATAATAATAGTTGAAGAGATGCCAATAAAAGATTAATTATTCCGCCGAGTAATTGTAAACAATGTCGAACGCTTAAAAATGATGCGCCAAAATAAAAATAAACAGACAATTTGGGAGCTCACAGACACACCACGCTTAACGGAAACTAAAAACCTCTTTCTTTTGCAGAATAAACAACTACCAACATGTCTGACGAGGAGGAATATTCGTAAGTATACTGCACCTACCGTAACACACATCACACACACTCTCGAACGTACACATTCAAATTTACAACACAAAAATGCATAAACGGAACACAGTTCGAGCATATTTTGTTATTAAAAGCATAAAAGATGTTTTTAGCTCCCCTATTTGTTATATCATAAATGTTATTGTACCATTGTGTTAACACGAACATCCTTCTGTTAGACCTTTGTCAATTACTCGTATTGTAATCTTTGTTATAATACATCCATTTATCAAAGATCCTGTGTATTTAACGAATTGTAAACCCTTCCCTTGTGTTCCACAGTGGCTCCGAAGAGGAGGAAGTCGAAGAAGAAGTCCAGGAGACGTAAGTTCCTCCACAGTAGGTGCTGTCTTTATTTTTGACCTACCAAAATTTAGTTATCTCTAGAAACTGTTTGGTTTTGAACACTTCAGCTTCTCTGGGCCTGGTACCTACTCTGCCTTGGCGAATCTTATTATTTTCAAGAACTATTAGAATGTATAACTTGTTAGAGAGCGTCGAAGTTTCAGTTTTCCAAGGTTTGATTTGAGGCATGGCCGCAACTCCGGTCCCGTTCTCTGATCCCAACTCTTGGGCTTATTGCACGCCATCACCAAACCCTCTTCTCTCTTTTGTTGCAGGAAGTAAGTGGCGTGCCCTTTTCAGTTGTTGATCCAGGCACTTACACTCGCTTGGCTCATATAGGCTAAGTTTAGACGCCACGCTAACACCTCTAGTGCTTAAGTTGGACGCTTTCATTGCTTACAGACTCTTACCTGAGATTAGGAGCTGTTCTGCCGCAACTCGTGCTTATTAAGTGTCAGATATTTCATTTAACAAATGTTCTGACGTTACATCTCTTATGCGAAAGATCAGTTCAGAGGAACGTAAGTAAAACTGATCTTTTTCATGTCATTTATCATTGTCCTGCCGTGTTGTTGTGATTGTGAAGCGGTTTTGCTGTGGTCCGTTCGCGATGTAACATTATGTTCGCTTATTGTACTCGTATGTTGTTTATTTTTCCACCATTTGGATACATTGTAATCGATATTTTTATTTTCCACCTGCTGCCGTCTTCGTTGCCGACTACAGACCCGCTCCTAAACAAGAGTAAGTAACCTTTGAGAACTTTATCAAACGCTTCGCTTAGCAGATGAGACCTGTATGTACAAAGGAATGATTGGCAATTAACTTATAAAAACGTGGTAAAACATGAATAATATCGTATTCTAGGTACCTACTTCTTCAAAATTCTAAAGAATACAATGGCTATTAACGCAGTGTTTGTGTCGTGGGTGAGCACTTAATAATTCACGCTTAAGTTTCTCTCATTTTCGCATTTTTGTTTAAAGTAAACGATATCCAAAACATCAAATACCAAAAAAAAACATTAGAGTATAACTATTTAATGGACATCGTTTCTGAGAGACAAAGGTTTATTGCGAATAGAATATTGCAAAAGATACGTAGAGGCTGATTGTCGTTTTCTGTTTCTAGGAGTAGACCATCGATCGCGTAAGTTGCACCGCTCTCTGTGGTGTCACTAACTATAATCCTATCATTAACCTAGAGGTGCGGGCGCATAGTACTTTACGATCGCCGCTAAATTCCAGATATCTGTCGTTGGGCCAGATGACGGTCGGTGGCGAGTACCGTGGCCGGCAGCTATTTTTGCGCCCAGTAGGCGTTCTATTTTAGATGTTACACTATGCTGCGCCCGCGCCGCTCTAAAAGAAACAAGATGTCGGTCAACAGACAACTAGTTGAGTTGTCTCGACTTATTCCTGTATTGCATGCGAAATACAGCATGACATCAAAAGCATGACTACCTAGTAATATACATATTAATTTATGTGTACATGTGAAATGTTGTCATTGGTATTACATACATTTAGTGGAACACAAACTACAAATTAAACTTAATTAGGTACACATGTGCTTATAATGGTAATAAATAATGCACAATCACAAACACAATCAAGTAAAAACGTTAAGAACATTTTAGAACTGAATACTATACATTTTTAATATGAAAGTAGATTAGACATTTTTAAGAAAAATAAAACCTGACTTAAACTACTACTTAACAAATATATGTTCACAATACAAACACAAGCTAAAATTTTAACAAAATGTACAGAAACAATCTAAAACTCCCTATCTAGACGCTACTAAAAGAGCGTAACAGAAAACTTATAATTCTAACGTATAAACAAACTATTAAGGCATCATCGTAACAGAAGTTCTATTTGTATGTGGCCGTTACAATAACGGTTTTCTAACATTAACACAATATCTTGTTTAGACTGTTAAAGTAATCGATAATTAAATTTTTGCAGGGGCGAGGGAGATCCAGAATTCATCAAGGTGGGTGTTTTTTATACCAATAAGGTGGCAAACAAGCCCATGGGCCGTCTGATGTTAAGCGACTACCGCAGCATAAGTATGGTGTATTTCACAGAATTTGTTACTTCGTATCACCTTCTAAAGTGGTCTAAAAAGAGTTCTTTCCTCACTGTAGACAGCGGCTTAGCTGTGCTCTCGCCATTGTAGAATCTATGAGCGGCGGCAACCGTTTAACATCAGATGGGCCGCAGGCTCAGTAATAAAAAAAATCTTCTTACAATGACATTATTAAATTGTTTTTATCAAATCGCTATCACTGTCTCCAACAGCGTCAAGATCAGAAGCGGTCGGACTTAGACGAGCAGCTGAAGGAATACATTAACGAATGGCGCAAACAGCGGGCCAAGGAGGAGGAGGAGCTGAAACGTCTCAAAGAGAAGCAGGCTAAGCGCAAGGTGAAGTTTTGTTTACCTGGACGACCTCATTGTTTATTCTGACTCACTTTACGAACATTAACAATAATAGTCGATATTTCTGTACCTATAACAATCATTACCAAGTTCAAAGGTAATTTCTGCATTGTTTCTGCATTTTGTAACATTGACTGACTCGGAGATCATTTGGTAGTGACCTTTCCTTCTGAACCAAAAGCCGTGGGTTCGATCCCCATCTAGTACTAACATTTGTGATTCTCCTGTGTCTGGGTGTACTGTATTCACTTACATATTTGTGGTATTTTCGTAAACACTGATTTTACACAACACAATCTACTTTATTTGGAATCGAGTTAATGTAATTGATGTTGTCTTAAATAACACAAAAAAACGATAACATATTTGAAGAAACATAACATTTACTAATATTTACAAAAATGTACAGGTATCTCGCGCCGAGGAAGAGAAGCGCCTCGCTCAAAAGAAGAAGGAGGAAGAGGAGAGGAGAGTGCGCGAGCTTGAGGAGAAGAAACAGCGCGACATCGAAGAGAAGAGGCAGCGGCTCGAGGAGGCCGAGAAGAAGCGCCAGGCCATGCTCCAGGCGATGAAGGAGTCCAGCAAGACCGGCCCTAACTTCACCATTCAGAAGAAGAGCGACAACGTGAGTACTAGCACGTATTGTGTTGAATCCTAAACATATGACATTCGAAATTAAAGGTGGGGTCCCGCCAGTTTCATAAATTTGTATGAAAGTAATATTCATTCTTTTGAAAAGAGAAACTACACGAGTTTCTTGCAGATACCGGCAAAATATCTCGTTAGAATACTGTTTTTCGAACCGATTGGTAATGACTAGAGAAAAAATGATAAAATGAATAGGCACCATAGTAAGACTACTAATCAACAGTAAAATATCAAGCAATTACTTTTAATTTAATTTCTGCTTAATAGACTTCCAACACATGATAATATCTAATCCTTCCTCCGGAGTTCCAAAATGAAATGGTCAAAACGAACATCCGTTCGTAATTTTAAATTTACCGCAAATCCAACTGATGCGGTAGAAATGTTGTTTTATAAGAGGTGATATTAAATACAACCATTTGTTTCTCCAGTTCGGCCTTAGCAATGCTCAACTGGAACGCAACAAGACCAAAGAGCAGCTGGAGGAGGAGAAGAAGATCTCCTTGTCCATCCGCATCAAGCCCCTCAGCATCGAGAACCTCTCCGTGGACAAGCTGCGGCAGAAGGCCACCGAGCTGTGGGAGTGCATCGTCAAGCTCGAGACCGAGAAGTACGATCTCGAGGAGAGGCAAAAAAGGCAGGACTACGACGTAAGTTTTGTAAACAATTTGTTACTATACATAGTTTTGAGCTTCATGAAGCTTTCATGACCATGCTCAGAACATTGATTGTCTTGTGACGTCACACTGACGCCTTTTATTAGCAGCCTTTCTTTGACGCCTTGATGATATGATACCATCATCATCATCATTAGCAGCCGGCGCCCAGTCTACTGTTGGACGTTGGTGTCTCTCAAGACGACAAAAAGACAAAGCCCGCAGGCTTTAATGTGCTGCTGCTTGAAAAACGTGAAACAATGTCAAGAAAGAGAATGGGCGGGAATAATGGAACATTTTCTTTTCAATTAATTTCATCAGTTAATAAAGCGATATATCGCTCAAAAATCATAATAAGAAAAAAATATTAGCAGCATTTAAAATACTTGAGTGAAATATGTAGGTGTGATTTAAGTAGCGGACACTTATATGAATTATTCATTTGTCAACAGTTAAAAGAGCTCAAAGAAAGACAGAAACAACAGTTGAGACACAAGGCCCTCAAGAAGGGTCTCGACCCAGAAGCTCTCACCGGCAAGCACCCGGTAAGTCACAGGTGTCATTGTAAACACAAATGTACTATATCAACATGAACAACTACAATAGTTTACTATACTTATGCACTACTATTCGTTTCATCATTACAGCCCAGCAATCAAAGAACCAATTACGATTTTCCAATTTGTTTTTCGAAAACTTTTTCAATTTCACTGAATACTGCCAATATGGGTCTGAGTCCGAAATAATTTATTTTGTTTTAATTTTTTTATTACTTCAATCTCATTGTTTAATCTTGAGATTTTGTTATGCATAGACAGATATACAGTGGCGTAACTATACCATTCGAGTGGCAAATTCATCAGATTTTCAATAATAAATGTTGGGAGCTTGGATTCTCCTCTGACCGGGGGCCCCTTACGGCTGGGGGCCCGTGGCATTTTGCCAAAATGCCACCCTGTAGTTACGCCACTGCAGATATATATTCTTTGTTATATACTACAGTACACTTGAAACTTGGTATAATAGAGATTTGTTGTACAATTTAGGCAGTCTTCTGCATATTTTCAAAATAATACAAATACTTTGAAGTTATTTCTGAATTTGATGATTGAGTTAATTTTTACTCCTTCAAATATACAATTCTACTAAAAAAGAATGCAGAGGAGAATAAAGAATCTTTACTGTAGGCGTCTGCGCAGGAGTATTTTTCTATGACAATTACAAGTTTTTAAATGATGAATGTAATTTTTGTTTACAGCCTAAAATCCAAGTAGCGTCCAAATATGAGCGACGTGTCGACACAAGGTCGTACGACGACAAAAAGAAGCTGTTCGAAGGTGTAAGTAAAACGTTTATAGAATCCTCAAAAAAATATATAGTACTCAATGGATCTAATTGGATTAAGATACATGGTGAAATAGTTGCAAACCCTATCCTAACTATGGGCTTTAAAAATAAATGTTGATGAAGCAACGAACCCTCAGAATGAAGGTGACTTAACTCCAAAAACCCATTTGGTGGAATACGAGGAAGAAACTCTTCGAAATTTCATCGAACATTAATAATATAATTATTCTGGGTTATTGGGACCTCGGCATAGGTATAGAAATGTACCTACGGAAGATTTTGAAGTATACAGTTTGATTTTAGTCTCTTTGTTGCTCTTTACCACAACGATTCTGACCGAATAACAGAGGGAACAGTTTTGGTAATGAAATGTCTATAACTTATTAATAATTAAAACTAAATACCAGACTACAGCCAGCTATCCCCATGTGTATTTTCATATATTCACACAATCGACGACTAAAAATAATAAATCCAACACAATTTAAATACAGGGTTACGATAATCAAATGGCGGAGTTCATGGACAAATCGTGGAATGACAGGATGAATGAATTCATGAACCGTACAAAAAGTAAGCGACGCCCGAGTGGAGTCACGTTGTTACCACGCATGTCGCCGCGGCATGTCGAGACAGACCTGTGTACCCATGTTTTGATACCTCACTGTGTTCGGGGCCGTATTCTGAAACAGTACTTGAGCGTTGAGCAAGCATAGCAGATAAAGCAGACGCAGTATCTTGCTTCAGCTGATTAACAGACATCAAGGCTAAATAAGAAAATGTTGAACATAGTGCAAATTAAGTAATGTATTTCGTACTCTTTATAAATTATTGACTTATCGGAAATTGTTTATGTGAAAACGGTCATAGACCACAATAGGACCTTTTCTTTATCAAGAGTACATTTAACCGCAATAAAATCAGTATCTACTTTAAGATTGCTAGATAAGGTTTAAATACGCTCCGAATAGTTTCAGAATACGAACCTTAGGATCCTTGGCAGTGCATCAGATTCATCTAACCCCCATTACATAGACATTCAAATCTGATGCTTTACCAAAGATAAACTGCCATTTTGTTATGACCGCCGCTAATGCCTGGTCGGATTCCGCCGTCATATCGAGAACTCCATATTTTATTTAATGATCTAAATTAGCTTCTGAAAGAAGAGATCTCAAGGGCCCTTGCGGTGTCGGAAATGATCACAAACCATCAAGTGACCTTCAGGCTCGTTTGCGCCATAAAAAAAATTGTTTTGATTTGCATTGTTATCAAAAGGCAGACCTAAGCTCTCAATATGACGAACGATTCCTTGGCAATAACAAATAGGCAGGTTTGCACATCCAAGCCTGTGCCCCGTATGTGTCCCGTTGTAACCACCGTGTATTCACCCAGTGTTAACGATTCCCCTAGGACCTAGAAAAGTTGAACAAGGACTTCCTTGAGAAGGTGTGGCAAGAGAGGACCGACCAATTCGGAGGAAGGCAAAAGGGTATGTACTGGCTAGATTAAATTGGATACGACGTCGACAACAAAATCGTAGACAGGTTAAAAGACACGTATATTTTCATTTGTAAATTAGACTAAAAATTACAAAGTTGTAGCCCGTTGAAATTACGCGTGACGTCACTCGATGAGGCATTTATACGTGAGCTAGTGACGTCAAAGACTCCCACTCCTAACTTTTGATGCCTTGTATCTTTGCTATTGTTTATTTGAATGAAAAAAGGAAAAATACGTGTCTTTTATTTTTGAATAAGCTAAAAGACGGACTAATTACAATTTTTAGCCAAAATAGCCTATTATATTATGCATGTCCCCAACAAGGGACTCAATGCTTTTTCTTAGTCGGGAATGCGTTCAGGCATACACAGTATTGGTATTACTGGATACCAGAAACCTAGGTTATGTAGGACTCGCTCCTATTTAGGGACTCAACTTTACTCTAAACGAGGAGGATAAGGCGCCTTAATCAACTACTTTGACCAAACACTTTGGTCGGCTTCAGACAACCATAAGATTTCTTCAGAGGTTTCCTCATAATGTTTTCCTTCACTGTAAAAGCGTTGAATAATGTTACAAAGCAGCTGATTCGCTGTATTCAAAGTCAGGAGTATTATATCACTTCTTACACAACAATCTGTAGATTTGACTGACGATTTGTGATGGTAATGAAGGTCCTAATGAAATTGTCGTTTTTTTTACTTGAACCACACCATATTTGTGTAAATTTTTAGTTGCACGGTATAAGATGTTGTTTCATTATAGTTCATAGAATGTGGACATAGATTTTACCATACACCCTTTCTATTGGTTATGTAGCATGTTAAATAGTATTGCAATCATTTTGTTTTTGTCTTTATTATTATATTTACTGTCAGAGTTAGCGTTCAAATGTCATGTAAAGTGACCCCACAATAAAATTGTGCAATATATTGCATTGTATAATAAGACTGAAAGGTGTTTTGCGTCCAAAGGATCAATTATATTGCACAAAAATATGAACTGCTCAATGTTTTCCTTTCACGCCATATTTGCGTGCGCGTGTGTTCTCCACGTCAGAATAAAATCGATGTGGTACAATAAAAATTAAAGTCGCTCAAACCTTTGTTCAATCATTGCGCAATCTTCCATATTTAGCCTAATCAATCAATAATTGCACAATCCAAAATATTGCGCAATATAATTGATCGTCTAGGGGCCGCCTAATATTAATGAATGTATGTCGCACCCCAACAGCGCGACTGCCCAAGTGGTTCGGTGAGAGGCCCGGCAAGAAGAAGGGCGAACCCGAGTCGCCGGAGGGCGAGGAGGACGTCAAGGCCGAGCCCGAGGATGAGGAGCCCTTGTACGAGCCCGAGCCTGAGGAGGAGGAGGAGGTCGTAGAGGAGGAGGAGGAGGAAGAGGAGGAGGAGGAGGAAGAGGAAGAGGAGGAGGAGGAGGAAGAAGAGGAATAAGTGAGTAGCGTTTAAATAGTTTAGTCCACATAATTGAGGGGGAGAAGGAGGGCCTATCTGTCGTGGATATCGATCATTCTGTCGGCAGAGCTGTAGTGACGCTCTTTTTAAATGTGTCTGACGCAGACTCTATCGCACAAAAAGTCTGTCGTCTGTGCAGCCCCTATGGGTGAAGCCTCCACATGTTTGAGGCAACTGGAGAGGCCTATGTCCAGCAGTGTACTGCAATAAGCTGATGATGATTATCCATACCAGTACTTACTTATATTATAAATGGTAAAGTGTGTCTGTCTGTATGTTTATCTTTCTTTCACGGTAAAACGGAGCGACGAATTGACGTGATTTTCTAAGTGGTTGAAGGGATGGAGAGTAACATAGGCTACTTTTTACCCCTTTTTAACCCCCACTTCCCTAAAATGGGGGGCCAACGCGGGCGAAGCCGCGGGCACAGCTAGTTGTTTATATACGTTTCTATATTAACATACGACCATTCCTTGTTCCAGACACAAGTCGCCACGGGAACAGGGAAGCTAGACCGCCGACACGAAGCGCGTCGGACTGTACTGTTTTGTAACCAATCCATTAACTTATTACTATAAATTATTTTTATTATTTATACTGTTGAATCGCTCGTTACGGAACATGATCACTGCTTTTGCACAAGCGTCAAACAACATCATTGGTCGCACAATAAACTAATTTATTTCGTAAGGCTGCAGACTTATTTTATTTAATCACCTATGCGACATAAGATCCCTGTACTATCCCATTGGGATGTAAGGGGGCGACCTATCACCTTTTCGCTCCAAGCCATCCTCACCTGCCCGTGGTGCATCCTGCCGAACAACAAACGAGGCTCTGGCAAACCGGCTGGTGGCGGTAAAACCATCATGATAGAAGGCGTAGCTAAATACCACAGGCCGATGACAGGCAGCAGCGTCACCGGAGCAAGAAGCTACGCCCTGCGATCGCCAACCCGCCTGCCAAGCGTGGCGATTATGGGTATATCCTCCAAAAGTTTGCCCTAGGTGGCGAACAACTGGAGAGGCCTATGTCCAGCAGCACTGCGATAGGCTGTTGATGATGATGATGATGACTATCCCATTGGTGAGGTTACTATTTATCCAGAATTCTGTCAAATACTTCTTGCCTCGCGCATCGGTTTTGTGGAGCCAACTTTCTGCGACAGTCTTTCCGAACAGCTACTACTTGGGAGCCTTCAAGAAACTAGCGTACTCCTATTTAAAAGGCCGGCAGCGACCCCAAAACTCGATTTGAGTAGCGGGTGTCCATGGGCGGTGTTGACTGCTTACCATCAGGCATCACATTTACACGTCTTTCGCCCCTTATATAAAAAATACAATAATGTCGATAAAATGTTAGTGGGTATATATCCAGAGAACCCGACCTGGAAACCCTAGCGATCTTTATTGCCTATACTTGAAATTTTGTTAGGGGTAGACATCTACACTAGATCCCATTTCTACCAATTTTTTTCATACATTTTTTTTAACTATAGGTAGGTACGTCTGAGGCATTATCCATAATTCATTGTGCTATTATGACAGATTTGTTTATCTTGATGTGTGGTTGTGTGTACCTTATAACAACCGTCTAGGTTGAGCGAGTGAATAGTAAGAGTCAATAGAATTTTGTATGCAAATAATTAGTGAAGTAGTATTTGACTACCTATTAAAAAAAAGATGTAACTTTTATACATTTTACTATACATGTTTATCGGGTCACCTATTCACATAATAAAATGAAAACCAATATAAGTTCATAACTAATATATTCAAACATTATCATTTAATAATATAATAATAAGTATAATAAAGTTTAACTATGAAATATTATATTAAGTAGTAACTTGGAATACAAATAAATAATATGAAGAGTAGGTATTATAATAATAGCAACTATTTTTAGGAAAGTAATGTTACATTAGCCCCTTCACTCCCGGAATTCTAAACACAAGAGAAAAAGAATACACACGCCGCTGGACGTGTTAACATGATTGAAATTGTGGCCAAAGGTTAATTTGATTGTAGAGTAAAGAGTGACATAAGAGTTTTACATAGGGTAGTTAGACATAGATATTTAAGTCGGTATTTCCTTTACAAAGAAGAATTTATACACATCACAACTGTTTTATTGATCTATAGAGATCAAAGTGTTTGTTGTAAGAATGATCTGTTAAACTCTGTATTTATAATCCAATCTGTTATGGTCACGCGCAGACGTCCGCGTCTTATTAAAATCTCAGAAGTAGGTAATGTGTGCGTTAAGCCATACAACACCATAGTGTTAAGGTTGAATTTGTAATGTTCAGATTTGGATAGACGTTGCGATGCAAAGAGAGCATGACACCAAAGAAAATCCATCTAAAAAGGAAAGAGGAAACACACGTACCGGCCATCCAATTGAATTCATTTCAAATTTGTACATACATATTAATTTGCAATCCAAGTTAAATTACGCATTGTCCTATGTGAGCGACGGGACGCGATGTAATGCGACCAATGCTTTACGCGGCGTGTGTTCTATGTCCGTAGCGACACAATATAGGCCACTATTTCACGCAAAGACCTTGATATTTCCTCGTCGTGTCGCGTTTGTCGTTAACGTAGGACAACGGTTTAGACTTAACGTATATACTAGTTTCTCGTAGGTGTAATACTCATCGTGCGCGTTACGCGGCCGCTATCGGGTTGGCGGGCGGCTTCTGCGCGGACGCCTTCTGCATCATGTTGATCTTGTCGCCGAGCGACAACGCCATGCCCTGCGACAAACAGTTACGTCAACCAAAGAGAGAAAAAAAATTGTTCAGATTTTTTTATTGCATCAGGTCGGTAGGTATAATGACTATAATGACCAGGAGTGTCGGTTGCGTGTGATCTACGGATGGCCAGAACGGTAAAGAATGCGGCCGTATGCTTCTGCGCTACACGAATCCCTGCAAGTTGCTGCCTACTGGTAAACTAGGGCGTTATACTGAGTATGCACTGTCATTTTAGGAGGTGATAATTCCCCTCCAAAACACCCGTATAGATGCTAAACCGACTGGTGGCGGCCAACACGATTGAACTCGCAGCTCAATACCACAGGTCGACGACGTGCAGCAGCGTCACCGAAGCGTGGAGCTACGTCCTGACGCTACGTACGACGATTGTGGGCCAAAATCTCCAGATGTTTTTTTTTTATAGTAGCTCGACATAATGACTTCTCTACGCCTGATGGAAAGCGAAAGAGAAGCCCAAGTCGCTGTGACAACTGGCAAGTAACTGGTTAGTCACCTGTCAGTTGCCACTGCCATGCCGGCCTAACCTAACCCCTGGGTTAGGGTTAGGCCGGCATGGCCGGCAAAGCTTCGGAGACCCTACTCACCAACAGAAACACGACCCGCAGGTCATTTGGCTGCGGTATTCTATAGGGTGGAGGTCCTTCCCCGGACGGGCAGCTCAATTCGAGCGAAGATTCGCTATGCCCTACCTCTCTTAAAGTGGCGAACAACAGGAGAAGCCTATGTCCAGCAGTGGACTGAGATCGGCTGATGGTGACGTTACCTGGCTCTTGGCGCGTATGCGCACGTGGCCGACGCAGGGCGCGCCCGGCTTGTTGAGCGGCGTCTCGATGCTGAGGTTGTACACGTCTCGCCGCTGATGGGACTAGCCTACACCCGTACGGACGTTACCTGGCTCTTGGCGCGTATGCGCACGTGGCCGACGCAGGGCGCGCCCGGCTTGTTGAGCGGCGTCTCGATGCTGAGGTTGTACACGTCTCGCCGCTGATGGACTAGCCTACACCCGTACGGACGTTACCTGGCTCTTGGCGCGTATGCCACGTTGGCCGACGCAGGGGCGCGCCCGGCTTGTTGAGCGGCGTCTCGATGCTGAGGTTGTACACGTCTCGCCGCTGATGGACTAGCTCTACACCCGTACGGACGATTACCTGGCTCTTGGCGCGTATGCGCACGTGGCCGACGCAGGGCGCGCCCGGCTTGTTGAGCGGCGTCTCGATGCTGAGGTTGTACACGTCTCGCGCTGATGGACTAGCCTACACCCGTTACGGACGTTACCTGGCTCTTGGCGCGTATGCGCACGTGGCCGACGCAGGGCGCGCCCGGCTTGTTGAGCGGCGTCTCGATGCTGAGGTTGTACACGTCTCGCCGCTGATGGACTAGCCTACACCCGTACGGACGTTACCTGGCTCTTGGCGCGTATGCGCACGTGGCCGACGCAGGGCGCGCCCGGCTTGTTGAGCGGCGTCACGATGCTGAGGTTGTACACGTCTCGCCGCTGATGGACTAGCCTACACCGTACGGACGTTACCTGGCTCTGGCGCGTATGCGCACGTGGCCGACGCAGGGCGCGCCCGGCTTGTTGAGCGGCGTCTCGATGCTGAGGTTGTACACGTCTCGCCGCTGATGGACTAGCCTACACCCGTACGGACGTTACCTGGCTCTTGGCGCGTATGCGCACGTGGCCGACGCAGGGCGCGCCCGGCTTGTTGAGCGGCGTCTCGATGCTGAGGTTGTACACGTCTCGCCGCTGATGGACTAGCCTACACCCGTACGGACGTTCCTGGCTCTTGGCGCGTATGCGCACGTGGCCGACGCAGGGCGCGCCCGGCTTGTTGAGCGGCGTCTCGATGCTGAGGTTGTACACGTCTCGCCGCTGATGGACTAGCCTACACCCGTACGGACGTTACCTGGCTCTTGGCGCGTATGCGCACGTGGCCGAGCAGGGCGCGCCCGGCTTGTTGAGCGGCGTCTCGATGCTGAGGTTGTACACGTCTCGCCGCTGATGGACTAGCCTACACCCGTACGGACGTTACCTGGCTCTTGGCGCGTATGCGCACGTGGCCGACGCAGGGCGCGCCCGGCTTGTTGAGCGGCGTCTCGATGCTGAGGTTGTACACGTCTCGCCGCTGATGGACTAGCCTACACCCGTACGACGTTACCTGGCTCTTGGCGCGTATGCGCACGTGGCCGACGCAGGGCGCGCCCGGCTTGTTGAGCGGCGTCTCGATGCTGAGTTGTACACGTCTCGCCGCTGATGGACTAGCCTACACCCGTACGGACGTTACCTGGCTCTTGGCGCGTATGCGCACGTGGCCGACGCAGGGCGCGCCCGGCTTGTTGAGCGGCGTCTCGATGCTGAGGTTGTACACGTCTCGCGCTGATGGACTAGCCTACACCCGTACGGACGTTACCTGGCTCTTGGCGCGTATGCGCACGTGGCCGACGCAGGGCGCGCCCGGCTTGTTGAGCGGCGTCTCGATGCTGAGGTTGTACACGTCTCGCCGCTGATGGACTAGCCTACACCCGTACGGACGTTACCTGGCTCTTGGCGCGTATGCGCACGTGGCCGACGCAGGGCGCGCCCGGCTTGTTGAGCGGCGTCTCGATGCTGAGGTTGTACACGTCTCGCCGCTGATGGACTAGCCTACACCCGTACGGACGTTACCTGGCTCTTGGCGCGTATGCGCACGTGGCCGACGCAGGGCGCGCCCGGCTTGTTGAGCGGCGTCTCGATGCTGAGGTTGGCGAGCGCGTCCTCGCCGAAGATGGACCGCGCGTACAGGTTGGGCCGCCATGAAGCCGCACTGGCCGGACAGCGCCTGCGCAACGGAACATCTTAATACAGGGCTCCCAACAACGACAAGCTAACAAGCTAAAGAAACTGCAGAAAACAGTGATACAAGTCGTGGCAGTGATAACAGATCACGGCCCCTACAACAGACACCTTTATAGCCTGGAAATCACTGCCAGCCTCATCTCTCTCGCAGAGCGTGCTCGTTGGAGGAAGAAACTGTGCACCATATAGAACCTATGAATAATGAAAACAGAGTTTTCGAGGATGCTAATGGCGGCAATATCAGATTAAAGACTACGTGATGAATTAATGAATGTAAAGATTTGAAAAACTGTTTTGTTAATTACCTTTTTGTTGTGTTGCCAATAAACGCTTTTTCTTTCTTTCTTTCTTTCAAAAAGAGGAGTAATTTTTTGTAGGTGTAGATCAAACATAAGGTCATGTTATATGAATGTTACCTTATCGGGCGTCAGGCACTTCATATTGGTGGAGCTCAGCAGATGGTCGAGGTATTCACGCAGATCTGTGATGTTTGTATTCACTGAAACCTGGAAAATGTGTATCCGGTTATTACTATGCTCCTATAATTCGTAAAATGTCGTTCTTTCTTTCCTTAGCACAACTACTAATCTCGTTTTTATGTAGTTTAGCTATTTTGTAAAGTTAGTACCTAATAAACGTTTACTGGGTATGCCCTCCAATTCCCCAGATTTCACACCTCCCAAGGTGTGAATGTGAATCCCACACACCACGTCAACTCCTCCCGGAGGGGGCGTGAAGGCGCCCAACTCATTTCCTTCTGTCGTTCAGCACCACACGGCCTCAGACACCTGGCACACTCACACACAGTCGTCGCCAGTACCTTGTTCTCCCACTCGAACTCGGCCCACATCTGCCTGAAGTCGGCGTCGCTGCAGCTGGCCGGCTGGATGTAGTCCACGATGTCGATGTGGATGTCGTTCAGCACCACACGCCGCGGTCACTGGCCTCAGACACCTGGCACACTCACACACAGTCGTCGCCAGTACCTTGTTCTCCCACTCGAACTCGGCCCACATCTGCCTGAAGTCGGCGTCGCTGCAGCTGGCCGGCTGGATGTAGTCCACGATGTCGATGTGGATGTCGTTCAGCACCACACGCCGCGGTCACTGGCCTCAGACACCTGGCACACTCACACACAGTCGTCGCCAGTACCTTGTTCTCCCACTCGAACTCGGCCCACATCTGCCTGAAGTCGGCGTCGCTGCAGCTGGCCGGCTGGATGTAGTCCACGATGTCGATGTGGATGTCGTTCAGCACCACACGCCGCGGTCACTGGCCTCAGACACCTGGCACACTCACACACAGTCGTCGCCAGTACCTTGTTCTCCCACTCGAACTCGGCCCACATCTGCCTGAAGTCGGCGTCGCTGCAGCTGGCCGGCTGGATGTAGTCCACGATGTCGATGTGGATGTCGTTCAGCACCACACGCCGCGGTCACTGGCCTCAGACACCTGGCACACTCACACACAGTCGTCGCCAGTACCTTGTTCTCCCACTCGAACTCGGCCCACATCTGCCTGAAGTCGGCGTCGCTGCAGCTGGCCGGCTGGATGTAGTCCACGATGTCGATGTGGATGTCGTTCAGCACCACACGCCGCGGTCACTGGCCTCAGACACCTGGCACACTCACACACAGTCGTCGCCAGTACCTTGTTCTCCCACTCGAACTCGGCCCACATCTGCCTGAAGTCGGCGTCGCTGCAGCTGGCCGGCTGGATGTAGTCCACGATGTCGATGTGGATGTCGTTCAGCACCACACGCCGCGGTCACTGGCCTCAGACACCTGGCACACTCACACACAGTCGTCGCCAGTACCTTGTTCTCCCACTCGAACTCGGCCCACATCTGCCTGAAGTCGGCGTCGCTGCAGCTGGCCGGCTGGATGTAGTCCACGATGTCGATGTGGATGTCGTTCAGCACCACACGCCGCGGTCACTGGCCTCAGACACCTGGCACACTCACACACAGTCGTCGCCAGTACCTTGTTCTCCCACTCGAACTCGGCCCACATCTGCCTGAAGTCGGCGTCGCTGCAGCTGGCCGGCTGGATGTAGTCCACGATGTCGATGTGGATGTCGTTCAGCACCACACGCCGCGGTCACTGGCCTCAGACACCTGGCACACTCACACACAGTCGTCGCCAGTACCTTGTTCTCCCACTCGAACTCGGCCCACATCTGCCTGAAGTCGGCGTCGCTGCAGCTGGCCGGCTGGATGTAGTCCACGATGTCGATGTGGATGTCGTTCAGCACCACACGCCGCGGTCACTGGCCTCAGACACCTGGCACACTCACACACAGTCGTCGCCAGTACCTTGTTCTCCCACTCGAACTCGGCCCACATCTGCCTGAAGTCGGCGTCGCTGCAGCTGGCCGGCTGGATGTAGTCCACGATGTCGATGTGGATGTCGTTCAGCACCACACGCCGCGGTCACTGGCCTCAGACACCTGGCACACTCACACACAGTCGTCGCCAGTACCTTGTTCTCCCACTCGAACTCGGCCCACATCTGCCTGAAGTCGGCGTCGCTGCAGCTGGCCGGCTGGATGTAGTCCACGATGTCGATGTGGATGTCGTTCAGCACCACACGCCGCGGTCACTGGCCTCAGACACCTGGCACACTCACACACAGTCGTCGCCAGTACCTTGTTCTCCCACTCGAACTCGGCCCACATCTGCCTGAAGTCGGCGTCGCTGCAGCTGGCCGGCTGGATGTAGTCCACGATGTCGATGTGGATGTCGTTCAGCACCACCACGCCGCGGTCCATGCCCGCGCCGGACACCTCGTACACTGACATAACATAATGTATCATACGATTATAATGAGAGTTCGCTAGATTCAAACATCACTAGATGGCAGCACTGAGCAAAAGAAATAACCGGTAAATGAAATTATCCTGGAATTCCGTGTGTTGTGCAATTTCAGTTACACTTAATTGACCCAAATACAAAATTTAGTGCAATTCTTCCGGAACATCTGTATTTTTGTGTTAATTTCCAGTTCGCTGACTCTGTGAACTAAGATACCCCCCGGAGAATGAAGCCGAAATGACCGATCAACGGGCAAACAAGTGTTTGCAGTGTGCGGGTCAAACCCGACCACTGTGTCAAAAGTAGTGTTCACTACCACTTAACCAAACTGCGGGATGATAAGGGATGTAAGGGAGCGACCTATCATCTTTTCGCTCCAAGCCAACCTCACCTGCCCGTGGTGCATCCTGCCAAATGACGAACGAGGCGCTGGCAACCGACTGGTGGCGGTATAACCATTACAATTAAAGGCGTAGCAAAGTACCACAGGGCAGCAGCGTCACCGGAGCGAGGAGCTACGCCCTGCGATCGCCAACCCGCATGCCCAGCGTGGCGGTTATGGGTATATTCTCCAGGTGTTTGCCATAAGTGGCGAACAGATGGAGAGGCCCATATTCATCACAATCTTAACTTCTTAACTAATAACTAATATTATAAAGCTGAAGAGTTTGTTTGTTTGAACGCGCTAATCTCAGGAACTACTGGTCCGAATAGAAAAATTCTTTTTGTGTTGAATAGACCATTTATCGAGGAAGGCTATAGGCTATATAACATCACGCGGCAACTATTAGGAGCGAAGAAATAATGGCAAATGTAAAAAAAACGGGGAAATTATAACTATTTCACGCGGACGAAGTCGCGAGCACAGCTAGTTACAAATAAAATTCATGAATCCTACTAATATTATAAACGCGAAAGTTTGTTTGGATAGATGGATGGATGTTTGTTCCACTTTCACGCCAAAACTACTGAACGGATTTTAATGAAACTTTACACGAATATAGTTTGTACATCAGATTAACACATAGGCTATGTTTTACTCGTATTCGAATATTCACGCGGGCAGAGCCGCGGGCAGCAGCTAGTTATACATATTAACAAAATAATTAAACAATAGCAATAGTCTGATAATGAACCAAATTGGTCGTCAGGGAGGCCTCTCACCGATGTTGCCGAAGATGATGCCGTTCTCGGTGGAGGCGACCTTGACGTGCGCCTTGATGGTGGCGAAGTCGCGCGGCGCGAGCACCACGGCCGCGGGCCGCTCCACCAGCCGCAGGTCGCCCAGCGTCGCCAGCTCCACGGTGCAGTTCTGCAGCGTGTCGTCTGAGAGGCAACAACAGTAACATTTCTCTTGTTATACACACATACATACCGTCACGCCTTTCTCCCAGAGGGGTAGGCAGAGACCACGTCCTTCCGTCTCTTGTTATAGTTTGCTTTTTAAAGTATTTACAAATTTTATATGTGTTCACCATCTCTATGTACCACACAATTTATTGCTGTACCTACTTTTGTCACAAATTAGAATGAATAAATGAATATGAATATCATATGACTGGCTCGGTGGCTCAAATGGTAGTGACCTCTGCCTTTTGAACCAAGGGTCGCGGGTTCGATCCCCACACATTACAAACATTTGTGTGCATGAACATGTCTGTTTGTATTGGTCTGGGTGTTTTCTATGTATAATTATGTATTTATTTACAAAAAAAAAAAATGTGTTTAAGTAAGTTTATCAGTTGTCTAGTACCCATAGTACAAGGTAGTACACAGCAAGACAGTGAAATAATAATCAAGGAAAAGTGAGCTTCACGGCGTCTTAAAGTATAAGGGGCAGCGCAGACGACGCGCAAAAATCTGTCGCGGATATTTTACAGACTCAACGCACACGACGCACATCTTCGATCATTCTGTCGGCAGACCTAGACGCTCTTTTTAAATGTCTCAGACGCAGAGATCACACAAAAAGTGTGCTGTCTGCGCTGCCCCTTAACAGGATAAAAGAATCAGAGTGAAGAACTTTGCAGCATGGGTTTATAGAGTACTGACCTGTCTGGTTGACGACGAGCACGTCGAGCACGATGTCGTACTGGTTGACGGCGACTATGGCCTCCGCGTACACCGGGTCCGAGAAGCCGGTCAGCTGCGTCACCTTCGACAAGCGGCTGCGCTCCTCTGACGCACCAGTGCTGCGACCTAGCAAGGCAAACATAAGTTACTGGATGAATGGTCAGAAACATTTTGATTGGGTTAGTAATAGAACTTCGGCCTGTCCTGCGCTACCTCGCGTTTATATTGTTGGAGGCCAAGACTCACTTTTTTTTTATGCCAGAAGCGGCAGACGAGCAAGTGTGATGCCTGATGGTAAGCAGTCGACACCGCCCATGGACACCCGCAGCTCTAACCGAGTTTAGGGTCGCTGCCGGCCTTTTAAATATGAATACGCTCGTTTCTTGAAGGTTCCCAAGTAGTAGCTGTTCGGAAAGACTGTCGCAGGAAGTTGGTTCCACAAAACCGAGGCGCGAGGCAAGAAGTTCCTCATAAAACGTACAGTCGAGGATCGCCAGCCATCGAGATGATGTGGATGGAATTTCAGTCGGTTTGGGTCCCTGCGCCATGTTAGTAAGTAGTAAGTAAGTATGTAATAGAACTAAAGATAAACAAGTGAACACGCAGTGACAAAATCGAAGCAGACAATGCAGTCTTAAGCGGCAAATGCCCTCCCATTTTGGCGAGGTGCGAACCCAAACACACCGCGTCGTTTTGAGAAGTGTGGGTCCCACAGCGCACCACGGAGACGATGTGAAGGTGCCTAATGCATTTCCTCGCCAATTCAAATCCCTTTATTTGCTCTAAATAGGGTTACAGCTGATGTTATATTAATTAGAAAAACAGTCTTTCCGAACAGCTACGACTTGGGAACCTTCAAGAAACGGGCGTATTCATATTTAAAAGGCCGGCAGCGACCCTAAACTCGGTTAGAGCTGCGGGTGTCCATGGGCGGTGTCGACTGCTTACCATCAGGCATCACACTTGCTCGTCTGCCGCCACTCGCATAAAAAAAAAATTACTCGGCAAGCGTTTGACACATACAGTTAGTCTGACGTTAGCAGTGTGGGAATAACTACGCTCAACGCGTCAGACATGACTGGTGCATGCGTCTGACATGATTAGTGCGTAACTACTCATAATACCTTATGCCCTAGTAGGTATGTATTGAAACTTCATCCATTGGATCGAGCACCCTGACATAGACATTTAGCGTGTCTATCGTAGCCGGTCGGCGGCTACGGCAGTGGCTACAGCAGCGGCTACGGCAGCGGCTACGGCAGCGGCTACGGCACCGGCTACGGCAGCGGCTACGTCAGCGGCTACAGCAGCGGCTACGGCAGCGGCTACGTGTACTCACCCTGCAGCGCGCGGCTGAGCGCCAGCTCGAACATGTCGTGGTGCGCGGCGGCGGCTACGGCAGCGGCTACGTGTACTCACCCTGCAGCGCGCGGCTGAGCGCCAGCTCGAACATGTCGTGGTGCGCGGCGGCGGCTACGGCAGCGGCTACGTGTACTCACCCTGCAGCGCGCGGCTGAGCGCCAGCTCGAACATGTCGTGGTGCGCGGCGGCGGCTACGGCAGCGGCTACGTGTACTCACCCTGCAGCGCGCGGCTGAGCGCCAGCTCGAACATGTCGTGGTGCGCGGCGGCGGCTACGGCAGCGGCTACGTGTACTCACCCTGCAGCGCGCGGCTGAGCGCCAGCTCGAACATGTCGTGGTGCGCGGCGGCGGCTACGGCAGCGGCTACGTGTACTCACCCTGCAGCGCGCGGCTGAGCGCCAGCTCGAACATGTCGTGGTGCGCGGCGGCGGCTACGGCAGCGGCTACGTGTACTCACCCTGCAGCGCGCGGCTGAGCGCCAGCTCGAACATGTCGTGGTGCGCGGCGGCGGCTACGGCAGCGGCTACGTGTACTCACCCTGCAGCGCGCGGCTGAGCGCCAGCTCGAACATGTCGTGGTGCGCGGCGGCGGCTACGGCAGCGGCTACGTGTACTCACCCTGCAGCGCGCGGCTGAGCGCCAGCTCGAACATGTCGTGGTGCGCGGCGGCGGCTACGGCAGCGGCTACGTGTACTCACCCTGCAGCGCGCGGCTGAGCGCCAGCTCGAACATGTCGTGGTGCGCGGCGGCGGCTACGGCAGCGGCTACGTGTACTCACCCTGCAGCGCGCGGCTGAGCGCCAGCTCGAACATGTCGTGGTGCGCGGCGGCGGCTACGGCAGCGGCTACGTGTACTCACCCTGCAGCGCGCGGCTGAGCGCCAGCTCGAACATGTCGTGGTGCGCGGCGGCGGCTACGGCAGCGGCTACGTGTACTCACCCTGCAGCGCGCGGCTGAGCGCCAGCTCGAACATGTCGTGGTGCGCGGCGGCGGCTACGGCAGCGGCTACGTGTACTCACCCTGCAGCGCGCGGCTGAGCGCCAGCTCGAACATGTCGTGGTGCGCGGCGGCGGCTACGGCAGCGGCTACGTGTACTCACCCTGCAGCGCGCGGCTGAGCGCCAGCTCGAACATGTCGTGGTGCGCGGCGGCGGCTACGGCAGCGGCTACGTGTACTCACCTTGCATCGCGCGGCTGAGCGCCAGCTCGAACATGTCGTGGTGCGCGGCGGCGGCTACGGCAGCGGCTACGTGTACTCACCCTGCAGCGCGCGGCTGAGCGCCAGCTCGAACATGTCGTGGTGCGCGGCGGCGGCTACGGCAGCGGCTACGTGTACTCACCCTGCAGCGCGCGGCTGAGCGCCAGCTCGAACATGTCGTGGTGCGCGGCGGCGGCTACGGCAGCGGCTACGTGTACTCACCCTGCAGCGCGCGGCTGAGCGCCAGCTCGAACATGTCGTGGTGCGCGGCGGCGGCTACGGCAGCGGCTACGTGTACTCACCCTGCAGCGCGCGGCTGAGCGCCAGCTCGAACATGTCGTGGTGCGCGGCGGCGGCTACGGCAGCGGCTACGTGTACTCACCCTGCAGCGCGCGGCTGAGCGCCAGCTCGAACATGTCGTGGTGCGCGGCGGCGGCTACGGCAGCGGCTACGTGTACTCACCCTGCAGCGCGCGGCTGAGCGCCAGCTCGAACATGTCGTGGTGCGCGGCGGCGGCTACGGCAGCGGCTACGTGTACTCACCCTGCAGCGCGCGGCTGAGCGCCAGCTCGAACATGTCGTGGTGCGCGGCGGCGGCTACGGCAGCGGCTACGTGTACTCACCCTGCAGCGCGCGGCTGAGCGCCAGCTCGAACATGTCGTGGTGCGCGGCGGCGGCTACGGCAGCGGCTACGTGTACTCACCCTGCAGCGCGCGGCTGAGCGCCAGCTCGAACATGTCGTGGTGCGCGGCGGCGGCTACGGCAGCGGCTACGTGTACTCACCCTGCAGCGCGCGGCTGAGCGCCAGCTCGAACATGTCGTGGTGCGCGGCGGCGGCTACGGCAGCGGCTACGTGTACTCACCCTGCAGCGCGCGGCTGAGCGCCAGCTCGAACATGTCGTGGTGCGCGGCGGCGGCTACGGCAGCGGCTACGTGTACTCACCCTGCAGCGCGCGGCTGAGCGCCAGCTCGAACATGTCGTGGTGCGCGGCGGCGGCTACGGCAGCGGCTACGTGTACTCACCCTGCAGCGCGCGGCTGAGCGCCAGCTCGAACATGTCGTGGTGCGCGGCGGCGGCTACGGCAGCGGCTACGTGTACTCACCCTGCAGCGCGCGGCTGAGCGCCAGCTCGAACATGTCGTGGTGCGCGGCGGCGGCTACGGCAGCGGCTACGTGTACTCACCCTGCAGCGCGCGGCTGAGCGCCAGCTCGAACATGTCGTGGTGCGCGGCGGCGGCTACGGCAGCGGCTACGTGTACTCACCCTGCAGCGCGCGGCTGAGCGCCAGCTCGAACATGTCGTGGTGCGCGGCGGCGGCTACGGCAGCGGCTACGTGTACTCACCCTGCAGCGCGCGGCTGAGCGCCAGCTCGAACATGTCGTGGTGCGCGGCGGCGGCTACGGCAGCGGCTACGTGTACTCACCCTGCAGCGCGCGGCTGAGCGCCAGCTCGAACATGTCGTGGTGCGCGGCGGCGGCTACGGCAGCGGCTACGTGTACTCACCCTGCAGCGCGCGGCTGAGCGCCAGCTCGAACATGTCGTGGTGCGCGGCGGCGGCTACGGCAGCGGCTACGTGTACTCACCCTGCAGCGCGCGGCTGAGCGCCAGCTCGAACATGTCGTGGTGCGCGGCGGCGGCGCCCGCGCCGGCCAGCACGCCGAACTGCACGCCCGTCTCCACCTCCACCTTGGGCTTCGCCTTGCGAGACGGCTCCTAAAACAGACCACTGATATAAGTAACGCATCCATCTAAAATAATGACTTATACTGAAAATTTAGATCAAATACAAGATAAACATGATTTTGACCGACCGGCTCAGCAGCGCCTCGGCCACCACCGGGGCCACGTGCTGCAGCAGCTGTTACGTACCTGCGACTCGAGCAGGTGCGCGGCGTCGGGCAGCTGCAGCAGCGCGGCGAGCGCGTCGCGCGACCGGCTCAGCAGCGCCTCGGCCACCACCGGGGCCGCGTGCTGCAGTCCGGCAGCAGCTGCAGCAGCTGTTACGTACCTGCGACTCGAGCAGGTGCGCGGCGTCGGGCAGCTGCAGCAGCGCGGCGAGCGCGTCGCGCGACCGGCTCAGCAGCGCCTCGGCCACCACCGGGGCCGCGTGCTGCAGTCCGGCAGCAGCTGCAGCAGCTGTTACGTACCTGCGACTCGAGCAGGTGCGCGGCGTCGGGCAGCTGCAGCAGCGCGGCGAGCGCGTCGCGCGACCGGCTCAGCAGCGCCTCGGCCACCACCGGGGCCGCGTGCTGCAGTCCGGCAGCAGCTGCAGCAGCTGTTACGTACCTGCGACTCGAGCAGGTGCGCGGCGTCGGGCAGCTGCAGCAGCGCGGCGAGCGCGTCGCGCGACCGGCTCAGCAGCGCCTCGGCCACCACCGGGGCCGCGTGCTGCAGTCCGGCAGCAGCTGCAGCAGCTGTTACGTACCTGCGACTCGAGCAGGTGCGCGGCGTCGGGCAGCTGCAGCAGCGCGGCGAGCGCGTCGCGCGACCGGCTCAGCAGCGCCTCGGCCACCACCGGGGCCGCGTGCTGCAGTCCGGCAGCAGCTGCAGCAGCTGTTACGTACCTGCGACTCGAGCAGGTGCGCGGCGTCGGGCAGCTGCAGCAGCGCGGCGAGCGCGTCGCGCGACCGGCTCAGCAGCGCCTCGGCCACCACCGGGGCCGCGTGCTGCAGTCCGGCAGCAGCTGCAGCAGCTGTTACGTACCTGCGACTCGAGCAGGTGCGCGGCGTCGGGCAGCTGCAGCAGCGCGGCGAGCGCGTCGCGCGACCGGCTCAGCAGCGCCTCGGCCACCACCGGGGCCGCGTGCTGCAGTCCGGCAGCAGCTGCAGCAGCTGTTACGTACCTGCGACTCGAGCAGGTGCGCGGCGTCGGGCAGCTGCAGCAGCGCGGCGAGCGCGTCGCGCGACCGGCTCAGCAGCGCCTCGGCCACCACCGGGGCCGCGTGCTGCAGTCCGGCAGCAGCTGCAGCAGCTGTTACGTACCTGCGACTCGAGCAGGTGCGCGGCGTCGGGCAGCTGCAGCAGCGCGGCGAGCGCGTCGCGCGACCGGCTCAGCAGCGCCTCGGCCACCACCGGGGCCGCGTGCTGCAGTCCGGCAGCAGCTGCAGCAGCTGTTACGTACCTGCGACTCGAGCAGGTGCGCGGCGTCGGGCAGCTGCAGCAGCGCGGCGAGCGCGTCGCGCGACCGGCTCAGCAGCGCCTCGGCCACCACCGGGGCCGCGTGCTGCAGTCCGGCAGCAGCTGCAGCAGCTGTTACGTACCTGCGACTCGAGCAGGTGCGCGGCGTCGGGCAGCTGCAGCAGCGCGGCGAGCGCGTCGCGCGACCGGCTCAGCAGCGCCTCGGCCACCACCGGGGCCGCGTGCTGCAGTCCGGCAGCAGCTGCAGCAGCTGTTACGTACCTGCGACTCGAGCAGGTGCGCGGCGTCGGGCAGCTGCAGCAGCGCGGCGAGCGCGTCGCGCGACCGGCTCAGCAGCGCCTCGGCCACCACCGGGGCCGCGTGCTGCAGTCCGGCAGCAGCTGCAGCAGCTGTTACGTACCTGCGACTCGAGCAGGTGCGCGGCGTCGGGCAGCTGCAGCAGCGCGGCGAGCGCGTCGCGCGACCGGCTCAGCAGCGCCTCGGCCACCACCGGGGCCGCGTGCTGCAGTCCGGCAGCAGCTGCAGCAGCTGTTACGTACCTGCGACTCGAGCAGGTGCGCGGCGTCGGGCAGCTGCAGCAGCGCGGCGAGCGCGTCGCGCGACCGGCTCAGCAGCGCCTCGGCCACCACCGGGGCCGCGTGCTGCAGTCCGGCAGCAGCTGCAGCAGCTGTTACGTACCTGCGACTCGAGCAGGTGCGCGGCGTCGGGCAGCTGCAGCAGCGCGGCGAGCGCGTCGCGCGACCGGCTCAGCAGCGCCTCGGCCACCACCGGGGCCGCGTGCTGCAGTCCGGCAGCAGCTGCAGCAGCTGTTACGTACCTGCGACTCGAGCAGGTGCGCGGCGTCGGGCAGCTGCAGCAGCGCGGCGAGCGCGTCGCGCGACCGGCTCAGCAGCGCCTCGGCCACCACCGGGGCCGCGTGCTGCAGTCCGGCAGCAGCTGCAGCAGCTGTTACGTACCTGCGACTCGAGCAGGTGCGCGGCGTCGGGCAGCTGCAGCAGCGCGGCGAGCGCGTCGCGCGACCGGCTCAGCAGCGCCTCGGCCACCACCGGGGCCGCGTGCTGCAGTCCGGCAGCAGCTGCAGCAGCTGTTACGTACCTGCGACTCGAGCAGGTGCGCGGCGTCGGGCAGCTGCAGCAGCGCGGCGAGCGCGTCGCGCGACCGGCTCAGCAGCGCCTCGGCCACCACCGGGGCCGCGTGCTGCAGTCCGGCAGCAGCTGCAGCAGCTGTTACGTACCTGCGACTCGAGCAGGTGCGCGGCGTCGGGCAGCTGCAGCAGCGCGGCGAGCGCGTCGCGCGACCGGCTCAGCAGCGCCTCGGCCACCACCGGGGCCGCGTGCTGCAGTCCGGCAGCAGCTGCAGCAGCTGTTACGTACCTGCGACTCGAGCAGGTGCGCGGCGTCGGGCAGCTGCAGCAGCGCGGCGAGCGCGTCGCGCGACCGGCTCAGCAGCGCCTCGGCCACCACCGGGGCCGCGTGCTGCAGTCCGGCAGCAGCTGCAGCAGCTGTTACGTACCTGCGACTCGAGCAGGTGCGCGGCGTCGGGCAGCTGCAGCAGCGCGGCGAGCGCGTCGCGCGACCGGCTCAGCAGCGCCTCGGCCACCACCGGGGGCCGCGTGGCCGCCGCCTGCAGGCACAGAGCGGCGTGCTCCAGGTCGTCCGCGGTCAAACCAGATGCGGTTCCGGCAGCACCTGAAAATGTATAACAGCATTTTTTTTTTGCAATAAAAAAACCGACTTCAATATGTTTACAAGGGGACTAGGAAGTACACCGTTTCGAACAAAAAAATAATTTTTCAAATCGGTTCAGAATTCTCGGAGATAACAACATACAACAACAAAAAAATTAGCCGAATTGAGAACCTTCTCCGTTTTTGGAGTCGGCTAATGACAAAACTTTCTTATAGTGCAGGAGCCGCAACTTGCGTATTTAAACGAAGCGCGTGTGCTATGTTACTATCCATTGTGAAGGCAGCATTAAAGTAGCGATGCTGGTTCGGTAGCGTCACAACAACGCTGCGCAGGCGCATTCAAGACGATTACTGACGACGTCTAATGACGCTAACGTATGTGGACGTGTCCTGAAACGCGGTTGAAGGCTGCATGCATGATGGTAGTGTGCTACACAATTACAAGCTAGACACCGTTCATAACGGAATCGGTATTCTTACTGAACTTCCTAACCCTTAAACTCCCGGAATAGGGAATATGCATGACTTTTTTTTATAGATTTATTGAGCTTTTTTATCTTGCAGATACATAAATATCGAAGAATTTTTATACTATTTTTCTATTAGGCGAGTTATAAAGCGTTAAAGTTATTGCTTAGACAGAGAGATCAGACGTGGCGGATGACGTCGCGTACCGTGCGCGCCATACAAACTCCATAGAAAAACTGTTTCGCGTGAGAGAGACGGATATATTTATTTTCAACGACTGTATCTCGCCCATTTTTCAGCCAATTTTGATTTTGTTTTCACTGTTCGTAGTATATTTTTATCTATTTTACGAAAAATTAGTCAATCCCTCTAATCTATTTTTCATGCATATTCCCTATTCCAAACATTAAGAAAATCAATAACTGTTCGTGAAAAAGTATACGCAGCACTGAATGTGTTAAATAGTGCTGATGATAAATAAAAAGCTAGAGACTAATTACCTGCGTTCTGCTTGTGGTAGGCGAGCAGGCTAGCGGCTCTGTGCAGCGCACGAGCGGCGGCGGCGGGAGGCAGCTTGAGGGCCAACTTGCCCAGCGCAGAGCATGCGCAGGCGGCGGTGAACGACTCGCCCGAGCGCAGCGCTGAGCTCATGCCCACCTCCGTGCTGGCCGCCGTAGTAGCCGACCTGCAAGGAATATCGGCTTGAAGTTTTGAACTTGAAACATGTGGAGAGGTAGAGGTAGGGCCTAGCGTAGGGAAGCCATTATGTCGAGCTACTATAAAAAAAAATGTGGTATCTAAACCCACCGTAGCTCAGGCAAAACGAACTGTCGAATTGTGACTTTTGGAACTGAACTATATTCAAACAGAAAACCTACTTGCATAAATTCTAGCCTCTGAACACTCACACACACAACACAAACACACATACATACATACACAAAGCACAATGTAAAACACAGCTCACTTTGACTTTTGCGAAACAAGCATGTTGCTTAGTGCATAAGTCGATGTAAAATAATGATCTATTGTGAGTTTTTTTTTTTGGTAATAAACATTTTTATTATTAATTAATTAATTAAACAGATCGCTGGGCCACACAGCGCTATCAAGGCTTAAACACTAAGCCGAAGCATGTACTATGGGTACTAGACAACTGATAGCTTTACTTAGATGCTTTTGTTATGTACGCAAAAAAAATGTACTCACTGCGGCAAATTGAAGGCGGACTGCGAGGCGTAAGTCCCGTCGCTGGTCACCAGCTGGCGAGGCGCTGACGTGTCGGGCTTCGGGGCGGCCGGAGTCTCCTCCTAACGGATATAACGGTGCATTGTGATTGTGGGTTACACTGCTACAAATACCCAGAATAATAATCCAAAAGGCCAGTGTAACGTCAGCATAGACTTTGCACGGTCGATCACAGCTGACACACTTACATTGCTCAGCAGCCAAACAAATATGGCAGTGTCAAGTGATTGATTTGGATACTTGTCTTTTTCTACACGCGATGGGAAGCCACTAAGTATATATAAAAAAAATTTGGTGTCTGTAATATCTCCATTGTCTATTGGCGCACCGACTCGGTCTTCTCTATCGCTTTCCAAAAGTAAAGGTATATGGCACCTCCTACGTAGCATGGCTAAATTTTACGTGATTACATTTTCCGGGGGCACATTTTACCACTTTGGTCGAGTCTCTCGCGCAAGAAAAAAATGATGTTAAAAACCTCAACATCATTTTAAAATACCTATCCATAGACACCCCACACGAGTTTCAGTTAGGTATATGTATGGAGAACCCCAAAAATTTTGGACTTTTTTCCGATTTTATTTTAAAATCATAATGCGGTTAACAGAATTACTCACCGGATAGTTTCGGAATAAACTGGCTGTGAAATACGGACGGACAGACAGATAGACAGACATGACGAATCTATAAGGGCCATTTTGGCTACGGAACCCTAAAAAGGTAACAAGAGTAGGCCTACTCTTGAAACCAATCTCGATTTCAATCCTAACAAATTAAGTAATATTTAATCATAAATGAACGTATATTTAAATTTTCCTGTATTTGGTAGTTTACATTTTGTTACATTATGACCACCCCAAGTCATAGTTCATTAATACGGATGATAACAAGGTATGAAAATGAAGAAAATAATTAGTCCGTCTCTTAGATAATAAAAAAATATAAGACCCGTATTTTTTGTTTTGTCGAAATAACAAGAAAATACTTAGATATAGCGCATTAAAGTTACGGAGTGGGGGCTAACTACGTCACGTTAGAGTATATTTTGTACTCTAACGTGACATGTGACATTTAAAATCAATGTATCTTCGTAAGTTTTTGAACAAGAGGCAAAATAAAAAATACGTATCCAATATTTTTCATTAATCTATCTGATGGACATTAAATTATTTTTTAGTCATCATCCCAATTCTCTGTATATTATCTGTACTAGATCCTGCAGAAGATTTCGATCCCAATCCCATTTGGTTCAAGAGTACCTACCGAGGTCTCACTGACCTGGTCGGCGGGCGGGTCCAGGGTCGGCACGAACGCGTCCAGCGCGTCGAGCGCGGCGGCGGCGCGCGCGGGCGTGTCCGCGAACTCCGCCACCAGCCACAGCGCCGCGCGCGCCACCTTGCCCACCTTGATCTGACCGATGCACTCCAGAAGTTTCTGGAACACCACCACACATGTTAGGAAGCTTCTAGACTTTTTTTTTTTTTTTGGGTTATTTGGCTCCGCACGATTTGTGCATCGGCCACGGACTGAGTTTGCGAGGATTGGACAAAAGGTAAGGAAACGTATAATATGTATAAGAAAATTCGGACAAAGGACGAAAGAATAAGGATCAGATAAGTTTAATAATAGGTAGATTAATTTAATATATAAGCTTCTAGACTTGTATCGACTTCATGAGGATGGGTGTAGTCGAAAGGGGTCCCCTACGTAGCTTCGAACGCCGTTTTTGCGAATTTCACTGTTTTGTGACTCGGAATATTATGTTATTTATTAAGTATAGTGTAACTAAATCTATTTGATAAGGAAGAGCGGAACTTCCAAACACAGGCATTATTTGCTTAAATGGAAGCTCCAATCTAATATATTCTAAAACTTTGTGTAAATGAAAATATATATATTTTTTAATTACTAGATGAATATTTCTTTACACACATTAGAACTTGTAATACCTAAATCAAAGTTACAAGCATTGGACATGAAGCAGAGAAGAGACTACATCATTCGAGTCCATAAGTTTTCGAACCAATGGGGCAGTGAAAAAAAAAGGAAACATTGAACTTCACAACAGCGGCGTTCGAAGCTACGTACGGGGACCCAATCAAAAGACAGACTATGCGACTTACTACTACTAGACTAGTAAAAACCATCTATCGGGAATACGCATTCAACAAGAGTCACACAGAGAAACACGTCTGCTGTTGCATAATGTGTGAGACACACCATGATTTTGACGGCGAGTAACTTGTTGGCGGATGCATTGAAGAAAATAAATTTCATCATCTTCTTCTAAGCAGCCTATATCTGGATTGTCTGTATCGTCTCGCTAGACGGATGATGAGGTGTTTATTTAAAGAACCGGCGTGTGGTCTAGTCACAATTTTGAGCTGCAGTTCAGAAGTCATTTTAAGGATGGCTTTTATAAGTTGCTGGCTGCTGTTAGGCGTCTTCAATGTAATTCTTTTTTTTTATAGTGGCTCGACATAATGGCTTCCCTACGCCTGATGGAAAGCGAAAGAGAAGCCCAAGTCGCTGTGACAACGGGCAAGTAACTGGTCAGGAGGTCATTTGACTGCGGTATTCTATAGGGTGGAGGTCCTTCCCCGGACGGGCGGCTCAATTCGAGCGAAGATTCGCTATGCCCTACCTCTCTTAATTAAATTCAGGTTAGGCTGAAAAAATATTTATTGGAGGAACTATGGTTTCTGCTCTAGTCACGATTTTGAGCTGCTGTTTACTCGACCCATCCGTTACCAGTCCCTACCGGCTTTTAAAAGCCGCCTCGCCGACAGGTGTCTTCAACCGGTATCGTAATCGGTTCACAGTGTACCTGGTAGATGGACCCGCGCAGGTCGGTGAAGGTGTGCAGCGCGGCGCGCAGGAACAGCATCACGTCGTGCGCGTGCGGCTCGCTGCCGTCGCCGATCAGCTCCACCAGCGCTGGGGCCACGCTGCCGGCTACCTCTGGGAACTGACCAAACGGGAACATCAGCATCTAACTTGCCAGTCCAACATTAATGAGAGACAACAAATTGAAGCGCCCTATCACCTTTTCGCTCCAAGCCATCCTCTCCTACCCGTGGTGCATCCTGCCGAACAACAAACGAAGTTCTGGCAAACCGACTGGTGGCGGTATAACCATCACAATAGAAGGCACAGCTAAATATCACAGGCCGATGACGGGCAGCAGCGTCACCGGAGCGAGAAGCTACGCCCTGCGATCGCCAGCCCGCCTGCCCAACGTGCCGATTATGGGTATATCCTCCAGATGTTTGCCCTATGTGGCGAACGGCTGGTGAGGCCTATGTGCAGCAGTGGACTGCTATAGGCTGATGATGATGATGATGATGGTGGGGTCGGTACCTTGAGTGCGGCGCGGTGCAGTGCGCGCACGAGCAGCTGGCGGTACTTGTTGGCGTCGTCGGCGTCGGCGTTGTTGCTGGCGCGCGCCGCCTCCTTGCGCAGCACCTGCACCAGCTCCTCCGCGTGCCGAGACGTCACCAGGTCCAGCGCTGGGGATACGATAGAAATTCTTTATTGCAAACCATACAACTGCCTTAAAACTAACGCCTGCCGCCCGTACTACGGGTGAGATGCTGCCGGGTGTGTCAAGCTACGATCGCTCACCGCCCGCGCTACGAACGAAGGGCTACGAACCTTTTCCACCCGTACTACGGTTTAGAAGCAAGCGAGCACGCTACGAACGCTCGTACTAGGTACTGGTGAAATACGGGCGGTTGTCGCGCTACGAGAGCACGCTGTCTGTACTACGAACGAGATGCGAGCGAGTGTCGCGCTACGAACGCCCGCCGCACGTACTACGGGTGAGATGCGGGACGCTATGGACGTGGTCAGGCTTGCCAGGTGTCCGGCTTTAGCCGGACATGTTTGGCTTATTGCGGTCGCGTCCGGCCAAATATGTACGTGTTTGGCCTGTCCGGCTTTTGTCAGAGTGGCGATTCGTACGACAATAATAATAAAATAAAAAGTATTTTATTTTCTCTCACATAAAAGATGGATCTCACACAATGGGCGGACGAGCTGATAAAAGAGCTAACTGTTGGCGCGAACGGCCCGTCTGGCACACACTCCATCTTCGATCTCATTCTCACTTTAGTGATGTAAAGTGTATATATACCTACTTTTTTCAACAGCTGTAAAAACATTATGTTTGGCAATAAAAAAAATATGTCCAGCTTTTAGGGCAAAATGCCCGACCTTATATAGTGCGCAGTCCGGCCTTTGCAATTTATGGCCTGGTAACCTTAGACGAGGTACACACTTGGATTAATTTTGCCTATTCATAGCATACACTGCATCATAGTGTTGTACACGCGATTGAACTTCAAGACTAAAAGGGAAGGTAGAGTGTCGCTTGCATCGACCCAGCTGCAGCTTCAGACCACGATCAGCTTCGCGTTGCCGCTCTCCAGCTCTACTAGACCAGCTCAGCTCGCTGCCACTGACCTAGCTGCAGCGTGTGCTTGCGCACGTCGAGGTCGGAGGAGGCCAGCACGCGCAGCACGTCCATGGCCAGGTCGGGCAGCGCACGCGCCGCCGCCTCGCCGCCCTCCTGCCGCAGGGCCGCCAGCCGCCCGACCACGATCAGCTTGACGTTGTTGTCGCTCTCCTTCACTATCAACTCGATGTAGCAAGCCGCCGCCGCCTGACCATAAACCAATAGAGTTAAAGACAAAGAAAAAGAAATAAAATGTGTGGATGCATTTTCTGTGTTGCATTGTGCGTGTTTTCTATACAAACCGAGATACAAGCAATGTTAGAACACGCATTCATGCGCTACAGTGTGTTAAACGCCTTAAAGAGGGGATAAAATTTTATATGGGACTTTTTGCAGTTTTTTGAATAAGAAGCCAAAAATCGGTACTCAAGACTCTTTGCTACTAACGAAAAATAACTGCCTTTTTTTAAACCTTCTCCATTCCCATTTGCGGGGTGGGGACGGGATAGGGATAGTGACAAGTGTCGAATTAGGGATCAAGATCATGATAGTGTAGGCATTAGGGATGGCGATTGGGATTAGGATGGAATAGGAACACCCAGAATTCACATTACGAGCTAAGTTAGGGATCGACACCGTTATAGTGTGTGTTAGTGGTGAAGGGATCGGGATAGGCATCAGGATGGAATAGGAACACGAAGAATGAAGATTTCTGTGACAAAACCTACATTACAAGCTAAGTTAGGGATCGAGATCGTTATAGTGTGTGTCAGTGGGGAAGGGATTGGGATAGGCATCAAGATAGAGATCAGGATGGAATAGGGACATGAAGAATGAAGACTTCTGTGACAAATCTACATTAAGAGCGGCCGTACAACGACTGCTTCAAGCAGTTGAGAACCGACTGTTTCAAGCCGCTACCGCGCAGTGAACTATAGAAACGGTCACGATTGCTTGAGCGGTCGTGTGTACGACAGCGTATGAATGACTAGACAACACTGCGCGGTCGCGGCTTGAAGCAGTCGGTGGTCAATGAGGGCTATCGCGTGGGAATCCACCACCAGAGGTGCTAGTGTAGCGTAAGGTCTCCGAAATGTCAAATTACATTGCTTCTGTGGGTTGAACGAATTTATTTCGGAAAATTAAATAATTTTCATTAATCTTGGAAAATATGAGACACGGCTCAATGATTGTTTGCGCTTTAAAAGCGGAGCCGAGAAAATGAGGTGTAAAGTTCAGCGGTCTGAAAGAAAAGCTATTTCACTGGTTTGTTTATTAACCATTATCAAACAGTTTTGCCTTTTGGAAACTTATGTCATCTTTCTTTTATCGAACAAACAGTTATCACATGCATAAAACAAACCTTAACAGCTAAGCCCGAGGACCACAATACACAGTGGCGCCCTCTGGTGAACACAAAAATGTTAGCCCTCGTTGTTCTAACGCGGGGGAAGCCGAGGGCATAAGGTAAGTAAATAAGTGGTACCTTGATGGCGGCAGGGGCGCTGGACAGCGTCACGAGCGTGCCGGCGGCCTCGTAGCGCACGGCGGCGCTGGGCGCGTTCAGCAGCCCGTACACCGTGCGGATGAAGCGGGACCGCTCCGACGGGTTCGCGTGGCACACCTGCAAGAGAAACACTCCTATAGGGAACGAGCACATCGATGGTGCTACCAACTGGTGGCAGAACAATGTTTTACACTAGTTTAATATTAGTAGTGCTGCCACCTATAGCTTGTGCATGGTCCCTATAAGGGAACGTGCACATAGATGGTGCTGCCAACTGGTGTCATAAATTTAAGTGTTTTACTCTACTTTAATATTAGTAGTGCTGCTAAGTTAGGGATAGTTTGTGCACGGTCCCTATTTGACCAGTAAGCATGAATGCTTTAAGTTTTTATGGGGTCGGGTCTCTCATCATCACACATGTCCTGACCAATACTTGGCAACTGATATACTGCTGTCAATCATCTGGTAGAGATCCTTCAGTACAGGAAGAAATGCACAAAGGATAGGAGATAATGTGTGTGATAAGGGCGAGCCATTGTGGCAGCCAATCTGTGATCTTGGCTTCATCATGGTAGTCCTAGTTCTTAAAATCTTAAGGCACCACCCCATAAGTCACTTCACATTTTAATGGGTATTCTCTGCCTCTCCACCATCATGAAGACAAGTCCCACATTCCCAGCCACTTCAAAGTATCAAGGATGAACAACTAACTGCATTTGCGACGACAGGTAGGGGCGTGGATCAGGACATCAAGCCTCAGGGTCACTGACCTTGTAGATAAGCTCCACTATAACCAGCTGCAGGATGTCGCCGAAGCCGTGCACGTTGTCCAGCCGGGACGACAGGTAGGTACATGGAGCAGCATCAGGACTTCGAGCCTCAGGGTCACTGACCTTGTAGATGAGCTCCACTATAACCAGCTGCAGGATGTCCCCGAAGCCGTGCACGTTGTCCAGCCGGGACGACAGGTAGGTACATGGAGCAGCATCAGGACTTCGAGCCTCAGGGTCACTGACCTTGTAGATGAGCTCCACTATAACCAGCTGCAGGATGTCCCCGAAGCCGTGCACGTTGTCCAGCCGGGACGACAGGTAGGTCAGCGCTCGCTCCTGGTCGGCGTGGAGCAGCATCAGGAACGCGTTGCGCTTGCACGACATGTCCTGCTCGCCTTCTAGAAACTTGGCCACCAGCTCGGGCGCGTCAGGGATCAGGAACTCGAAGTTGCTGTGAAAGTTTAACAATTGTTTTTTTTTATAGTGGCTCGACATAATGGCTTCCCTACGCCTGATGGAAAGCGAAAGAGAAGCCCAAGTCGCTGTGACAACGGGCAAGTAACTGGTCAGTTACCTGTCAGTTGCCACCGCTATGCCGGCCCAACCCTAACCCCCCACGAGCTCCAGAAACCCTACTCACCGGCAGGTAACACGATCCAGAGGTCATTTGACTGCGGTATTCAATAGGGTGGAGGTCCTTCCCCGGTCGGGCGGCTCAATTCGAGCGAAGATTCGCTATGCCCTACCTCTCTTACACCTCTCCTACATACATGTGGCGAAGTAAGGACGACATCGGAGTACGCACGGGTTGATAACGGCACTCGCACATCAGTTCTCCGTTATCGTCGCAACATCGCATTTTAACACTCCTCAGGCTAGTATTCAATAAAGCTGAGGCTTTAATAATTTGGTGTGAAAACATCAAATATTCTTGTTGTTTCTCAATCGCCATTTGAGTGGGGTTTGCTTTAGTCCATTTGGCAGGCAGGTTGGTGAGTGCGGTAGGCTTAATCTGTTCCCACTGTACATAGGTACACTACTGCCCCTTTACTGATAGTTCCTTAGACTTCTTCTACAACACCCACGGGGATGAGATGGGATAGTCCTATTCTAAATCCAAAAATCACACTCACAATGTATTGAACATATGGATGTTGAGAAATATGTTACCGGTAAATGGTGAATATGGCCAAGACCGCGTTCCTCCTGACGTAGGAGTGGCGGTGCTCGAGGCAGGCGCGGATGGCCGGCATCAGGGGCTCCAGCAGCTCCGGCTCCTTCAGCTTGCACAGGAAGCGCAGCGTCGAGCCGCGCAGGAACTCGTTGGGGTGTTGCAGATCCTGTGTACACAATACTTGCCTGAAGATAACTGGCCAAGTGCATGATAATAATTATACTATTTGTATTATCATGTTTTGTTAGACCCTGTATAATTGGATGCAGTATGTCACAGGTTGTGCGATGCAGGCTGACGATAAAAAAATATGGTGTCTTTGCTTTTTTATTTGATTAACGGCCAGAACTCTAGACACAAAAGAATATCAATAATTATGGCATTTAACATGTCAAGGAGTAGCACCTTTTCCGGTAATTGAAGTCACGGAAAGACGATTGATGTTGCCATCACATGCTTCTATAAACCACTCTTTCTTACCTTCCTGTAAGCATCACAGACAAGGATCATCTCTTGCATGAGTTTGCCATCAGCTGTTGTCTTGGGAACAATCTCCCAGAAAATCAGGAGCAATTTCTTGATGGTGTGGTCTTGCAGTGGCAAAACGAATCTGATGATGATCATCAACAGTCCAGGAATCTTTTCCCCTGAGAGGATTATGCTGATCACCTTCTTCAATGCTTCTATTTTCTTTTTTGTGTCACCTTTTTCTGTAAAGACAAAAAAATTCCTCATCTATCTATACTTATAATAAATCTGTAGAGGTTTTATCTGCATGTTTGATCGCGCATCATGCGAAAACTAATGCATGGAACTAAATGTGGTTTTCACCAATGTATTGCTAGAGGCCTGCCCAGCGTGGCGATTATGGGTATATCCTCCTGATGTTTGCCCTAGGTGGCGAGCAACTGGAGAGGCCTATGTCCAGCAGTGGACTGCGATAGGCTGATGATGATGATGATGATGATTGCTAAAGGTCTAATTTAAAATTTAGGTACCATTTTATGGAAGTCTGTTATTTTTGAAACCCGATATCCACACGTGCGACGCCGCCGGCACAGCTAGTTCAAAACTAAAAATCATTGTTTTCATTCCACTTACTAAAACTTCATCTTTGCATAGTAATTTCTATGAAAATACCTAGCTACCCAAGGTGGTCATGTCATTATCACCAGACTGTGACTGAGGAGCAGAAAGCTCTCACCCCTAGCATATGGCTAACTGCTCTTATACTTATCTACAGTAACAATTCCTTGTGGCCACTGTTGTTGCAGCACAGTTAAATGTTAAGCTGTAAGCACATAATGTACTACTGTATATTAAACATTGCACTTTGTGTTATGTACCAAGGTCAAGCTTGAGCTGCATCTCATTGTGCGGCTCAGCGTCTGTCGGGAAGTTGATCAGAGTGTAGCATGGCTGCTCCACTCCCGCCATACTGAAATAAAATACAAAAGTCTGTTATCAGTTTTTACAATCTAATTATGTGTTACACACCACATACAATTAAAATGTTTATGATGGTACCATGAACTAGGACATAAACATTTTAATTTTGTGCTACAGATAATCCATTTAGCCTATGTAGAAGAAGCTTGTTGTATAATATACTTTATTTATACATTGGCAATAAAACACTTAGTTTTGTGTACAAATATTGGTATCGGAAAACTTATCCAGAAATCTGCCAAGACCATTATGCTTCCTTCATTACGATCATACAATATTTGGGTCAGAGTGTTGGATGATATTTTGCTTGATAATTCCATGAAATGCAAATGCACTAAGATTATTATGAAACTTACTTTTAGAGGTTGTTTATAATAAGATTTAATGTTTTCAACGAGATCTCATTTTCTGTTATGGGCAATAACTGAAAAGGGATACGTTGGTGTTTTATAAGATAATCTTATAGATTATACTTGATGCCAATATGAAATAAAGTTGAAATAAATGAAATCATAAATTCCGGTTCAGCGTCGGGTTGTAATCTCGTTAGAAACCCACCTGAAAGTTTGGAAGTCACACAAATTTCTATTTTACAAACGCTTTTGCTCACTACACTTTATATTTAATGTATTAAATGGGATATTATTGTAAGGATTTGATATTTTTTCAATAAAACTGATGATGATACGTGTCCACATCCACACAACAATATGTCATTGTGACAGATAAAATGTTGGACAATATTTCATCACATTCATTAATGTTTGGATGGCTATAACATTTTCAATGTTCAATTGTTTTAATGAATACATAAGATCAATTACTTAAGACGATTTACAGTCACATTGGCCTCTGTTTGTAGAAAGTGAGTGTGAGGAGATGTTTATTACATTGGCTTTATACTGTCTAAACCTCAATTCGTAAAAATATAAAAAAATAATAATGACACTATACTGACAGTGACAGCATGGTGCTGGCTGCTGGCTGACATCAGTCAAAAATCGCAACAAGAATTTTTGCGTTTGGTGGTGTACCAGCTGATACCTCTGTTGAAATCCTACATTTAAAATATATTTTTTGGCAAAAGCATTGTTTCTGTAATAATCTGTTATCCTAAATATGGCTGCATTAGTAACATTGTTTTACATTCTTTTCTCCATTTGTGTGATCTACCCACCCACTGAATTTGTGTCCGCCGGATTCACCATTGCTCAGATTTTCGACGGGTTCCTGGGGTCTGAAAATGTGAACTTTATCACATATCACATGAAGAGGATTACGATAACTGCTTTAATTCACTCGCTGTTGCCTCTGGGCTACGTGTTTACGCTGTGGTGTAGTGGTGTGACGAACCAGTGGTTGCCGGCGGGGGCGGCGGCGACGGCGATCATACCGCTGCTGATGTGCTACAAGATCCTGTGCTGGTGGGAGCACGACCGGAGCAAGCACCCGGTGGTGCGGCCTCTGCTGCGGTACGCCGCGCCTGGCACCGATTGGAGACTTGTAGCTGCTCAGTTGAATACGGAATTTAGGCAGTAAGTTATTATGTATTATTACTATCTCATCATCATGTTGTCCCAGTCTATCCAAACTTTATTCTGAATTGTTTTTGTGGTGCCCTTTGATGTGTCAATGAAAACAGAACTTTGATTTGAAGATTCAGGGACCCCAATGCACTTTGCAACAAGGTCTTACTATCTAATGTTATCTCAAATAAATCATAAAGCATCATGTGTGTATATTTATATGTACCTAAATGCATTAAGAATGTAAATTTCTAGAAATTATAATACCTAAAACAAACATGTTTTGAAAGCCTATTGTGTATTTCTTAATTATTTTATAGTACATAGTAGGAATAATTCTTCATATGTTAAATGCTATTTTCAGTGTGGACAAAGTATCAATTCCGCTGACAGCAACTAGCAAGTTTGTGGCTACTGAGACTTGGCTGATCAAAGTGTCGCCGTACAAGTTTAATGTCATCAAGCAAACTGACTGCACACTGGTGGCTACTTCTGTAAGTGATCTAAAATTTACCTTCCCTTACTTGAATTAATTGTTTGTGTCTTCAAGATTTTCCAGTTGTTTACTCAAATCATTTTAAAATTCTGCAATAATATAATATAGAATGCTTTTTATTCATTATTTACTGGTTTATAGGTGTAGTATTCCTATTATATTATAAGCAAGGATAATAATAATAATAATTTTTTTTAATAATAATAATAAGGGGCCGTTCAAGTATTACGTAAGCACTATGGGGGGGCGGGGGGGTCTTTGCTTTGCTTATTTTGGATGACATGGGGGGTGGGGGAGTCTAGATGATGATTACGTCATCTTTATTTATTTTCTTTTTAACACAAATGGCAATCCTCACATTCTGTTTGCTTGAAATCGAAACGTATTTTCGGGGAATTACCTACAAATAAATGCATACGTTTAGTAGGGTTGCCGAACTTTGACAAAAAAATCGATCTTAGGAATCGATTCGAACCGGTGCCTTGAAGATCGATTCGAAAAAGAAAACGATGTTATAAGATAGAAGATCTATTAAAAATCGATCTCGATTCTCGTACGAAAAATTGTATTACACTGAGGAAGTGTTTTGGCTGATGGCCAAAGAAAAAAAACACCAATATCTCGAAAACATTTTACGATTTTCATGTACAGGACAAAAATTGTTGCAAATGATTGACATCATTTGCAACAGATGTCATCGTATTAGTGACATCATTTGCAACAATTTTTATCCTGTACATGAAATTCGTAAAATGCATAGTTTTCAAGAAAAATGCCTATATAAAGAAAAAAACCGGCCAAGTGCGAGTCGGACTCGCGCACGTAGGGTTCCGTACCACTGATAAAATTTGGTAATTTGATTTATGACGTTTAAAAAAAATCTACTGTCTAGATTTCATTCAAACCAATTTTCGTTAGTAGTTTTCATGGTAATACACATCATATATTTTTTTCAGGGAGGGGAGCACATATTTTACCACTTTGGAAGAGTCTCTCGCGCAAACTATTCAGTTTAGAAAAAAATGATGCCAGGAACCTCAACATCATTTTTAAATACCTATCTATAGATATCCCACACGTATAGGTTTGATGAAAAAAAAAATTGAGTTTCAGTTCTCTGTATGGGGAACCCCAAAAGTTTTGGATGTGGTTAACAGAATACATCTACGTACTAAATTTCAATAATGTAGCTCTTATAGTTTCGGAATAAACTGGCTGTGACATACGGACGGACAGACAGACAGACATGACGAATCTATAAGGGTCCCGTTTTTGCCATTTGGCTACGGAACCCTAAAAATCACCAATATCTCGGAAAATATACATCATCATCATCAGCCCACATCAGTCCACTGCTGGACATAGGCCTCTCCCAATGCTCGCCACTTCGATCGGTCCCGGGCCTCTCGCATCCAGCACTTGCCAGCCGTCCTGCGCAAATCATCACTCCACCTTGCCTGAGGGGGTCCTACACTACGTTTGCCGAGACGCGGTCTCCACACCAGAACTCGTTCGAACAAAATATACATCTTACGAATTTTATCTACAGAACAAAAAACGTTTATTTTATCCATATTTATGTATAGAACTTTTAAAAAAATGAGCTAACTTGAAATTCAATTTTGGTCAAAAATTTTTAGGTCCTTAATTCCATAGTGCCCCTACGACTACACTCCAACCAAAAAAAAAATTATTCTAAAAATGTTTACGTAAGCATGGGGGGAGGGGGTAAGAGCTTTGCTTACTTTTGCTGACAAGGGGGGTGGGGGGGTAAATAACTGTAATAAATCTGCTTACGTAATACTTGAATGACCCCTAATAATATTGTATTCATATTTACACTATCATCATAGAATATGTATTGAACTATACTATTAGCTTCAATTATTACAATAATACATAAATCTGCTCTCTGCATGTCCTAAAGGTTAACTAGTAGAGAATGCTCCTAGCATTAAGTTCGCCTTTTGTACCATTTTGTGCAATAAAGTTTAAATAAATAATTTTCTTCATTCAACAGACTGATATCCACTACTTAACAAGATCAGCGGAAGATGAAATTCAATTCATAAAGATAGAAACCATTCCAACTGATGACAATATTCCACGTTTTTCATTCCGAATATCCACTGCGGCTCTGAGGGACCTGCAGCCGAGACTCCACCACCCTGTGAGGGTACCAGATCATTTGTCACTGTTGCCAACACTCATTGAGAGATTTGTGAATGTATTCAAGCATTATGTTGACCAGAATCCAGTTCATTATGTTGATCAGGTTTTGTATCTTTTTTTCTTATTATTTAACCTAATAGTTGAGAATATCTTTGAAAGACTAGTCCCATCTTATATCTTTTAATAACGCCTTGATAGTCGAGCTGGGACTTTTTTTTGTCACACCAACCAACTAGTCTTAAACTAAGGCTTTTTCTTTTACTATGAGATAACTTGACAGCTGGTGGCGTCTTTCAGAACACCCAGATCCAAGTTCATTTCCTTAACTAACAGGAACCAAACCCAGAATTTTGTAAGAAGTATCCTAAGAAGTATCCTAGTACTCTTAGGCTTATCAAGGTAAAATTACATGATCAAGGACTAAGACCTTTACAAAATGAAGAAGAGTAATTTACTTATTAATAAATAATCAAATTGCTTTAGGAACTGGAGGCATGTATTGGCTGCATGCAGTACACAGCCAATGTGAAATTGACCCGTCGATGCCTGGCGCCGCCCCCCGAGCTCGAGGGCCAGGGGCCGCCGCAATGTCAACAGTGTAATTGCAGGTAAGCAGCATTCCATATGGGTCATATATGTTGTCTATGTGTTTCCGAATTTAGTATAGGATCACCTTGATTCATCCTATGGGTGTTGTAGAAGATGACTAACGGCCGTAATCACAAACGTTACTATGCGACGCGCGGATGCACAGTACCCAAAATTCTATAGTTTTTTGGGTACCAGTGTGTTCACGCGACGCATACTAACGTTTGTTAATACGGCCGTAAGAGAATATCATGTAACGGGCAGTAGCATTTCCCCCGGTGTACCCTGGTATAAATAAAACCTTCTATGGTCACAAACTCACCTGTCAAATGTGGTGACTGCTTTAGTAATAGCGCATCGGTTTTGTGGAACCAACTCTCTGCGGCAGTCTTTCTGAACAGCTACGACTTGGGAGCCTTCAAGAAACGAGCGTACTCCTATTTAAAAGGCCGTCAGCGACCCCAGAATTCAATATGAGTTGCGGGTGTCCATGGGCGGTGTCGTCTGCTTACCATCAGGCATCTCATTTGCTCGTCTGCCGCCTCTTGCATGAAAAAATATTGTAACAATCGACTGTGTAAATTGTCTGAACGTCGTTGCCGACATCGGCAAGGAAGAATACAAAAAAAAAACAAAAGTTCTCGTGTGTGCTGAGTCGGCTGTCGTGCGCAGGGTGCTGTGGTGCGTGTCGTGCATGGGCCGCTGGTGGGCGGCGCGCGCGTCGGGCCCGCCCAGCGGCTGGCTGGCGGGCCGCGCCTCCTGCCCCGTGTGCCGCGCGCGCTTCTGCCTGCTCGACGTCTGCCCTGCCGCCCCTGCGCCGCCCACCGACGCCTAGCCCGCCCGCCTGCGTCCCTGCCGGACCGGCCGGCGGCTCAGAGTGGTATGTGGCACTTGCACTCGTACATCCACAGCGTAGCTATCTAGCGTCGAGCCGGCGAATCAGACTGCTATGTGGGATTTGCAGTCGCTCATCCGGCTCGAAGGACCATGGGTAACCTTCACCCACTAACGCATAGCCACCTAGTGTCGCGCTTCACTACTAAACGAGTCGTAGAATCAGACTGCTATGTGGGATTTGCAGTCGTTCATCCGGCTCGAAGGACCATGGATACTTTTAATCCACCAACGCGTAAACATCTAGTGTCGCGACTCGCTCGCAGACAAGCCGGCGAATAAGAGTGCTATGTGAGTTTTGCATTCGCTCATCCGGCTCGAAGGACCATGGATAAATATTCACCCACCAACGAGTGGCCGTCTAGCGTTACCGAGTGGTATGAATGAACTGTTTAAGCTGGACGATGCGCCGACCCAGCATTCTCCTGAGACCTTACCATAACAATCGAAAATGATTCGTTCGTAGGACGGACTGCGAGTTCCTGGGCCATAAATTACTCATTTGACATTCCCGTGTTTGTATACCAACTAAATTTATAAAGATAATTTTTCGTTTTATGTGGCCCAAAACTACGTGGTCCGTCTATAAAACCATCTTTTTTTTTCGTCCGATTGTCATAGCAGAGCATCAGATTACCGATGAATCTCAAAGTTACGCATGACAAAGCGCCAACAAAGGAAATCCTCTTAGTATGTGGAAGCCCCATAGACACATTACTTTCCAAGTTTTACACAATCCTTGACACATCAAGTATACTCGGCTCAAAATATAGATACTTAAGTACTCAATTCTAGATTCTCAACTGAGTCATGGATCATGATATTTCCTATACGAGTCTATAGGCGCATAAAATAAGTACTTCATTGTTTTAGAATACTCGGCATAATATTTTATTTTAATTTTTACACTTAATAACAAGCAATTTTGTATGTAATATAATATTAGGATGTTTTTAAATATTTATTATTGCGCTCAAAGTGATAGTCTACCAAATGTTGTAATAAAATGTCATCCGATAATGCATTATATGTATTGATCTTAATGGGATATCTAAATGTATTAACTGTATGTATAATGATTAGAATAATTGTATCGTAGATATTTGTATGCCAATTCTAGAACTAATCATATTATTTGTGGTTAAACTAAGAGTTTCCAAATTAATTTTTATGTAATCACACCTTGAACAGTTTTAGTAAAAAGGTGGTAATATTTGTTTAAATAAGTTATTTTGTTTGACAAAACTCCCTTAAAGGAGATATTGTACGATTTTTATAATATTTATACTGACATGTAAATTGTATTATACCTGATTTATGAAATATGTAGAATAGCATAATAATTATTATTAAATGTGGCTCTACATTTGTTTACATACTTAGATATATTTCATTAAATGGAAACGCTTTTAAACTATTTGTATAGTTTTTAAATTTATACTTTATACTAAAGTAATCTACTTCTTTCTTTACTATCATCATAATGTGTTTTACAAAGTAAGTTATTGTACCAAGCCCAGTGTATTTATTTTGTGACCAAAGGCTGTTTAATTAGATGACGCATCCGTTTTATAAATGAAGTAATTTAAGACGATTAGAATAGATATTTTTAGTAGAAATAAAGACGAAGTTGTGGATTTTTATGTAAATAAATGGATGTGTTGATGTATGCAGAATTTTTGATTCTATTTCGATATCCTTTCAGTTATTATCATAAGTTATTATGCCATGGATTAAACAAAAAGGTACTGTTGCGCACGGACCATCTGGTCTCAATCACGGGTTTTTTTTTTTGTGTCGTACACGCCATGCATCACGCGACTTAACACATTCTATAATAATAATAATAATAGCGCGTAGGGAAGTGACGACCCCATCGCCCGCTGTTGGGAGTTGCTGAGCTTCGCACCATGAAGAGCAACAACTCCCATCAGTGCAGTCAGTCTCCGCAGGGCAGCTTGTGGCCAGCTGTTGGTGTGTGGCGACACCACGGACCCGAGACCTCCCGGGGGAACACACCATCTTTCCCCCACCTCTGGCTTGCCTTCGTTGGCCGACCAGAGTGGAGCGCAGGAGCTATATGCTTGAAAGGGTGGAAGTGCTCAATCTACATAATAACGGGGAACGGCTGACCGGATTACCGCGATCCAGAAACCGGTGTACACCTCTCTACACCCTTAGCCAGCCACGCCAGTGTTGCCCCCTTGCCGCCCAGTCTGGTGGCTAATTTGGGGGGCCCACCTAGTGGCCGGCGAGTCACCACCTGCCTAAATTTTAATTTGTGAGATATTGAAATGGCAGGCGACCGTTATCTCACCCCATAGCCCAGATATCCTGCCCACAAGAACCTCATTCAATAGCCCCAGTTTTCGTTACCCATCTTTACGCAATAGTGCTGCACTCGCCGGGTATTACTATTGAGTGTGTCATCTTGGGGCACTTAGAAGTAATGCCCGGCCGGTGTATCCCATCTCACATACACATATTAAATTGTCTCAAGGGGCCTCTACGTGTTGGGCCTGTGCCCCCACGCAAGCCTTCCAAAGGACCGGGAGGGGTGACACCTTCCCGTGAAATCCAAAAGAGACTACATAATAATAATAATAAAAATCATTTATTTCTCTTCACAAAGGATAGAACACCAAATAAAGTCTCAATATAAATTCACTCTTAAAACTAATTAGTTGTGTACGTCACCTTTGTGAGAGTCTGGTGTCTATACTAGGGTATTCCCTGTGTGACAGATCGCCAGGCCCTCACCCTCTGATTATAGTGTGTCGTCAATTGAGTGTTCATTACATTAAATTGACAAAATGAAAGAAACAAATGTGATAGGTGTTGAATATGTAACAAAAACTGGGAGTGCAAAGGCATTGGTTGTGTGTGTTTGCCAAATGAGTTAAATATATAAATATAATGTAAATAATATTACAGTGCTAATTGTACATAATCTAAGCATGCAGTTTATTACTCGGTGTGTATGTATATATAGTTGTAAGTGTTGTCAAAACTATTTATTTGTTTAATTGTTGTTCTATACTACCGACACGCCTCGCGTGTTCAGGCTAATCTTTGTATCTATACCAAGAACACTCCAGACGTTTTGTGAATGGTATGTTAATATTTTTCAAATTAGTCCTTAATTTGAAAAATATTAACATACCATTTTCTGTTCATAATTTAAATTAGGTAATCATTTTTTAAAATAGACCATTTGCCGCTGACGATAGCGTTGTCGTATGCTCGTCAGCGACCGACGTCAGCGCAAGAGGAAATCAAGCCTTAACGATTTAAATACAGATCGACATCAACGCCCAGGACACGCGCGGTTCACAAGTTTCCTATAACTTGTGAATCACGCTTAGCGTGTCCACAGGTATATACCTACTCGATGAACTTCAAAAAGAAAGTGGCGGCATTGATTAATGGCAATATAAAATGAACCACTTCGATTGTTATCAAAATTCTAAGCTAAATTACTAATGCACTTATAATTGGGTACGTACCCAATTAAACCGCCGATTGAAGTGTAAATAACTGTCAAGGGTAAGGTCACACGTGGGCGCCCGCCCGGCGTCCGGCTGACACTAATCGATTTATAAACCCCATGCGATCGCGAGATACGTATCGAAATTGACGGTAACACTTTGTAGGTGTCCTAACTCCACGATTTCGAACCCTGCATTAGATTGTTCTCTGCCATTCGAGGGTCAACTCGTTAAGCTACATTTTTTTACATTCTGATTGATTCTTGAAATTATAGACCGTTCGTGAGATTATAATTTTTAAACAGGTTGAATACTTTAAGCAGTTTATTTGATAATAAGTGCTTGGATAAATAAGAAGTAGCAAGATGAGACAGAAAGCTATATCTCAAGCGATCGGAAAGTTCTTCAAAACGACGACTCTACACGGTTTCAAATACTTGATTTCCAAATATTTGTCCGACCGGTACGTATTTGATTATTTTTATATTTATACCTTTTATTTCTGTTTTAGGGAAAGATAGAGGGATAACATAGAGATATGACCTCGGTTTTTCTTTATGTTATGAAATGTTCTGTGAAACCTTTCGTATCAGTTATAACATTCGCAAATTGTAAAACATTAATCGTCTTCACCCTCCTATGTGTCACAGTTTATAAACCAATTTATGTGTAATTAATATTATAGATAGACACACACTCCCTTGTTATTTTGATTACTTAAGTATTAGACATAGTATACACTACCACTCAATTTGGCGCTAGATGTCGATGCGTGGCCCAGCGTGGCATGTCTTGGGTTATTTATTAATTTACAACGTTAGGCAGTCGGCTAAAAAAAAATTTTTGAAAGAAAATTTTATCAAAAGCTACAAAAAATCACGCACATTCCATATTAAACACCCCCTTGCCGTGATCACGTAGCGTCAGCTGGGCCGTATGCTGCATGGCGAGCGCGGGCTGCGCAGGAGTGCTGTGCGTGGTGCTCTGGGAGCGGTTCCTGCAGATGCCGGCGCTGCTGCAGCTCAGCGAGCTGTCCGACGACGCCGGCTTCCAGCCCATCCCCACCGTCGTGGTGTGCCAGCCGCCGGACGCCGTCGCCGAGACCTTCCTGAAGCATCTGTGAGTATAACAACTAGTGTTGCCCAAATTCAGTCTTGGTCTTGCAGTCTTGGTCTTGTTCTTGCGTTTTTGCAAGACCAAGACCAAGAACAAGACCGCGTTTTTTGAGCAAGACCAAGACCAAGACTGACCGTGCAAGACTTAAGCAAGAACAAGACATAGCCTGCAAGACTCTTGCGTCTTGCAGCTAGGACTTAGCGCTATTTCACTGAGTAGTTAGGTGTAACAGTTCGGTGTATAGGTAGGTACGCTTAGGAATTCTATGAGACGTAAATACTGTATCAAAGAATATGAAAAGCTGGACCTATGCGCATTACGACTAATACCATAAACATACCTAGCGAATAAAAAAATATCTATTAAAGTCAAACTGAGTGCATGCATAGTTATGTTTTAACCATCGGCACTTTGATAATGCGGCATCAAAGGTTTTGTACTTACTTCTCAAAGAAATTTGCCGCTTTTCGGAAGTACATGGTTATGATAAACGCGCCGGCGACTTCTTTTGAAACCTAAAACAATCGTTGCCGCCACGCCGAAATCATAACATTTGACACTATTTGATTGCCGCCATAGGGCGTAGGTAGGTATACTCATGCAAAATAATTTCGAATTTTAAGAGTACCTACAGGTGTTTTTTTATCAAATCTTCAGTTATTTATTAATCTGCTTGATCTTTACTATGGCTATGTTAATTCAAGCTCACAATGTTCCAATTCTAATACGTTTTTCTAAGATTTAAAGTAAACTTTAATAAATAGTAATAGACTAATAGGTAATTGCAAGACTTGCAAGACTCTTGCTGCAAGACCAAGACCAAGACTGGGAGCGCAAGACCAAGACCAGGTGTATTGGCGCAAGACCAAGACCAAGACTGGCTAAGTCTCGTCTTGTTCTTGCATTTGGGCAACACTAATAACAACAGTTCCTTCAGACTCTGAAGGGATCTGGTCGCCAATTAAAATAATAAATAGATGCCCTAGCACACCAAACCTTGAAACGGAGTTTTTCCTTGTACCTAAACCGAAAGACGTAGACACAGTAGGTACAAACCTACTGTGTCTACGTCTTTCGGTTTAATCTCGATTTGATTGGAATCAATTTAGACAACATAAGTCTTTTTTTTTCTAAATGACTACGATGCTGGCCGGGACGGCCTTGTCATCAAAGTCAAAATAATCTTTATTTGTATAGGTTTTAAAAAAACACTTACAAATCGTCGAAGCTACCACCGGTTCGGAAAGCAGCATTCTACCGAGAAGACACCGGCAATGAACTCGTGTACCTAGTTGCTCTTTTCATCATCACCGGACAGTTGGGGGAGCGGAAGGCTATCACCCCTAAACAACATAAGTCGATAAACGTTTTCAGTACCTAATCGTCTAGTCCTACTAGTCATATTTTTGAGCGCACTTTAGTATACCTACATTTCTCGTGTACCTACCCGCGTGTACGGGCTGAATTACATGCATGGCATTAGGTAGATACCGTCAGTCATCGCCATCTGCTCCTCTTCTTGGCGTCGTTAAGTACGACGTGCAATTGAGTGTCCGAGAACGAACTGTATCTGCCATCTTGTTGGGCTGCGGCCTTAGGTATGATTCAAAACACTCAAAAGTACACTGTTAAAAAAGAACTCGCTAATTTACTCTTTGAATTTACGCTACGAAGGTTGTCATTGGTGTTGGTGGAAGAGATTTTTCCAGTTCTAAGTCTATTTAAATGGTGTACGATAATGTACAGCCCACATCAGTCCACTGCTGGACATAGGCCTTTCCCAATGCTCGCCACTTCGATCGGTCCCGGGCCTCTTTATTGTAAATGGTGTACAATAAAGTATATCTATCTACTCAGAAAAACAAACGGTGCGAACACAACACGCCTCCCCACGACGCTCGCCAACGCGCTGCAAGGCAGGAACACGGAGGAGGCCCAAGTGGAGCTGCTGGAGGACGTGCTCAGATGGAACAACATGAGCCTGCTGCGCGTGCTGCAGGCGTACTCGCCGGAGTGCCCGCAGCTGACGAGGCGCTGCCGCTGGCGGGAGATGCCGGTGGACTGCGCGAGGCTGTTCCGGAAGGAGACCACGCGGTGGGGCGTGTGCTGCGTCGCCACGCCTGCCAGGTAGATAATGCTGACGAGGCGCTGCCGCTGGTGGGCGGTGCCGGTGGACTGCGCGAGGCTGTTCCGGAAGGAGACCACGCGGTGGGGCGTGTGCTGCGTCGCCACGCCTGCCAGGTAGATAATGCTGACGAGGCGCTGCCGCTGGTGGGCGGTGCCGGTGGACTGCGCCAGGCTGTTCCGGAAGGAGACCACGCGGTGGGGCGTGTGCTGCGTCGCCACGCCTGCCAGGTAGACAATCTTCTTGAAGTGCCATCTTATAGCTCATTTACACTCGCGTACGAGTGGCAATGCGAGCTGCGAGGCGAGCAACGAGGCGAGAGTGGGACTATAGTTCATTCGCGTTAAGAAAATAGTGACTCATCACCGACTGCCGGCCAAGCCACACCCACAAGTTTAATTGGCTAGGGGGTGTGGCTTGGCCGGCAGTCGGTGATGAGTCACTATTTTCTTAACGCGAATGAACTATAGACACGCTCACGAGAGTGTAAATGTCACCGGAAAATAGCAAGAATCGTAAGTTGATCAATTTCCTGATTAACTTTCGGAATATAACAAACGGTAGTTGAAAAGTCCGGCCTATTACTACACTTGCGTGTATTTCATTCATTAAATAAGTAGTTCGTATTTTTTATGAATGGATATCTACTTCATCCATTCATAAAAAATATTTAAAGGTTCTATCGTTTAGCCAAGGTGACAGACGACAAAATAGGTGTCGTATGATTAATAGTCTTATTAGTCTTGAATCATATTTACCTATACTTAATTCATGATTATTGAAGGACTCAGGGCCCCAACCATCAAAAACGAAAACGATCGTTCGTTGAACGGATCGGACCTGTAAACTTTTAGTTAGGGTATAAACCTTGGTAGGGTCCTTACAAAGATTTTGCCACGGATTTCATATGGTGTAATTAGACGCTTAAAGTGCTTAAAATTAATAAGAGTTATTGAATATTTTCCAGATTCCTGAACACATCTTTACCATCAATGTACCGTTTGGATGTTATTAAAAAGTTGGACATAAGATTGCAATGTTTTCAAGGAACACGCGTCCATGATTGCGAAGTAAGGACATATCGCTATCAAAGTATTAAAATTATTTTATTTTAACCAAAGAGAGTACTTTCAATACATTCAAGTATTTTGCTGTAGATATAAAGATCACGAAATCGAACGTACCAAGCTAGTAGAAGGATAAAGGATTGGATTATACCTATAACTATATGTCTATTCTTACTTGTATGTACCTACGAGTATTCTTTGTTGCCTAGAATAAAAATATTACAAACTGAATGTAAGTAGTAGGTACAATTTAGGCGGTTTTATCGCTAGTAATAAACTCATCCAGATAATCTTAGAGCCAATAAACTTTAGTGAAGATGACAATTTTTGTTTTTAGTTTTTCACAAGATATATTGGTGAAGAGGTGATAGTTCCAACGCGCCTGCCTCCAGGGTATAACTATTTAGCTCAGCTGACGTTTGTGTCCGAGAAAGACAGCGACAATGAGAAACTGGTAGATGGGACGTGCATCAGCGCTAAAGGATACTCCAGGAGTCAATGCTTGGTAATCAAACTAATCATTACATATTTTAAATTACGACATCGTCAGGCTCTTGCTGTCTTCTGCACTTTTCGCCACTTTGCTTGCATCCAGACTTGTCAGCCATCTTGTGCAAGTCGTCACTCTACCTGGCCTAGGGCGTCCAACACTATGGTTTCCGACAAACGATATCGACTGCAGAACTCGTTTACCTACTCCGACGGTTGTCGGTTCTATAGATATCTGATACGGCCAGCCCACCGCCACTTCAGCTTGCTAATCTGGTTGGCTATGTCGATTGCTTTGGTTCTCTGTCGGATCACCCGGATATTTGATATCCACGGCTTACATCACGATATGAGAGTCCTACAAAATTAACGACGTGTCGTCAAAAAATCGTGGACTTTTTGAAGCGTACGAATTTGTGAATGGCCGTATCAATTTGCTTATTGATTATTAAGTGTAATAATACATGCCTACGTTTAGTCCTAAGTATCTAGCCAATTTAAATATACTATGAGTTACATTAAACAAACATTTTAGCTAAAATGCACAGAGAAAAGATGTGGATGTTCAGATCCTCTACGGAGAGTAGACCGGAACCACAATGAGGTGATCCTTCCGCCGTGCCCTATTAGACGCCTCGCGTGCCTCAGGACTTTCGGCCTGAAAGGTAACAATGCCCTTCATCCATTCTTCTTCTTCTTCGTGTCGATGGCAATCTAAATAATGTCTGACCAGTGTTCAGCCACACGAACCGCATCTCCTGATCCATTTACACTCCACATTGTAGTCTTTCTACTGTTTTGCTAACACTACGCACAGATTTAAAATAACGGTTTGTTGGAAATAATCTTTTGTTGCTGACCGTAATAATTTCCTTTAACAACATAAATACTGCGTTTTGTTCTAATGTCGATACGATAGATTAATTGTATAACATAATATAATTTTTTTGGTAAGTAGGACGCGGTTGATTGAAAATTGATCAGGTTAGTAGCTAGTGGTTAGAATGTGATATTCTCACGTTGTTTTAGATAACACCTGTTCTTGTTTGCCATCGTGTCAGAAAATTATAACGAAACTAATATTGGAACCAGGCCCATTCAACATGGTGCAATCTAGTTTGGACCCCATTTAGTAAGTTTTGTTTAAATAATGTAATGAGCTTGCATATTTTGGTTTAATTATCTTATCAGCCTGTTGCTGAACATTGAAACCTCAAAATACCTACCGTAGATAAAAACCAGTTTCATATTAGTGGGTACCATCTTGATTTTTAAATTTCTTTTTAAATTACTAACTTAATCAATTGTTTTTTTCTTTATTTTAGCGAAGGAATAAATGTTACACAAGGAGCGGTCCTACGGCTACGAATAAACATCAACTCGTCAAAACTATTTTTGCTTATACCAACCGAGACGTGGCTCACTTTACTATGTATGTTAATGTATTAATCTAATTAAAACAATTGTTTCACCAGCAGTATTTGAAATAACGCCCTTGTTGTTTCGTTTCAGCGTCATTAGGTGGAGTGTTCAATATGTTCTTGGGAGTAGGACTCTTTAGTGCTCTGGAGATCATATTTCTTTTCTGTGTAAAATTGCCTATCGCACTTCGACGGTCCACTGAAATGATACCACCGACTGCGTCTAAACTAGATCCAATTGATACCATTGATGTTGAATAATGTAGGAGATTCAAGCTTGATAACTAGTTGGAGGATAAAATTTTTATTTGATCTTGTCTTTTGGTAATTTGTAACTTTAGAAATTAAAATCTAATATTATATTTTTAATCGGTTAGAGCGCTTTCACATTTAATCATCCTTATTAGCGCAATAGTTCCATTGCTAATAATGTCGTACAATTAACGATATCGCGGCAGAGAATGTGGAGGATTGTGGCTAGTCGCATGTGCTCACTTAATTTATAAAGCGCCAGGCTAGTATTACAAATTGATTTAACGCCAGTTTTAACGCAATTCCCACTGTTAACGCCCTAATGAGAAAAACGCGAAATTGCAGTACATAGGTACAAATTATTATTTTTATTACATTCCAAAGCCAGCATTTTACACCTGGATCTGTCAGTTAGAATGACAGATGTCAAAACACATTGGAAACGCGTGTTGTTTTTAACGATTGGAGACTGATTTTTGTAGCTTTTGGTGGAAATTACTATCACAACATGCAGAATTAGTATTTTAAAATACTTTGCGTTAATTCTAATTCATCGTAATAAAAAAAGTAATACAAAATGTCTTCCTGGAAGAAAGCAGCAAAAGCTAACCAAAAAACACATCGAGAGAGGCACCAGCCCGAGACTAGGAAGCATCTAGGACTTCTAGAGAAAAAGAAAGACTACAAGAAACGTGCCGATGACTACCATGAGAAAGGGCAGACGCTCAAGTTGCTGCGGAAGCGGACGCTGGACAAAAATCCTGATGAATTCTATTTTCACATGATCAATTCTAGGGTGAAGGATGGGGTGAGTTTAAAGCATCTTCATATAATCTCACAATATTATCGGACGTCAGATAGCGGTTTTATATGGATAAAAATGAATTGTATATGAATTTAACATATACCATTACATGTCCAATGACATTATGGTTACTCTTTTGCTGTTTATCATGCGATAGAAGGCTTCCATACTGTGCTATTATAAATAACTCTAGCTATGTTTTCTGGTGAAACTGAAATCTATGTGATTCATCATTGATTTTGGGTCAAAACAGTAATTTTAATCAAAATAATTATTTAGAGTAGCTTGGTTCAAGTTAAACCATAGGCATTAAACTTTTATAATTCGCCACATCAGAACTACAATGGTATTGAAGTTTATGTTAGTAGGTAGTTATGTACTTCTACAAAAGAATACCCTCGGTTATTTTTATCTTTTCTGATACCCACAATTATTGGTATAAAACTAAGAGTTATTTTCTTAGATTTTTGATAATGCTTGTCGTTATAAAATGTCATTGTAATTTTTAGGTCCATCATGAAGTGGAGAAAGAAGATGAGTTCACTCCGGAGCAAGTGAAGCTGATGCAGACGCAGGACATCAAGTACATCAACATGAAGCGCACCATTGAAAGCCGCAGGATCAACAGGCTGCAGGTATGTTATGGGTCTTATTTTTAGCTGATGCTCGGCTTGATTGATAGACTTGTCTTCCAGTTATGAGGTATTAGGCACAATCATTCGTATCGTAATCAAGTAGAAAAAAAGAACAGTAAGGCCTGTGCTCCACTGGCAGATATCAGATTTGACACTTAAAATCTGCCAATATGGCAGCTTACTTATTCCATGTCATATTCTGTAATATAATCTAGACATGGGGTACATTGAGTCAAGTTCCAGCTGAAAGAATTGGCAACTACATTTATGTATGTAACATGATATAATTATATAGGCATCCTATGCTTAGTTCTAACGCTTTTTTACTTGACTGCTCACCTGCTGCGGCTGAATTTATAACCAGCCAGCTTATAACCAGAATCTTAATTGATTGACTATGCACCCTTCAAACCTAATATAGGCAACATCACATACATTGCTCTAATCCCAAAGTAAGTAGCTTAAGCACTTGTGTTATGGGTATCAGAGGTACCACAAATAAATACTTAAATACAAATTATAAACACCCAAACACGGAACAAACACAAGTATTCATCACACGAATGTTTGTCCCGGGTGGGAATCGAACCCACGACCCTTGGTTCAGAAGGCAGGGGTCACTACCAATTGAGCCACCGAGCCAGTCATAATAATAGAAACTTTTCTGAAATGATTATGTATTACAATGTCTTTTTGTTTATTCCAGTCACAACTGCACATGACAGAGGTAGCAGATTCCACACCAAACACACACATCTTTTTTGTGGATGAGGGAGAGGAGAAGACTTTTGACCTGGCTAAGAGATTGAATACCCATCCATCACTCCTCGGGAGGAAATCTAATAGGCCAAGGTTGACTGATTTGGATAAACTCACATTGCCTGAAGTGGACGAGCAGGTATGTTCTATTAATTTCATATTAATTTGTAATGTAGGCCTCGGGTTAGATGGAGCGACGATTTGTGCAAGATGGCGGGCAAGTGCCGAATGCTGGATGTCCAGTAGCGGTCTAAAGAGAGGCTGGGGTGATGATAATGATGTGGAATTTATTGTGGTGTTTTTTTTTATATATGGAATGGGTAGCGCTTGACCCCGGCTAGCCTGCTGTTAAGCGATGTTGGAGCCTAAGATTGAGTGCACTTACCCAACAAAACCTGATTCACTCTTGCCTTGAATATCTGAAGATTATATCCTTCGGGGAACACAGACTGTCCTCTGTGCGAGTCCTTAGTATCTGCACCATAAATCGGTGTCTCCTCGCTGTGTCCCTGCTCGTCCAATGGTAAAAAGGGGCAGATGGAATTTTTAAATCAAATAGTTCCATAGCACACTCTCCAGAATGCAACCGATAGAAAACTGAAAGTCCAGCAACTTTGACATCTTTCGACAACAGACTTTGAAGTCTTGTGTCACAGAGGGAGTCGTTGATTTTTCTCATGACCAGTTGATTTTTAACACCATAATGAGTCTTTTATGTCATCACCATCATAATATATATGGACCAACTTGGGATATAAAATTTTATTTGCATCTTTATTGAATGTATATTAATTATTAGTGAGGGCTTTCATATTTTCTATGTCTTGTCTAGAAACATCGAGTAATAAAATTGTTCATTTCATTGATAGGCTGTTGAGAGTATGAAGAAAAACAAGGAAAAGATCTACAAAGAAATGGCTAAAAGGATAGAAAGGGAGAAAGAGCTGACTGTGGTGCAGCAGAAGATGGAACTGAAGCGACACCTGCAGGATGCCAAAGCGCTCAAGCCCAAGAAAATCAAGCCGGGCACCAAACACTCGGCACCTGTTTATGAGTTCCCCTATGTAAGAAAGAAATAAAACGATTACACATTATAATTTCTCATTTTTTATTAATATATAATAAATAGTTTTGTAATTTTGTCCACTGAGTAGGGATGCACTGAAAATTAAAACGACGACACGAAACATCGATCGCAACACTAGTTTTGTCTTAAAAACTTACAGTTTAATTATTTCAGTCTTTGAACATTTTTAATCTTAATTTAATTCGTAACACTAATCTCATTATCGACTGTACAACAGCGATTGATCGCACAAGTATAAGTTTAGCAAAGTGCATCGCTACTTTATAAAAATACACTTTGTACATTGTTTATCATCTAAGGCGGTAACTTTACGGTAACCTAGCTGGATAAATGTCTTTGGTTGGCTTATATCAGCTTATATGTAACATGACGTGTCCGGTGGCCAGTGCGCGTGGTCACTGGTCACTGGTGGCCACCGGTCACCACAGCACGCACTTGTGCGCCGGGTTCATGGGCGAGCCGCGCGGGCAGCGCCAGGCCGTAGCAAACTCCTCTGAGTTGCTAAGCGTCCCGATCACTCGGATCTTGTTGGGACTGTGCACTCCCTCCACCATTTTGGACTTTAGCGCGCCGGTCGTGGAGTTGCCGCACCATATCTGTGTAAAAATTAATATTTGAGTCATTTGACTGCGAAAGTCGCCAATCTATCGTTTAAATGCCTACATGTATGGAAAACTGACTCAGAGGCAGTCTAAGACGGATTTTTTATGGTTGAGCTCAACTGTAATTGTCTATGTCGTGTAACTTGTCAGTCAATTTTGTTACCATCATAATTTGAATGTTATTTTATATTGATTTGAAATATCCAGAAATCAAACAATTCTTAGCACAATCAACAACCTTTCATGATTTTTCTTCTTTGGGAATGGCACGACGCCACTGCCCCTTGTACCTCAAGGCACGTCCACAGCGTAAGGCCTCTTTTAGTCGCCTTTTACTACAGACAGGCATACCTACTTTCGGTCGTATTCCAAGCCCCATATCGCAGGGCGCAGGGTACTTTCAACTTGCTTTAACCAATTACCATTAGGTGCCTAAACATACTATGCCCAAAATACGCGACGGAAGATCCGCGGCTGATTTTACGTTCCGACGTATTCGGCTGATATGATACACCGTAAGCGCCGAACTTAAGAGGCAGAAATTTAGTTGTGCGACTTTTGTTGTGATTTTCGTCGGCAATCGAACCGAACTTACGCCCGACCGAAGTTCGGCTGTACGCTATAACGCAACGTAATGTCGGCTTGGTGTGTCTGCAGGCGTAGTCACGCCGAACTTCGGTCGCGTATTTTCGGCATAGTGTGTTTAGACACTTGAAGTTAAATCGTTCGTTCTTTCCGCGTCCCTGCAAGCTCTGGAATGAGCTCCCAGCCGCGGTGTTTCCTGATGGCTACGACTTGTCCTTCTTCAAACGTCGTCTAAAGAGAACTCTTTCCTCACGGTAGGCAGCGGCTAAGCTGTGCCCCTGGCATTGCGGAGTCTATGAGCGGCGGTAACGGTTTAACATCAGATGGGCCGCTTGCTCGTCTGCCAACCACAGCAATAAATAAAAATGCATAAAACGTAATGTAACCTGTGCGAATCCCAAGAAGAAGAGCTGGTCCGGTTTGTAGTCCGGCAGGCCGGGCAGCGCGTCCCGGGCGGCGGGCGCGCGGCGCGCGTACAGGCGGTAGGCGCGCAGCGCGGCGCGCAGCCCGCCGTTGTCCGCGATGTTCTCGCCCTGCGTGTTGAACCCGTGCACCTGTGCAGGACACCAATGTATTACGGCCTCTGTGCACTTTTGAGGATACGCACTTTCAGTAGCTATAGGGGAGAGTTGGCATATACCGAGCCCCTAAGGGCCGACGGCCATAACTAAGCTCTGGTTTGAATTACAATATACTGCCTAATATTTATAGGAAGGATATTTATTAAGCTACACTTTAGTACTTTTCTAACTTAAAATTATGCAATAATTTAAGATATATTGAGAATTTTGTGAAAAATGGGAAAACGCGATATTAACAAACAGGTCTGAAAATATCGTGCCCCGCGTTGATAAAACCGTGCCCCGGTTGATAAAACCGTGCCAATAATTTTAAATACTTTTTTAAATATTATAAGTATACTATACATAAAAAATAAATTTATCGTTAGGTCATAGATATATTAAATACGAAGTCTATAAATATTTATTATCAGAATCATCATTTATTTGACTGAAAATTATATGTTTAAGTTACTTGAACTTAAACATATAATTTTCGCTTACGAAATGGAAGAAATGCATACCATTTTTTAAATGTTTCCAGAAAAACTTAAAAGTTATTTACTTAATAAACATTTTAGAAACTTCTTTTTAAGCGGACAGATGGGTAGTCAGTCTCAAATAATTTTGATTGAACAAAATAAAAAAATTAAAAGCCTTAAATACATATAATAACAACGTAGGTTGTATAGTTGTCCAACCTTCATTTTCTTTTTAGATATAGATAGATTTAGCTATAAAAATTCTCTTTGATTACATTTTAGTTGTAAGCAGTAAACAACATATAATTTCTAATCTAACTGATAATAACACAAGTCGTTAATAAAGTAGAAAATGTAGCTTTCCTTTCCTTAAGGGGTTTAGAATGTGCTTCTAACTTTAACTGATATCCAGATTCATATCATCTGGATCCCAGTACTATATTACTTTTTCACTTTTTCAGTCATCTGAATCGTAAAATTTATCTAGACCTATAACTTTCATAATCGAAAATTCCGCGCTTAAGATCGATAATATCGCGCCCTGGGCGCGAAATTGTCAAACTCGACTGATTTGTTTTCTAATATCTAAAATTATGAGATACCTTGTGATAAGCATTGCAATGATTTGCATAAATATTATGCTATATCTTAACTTCAAAATACAACAAAACACAAAACTGTATTGTAATTTAAACAAAACTTACCTCTTAATGAAGATACCACGAAAAAAATAGATGAAATTGCAATTTTCTTAAGAAGCATGTGTACCGCGTTAGGTTGCTCGGATGAAACTGGGAGAGGTATCGGGGGGGTAGGCGTCATTAGTACAACCAGGATAATCGTCGTTTAGGTCTTTAATACGTGTAGTTTTTTAAATATGTTAGGGCGCGGAATTATCAACCGCGCGGTAATTGCCAACTCTCCCCTAGATAGATGTACTTTATTGCGCACCAAACAGTTGTCTTAAAACTAGATACCAAGACATCGAATATAATCGATCGAATCAAATCAAGCAGTCTTATCGCTTAAGGGGCAGCGCAGACGACAGACTATTGGTGTGACGCGCTTTTTTGCAATTACATGCAGTAACGCACACGACGCGCAAAAATCTGTCGCGGATATTTCACAGACTCAACGTACATCTTCGATCATTCTGTCGGCAGATCTAGACGCTCTTTTTAAATGTCTCAGACGCAGACTCTATCGCACAAAAAGTGTGCCGTCTGCGCTGCCCCTAAAACTAGATACGACAATTTATTGATTTAGTTACTTGTCCGTTGCCGCAGCGACTTGGCCCCTTCCATCAGGAGACAGGTAGGAGGAGTGCAACCAAGATGCGCTACTATAGAAAAAGATAAGTGTCGTGCAGTTACCGTGTAGTTGGGCAGCTGCGGCATGTGGTAGCGGCTGTACTGGTCGATGATGCACTGCACCTTGCCGTGGTAATGCTCCAGCGTTGCCGCCGACCACCATTGCCGCAGGTTGCCTTCCTCGTCGTACCGACGGCCTGGAACAATTAACTCTTAAATACCATTCACACTAAATAGTGCAGTCAATGAAGCATTATAGGTCCGAATTTTTTTACTGTGATCCGATTTGCATGAAATTTTGGAATTAGGTTCATCTTACCATTAACTTCAAAAGTGAAAATGATTTGAACTCCGCCACCACCCTGGGGGTGGTTGCCACCCCTTCTCGGAAGTCAATGGTTTTCTTTTCAAAATAACCTCGGATATCGATTGAAGGTCCAAATTTAAGCAAAAAATCATCTATAAAGTTTTTCGAAAAATCTAATACTTTTCATGTTATTGGCAATTGAAAACTTGAAAATTTTTCACTTTTTTCATCGGTTTTTTTCAAATATCTCCAAAAATATAAGTTTTATCGAAAATTGTATAAGGAACAAAAGTGAAGCATGTAAAAAAATTAACAATTTGGTTTTTTATAAAGTATTCTAAGTGCAATATTAAGCTAGACATTAAAGATCAAAGCCGTTTTTTATTTTATCTGAAATTTTATCGATGTAGTCAATACCATCTATCAGCGAGCAAATGCATTTTATGCTTTCTAATCAAAAAGGGTTTTGTAGTGCTTGAAATAAGCTTTAAAATGAGCACTATTAAAAGTCTTTTACATGTAAAATAAGTGAGCTGTATTGCAAATAAGAGGAGCATCGACTGTTTTTTCTTTTGAATCAGTGGGTTTAAATAAGTGCCATTTCCACCAAAACTAAAGTTAATCATATTCCGCCTAGAATTAACTTAATTATAAAGAGTTTGATAGATTGTATTAGTTTGGCTGCTTTAGGACACATAGTTTTCAAAAAAGTCGTGATTGAAGAAAAATCGAAAATTTCAAATTTTTAAAAAACCCACCTTTTTTTCATGATATCTCAAAAATGACGATAGATACGTATAAAAGTGTAGGGATAAGAAATTTAGGTATTTTTCTGACAAACAATTTGGTTTTTTTGTTTTTTTCTATCAAATAAAAATTGACGGAGATATGATTGTTTAAAGAGCGCGTGGCAGCGCAATCACAGCCTCTCTTAAGCCCTTTCACCCTTCACCGTTTTAAAACAAGGTTTTTCACTATATATTGCAATAAAGGATGTTGTAGCTCTCTTAATTACCTTTACAATGGTGTTTCATAAATTGTGATAGCATGAAAATTTAAGGAGTTATGGCCCAAAAACTTATCATATTTTTTTCTACTTAGTAACTGAACATTTCGGAGTGTGAATATTTGGAGCAATGTGAAATGATTGGCGACACATGTTATGAGATGTCTCTATGAAGCTGCCACTGTGTCCGGAGCCGAAACGTGGATATGAACTGTAAGGCTAGTCCACAAATTAAAGGTTGCTCAGCGAGCTATGGTAAGGGCTATGCTCGGCGTCTCTGCGGGATCGAATCCGAAATGAGGTGATCCGACAGCGAACCAAAGTCACCGACTAGCTCACTGGATTAGTCAGCTGAAGTGGCAGTGGGATGGCCACATCAGCCGCAGAACCGATAAGCGTTGGGGTAAACGAGTTCTGGAGGGGCGAGGACGCCTTCAGGCCAGGTGGAGTGCCGATTTGCGCAGGGCGGCTAGCTAGTGCTGGATGCGAGAGGCCCAGAATCGATCTAAGCAGCGAACATTAGGAGAGGTCTATGTCCAGCAGTGGACTGATACGGGCTGATGATGATGATGATGATGAAAATATTACTTACTCTCTACTTACATCTTTTTATGTCATACCAAAATATTTTTGTGATTTTTTCAATTTAGGGGTTGTTTGCTTGGGTTGTAAGATTGAATATGATTTTAATATGAGGTAATTGTATTAGAAAACACTTTACAATTTCAACACTTACTAAGTATTAGACTGGTTTCTAGCGATAAAATGGCTTAAACTCAATTTTTCCCCTTAAAAATAATTGGCGGAGTTCAGATCGTTTTCACTTTTGAAATTAAGGGTAAGATGAGCCGTGGATGAGCCTAATTCCAAAATTTCATGCAAATCGGATCACAGTAAAAAAATTCGGAGTTAGCCCGTATTTTTCGCTTCATTGACTGCACTAAAATGGTTCCATATAAAATAAGATTTTAGTGTTTGTTCGGGATCTGCATCTAAGGCGGATTTATATTTGTCTGATGTGTTGTGACGTGACGCGTCAGAACGGTATCGGTTTCATACATTTAGTATAGTAACGTTCATACTAGTAAGGCGTATTGTGTTGATGGCTTGTGTAAATGTATGAAACCGATACCGTTCTGACGCGTCACGTCACATCACATCAGACTAATATAAATCCGCCTTAAATTGATGCTACATCGCGTGACTGTGTTCGGATGCGATATCGTATCGTAATCATGTGTTTTAGGCAACCGCTCCGCATTTTAGCATAATAATCCGGTGAGCTATATCAATAATCTTAGTTCTCTGTCAGATTTCGAATCCGATTCCGGAGAGAGACGCCAAAGCCCGCTGAGCAACTTTTAGTTCGTGGACTAGTCGAGCCGTGAGTGCCCGAATAACTGGAAGGACGCGTTGGTTAAAGGCTTTCGTCAAGCACTATAGAATCGGCAATGAGAAGACTCGATGTAGTTTCCCAAATATGTTCTGAACTTCTAAATAAAATGTTCGTCATTCACGTCATTAGGTATACCTTGGTCGTCGAATCCATGAGTGACTTCGTGTCCCATTATGGCACCGATGGATCCGTAGTTGATCGCCCTGAAAATTAATTAAGCATTAGTGGGGAATTGGAAAGGCATCGCCTCTACTAATTGTACTTAGATAATAATTAGAAATATGGGATGAATTTGTATGTAGGGACTTACTCAATGCCGTTTCCGTAAAATGGTGGCTGCAGTATACCGGCAGGGAATGCTAAAAAAATAGGAAAATAATTCCATAAATGAAATGAATGAATATTTAAAAAGCATTGTAACATTAAAAAGAAATAGGTATATAGGTAAGTAAGTTTAGGTAACAGTTGTCTAGTACCCATAGTAGGTACAAGATTCGGCTTAATTTGGGAGTAGATGGCGCTGTGTGACCTAGCGTGATATGTCAAAAGGTTTATCGTTATCTTTATTATCTAAATTTCAGGCTACAGATTTTATATCGGAATTAAAAAGCTCTTAGCCTCTTATACACATTAAAATTTAAAGCGGGGCAAACGATGACTATAATATTAAAAAAGATCAAAATAATTACTGGGGTTACTTACTGACTGAGTTTAATGTAGCCGAATAGAATGCGTTTACCGTTGTCGCCGTGGCTACCCATCTGTGAGAAAAAAAAATGTAATGTTATGAACATATTTCCATAGAAGTCCAACTTAATAAGCTTTTTTTTATTTTTTATAGTGGCTCGATATAATGGCTTCCCTACGCCTGATGGAAAGCGAAAGAGAAGCCCAAGTCGCTGTGATAACGGGCAAGTAACTGGTCAGTTACCTGTCAGTTGCCACCGCCATGCCGGCCCAACCCTAACCCCCCACGAGCTCCGGAAACCCTACTCACCGGCAGAAACACGATCCAGAGGTCATTTGACTGCGGTATTCTATAGGGTGGAGGTCCTTCCCCGGACGGGCGGCTCAATTCGAGCGAAGATTCGCTATGCCCTACCTCACTAAATAGCATACCATAAGTTTGAATTTTCTCTCACCTGTTCCGGTCCGGCTTCTCCCTCAAGGACTCCAGCGACTTCTTGACCGCTGCCCACGTCAGCTTGAGGTAAGTCTCGAACAAGTTGCCTTCGATAACTTCGGCCTGAGGAACATATAAGATACCAACTGTAAGAATATAAATAAATAAAAATAAAATAAATAACCCAAGACATGCCACGCTAGGCCACACAGCGCCACCTAGCCCCAAACTAAGCCGAAACTTGTACTATGGGTACTGGACAACTGATAAACTTACTTAGATACATTTTTTTTGTAAATAAATACATATTATACATAGAAAACACCCAGACCAATACAAACAGACATGTTCAATGAACACAAATGTTTGTACTGTGCGGGAATCGAACCCACGACCCTTGGCTCAGAGAGCAGAGGTCACTACCAAATGAGCCACCGAGCCTGTCCTGAGATATTTTTGTGCTATTTGGACTTTTAGTCTGATATTCATTTGTGATATTATTATACCTAGCTAAGAATAGGGATGTTTCCAGGGTAAAAATAATTAGGTACCTACCTTATATTCGACACGTATTTTTCCTTTTTTCATTTAAACAAAATATATGTATGTGTGTATGTAGTGTATGTGTGTGAGTGAGTGTGCTATATTCTTGTATAGTATTTGTGCGTATATCTCGGACAGCCTCGGCAGCGTTTCTTTTCATTTGTTATCACCTGGTATTCGTGGTGCGAGTGAATAAGTATGGGCGGATGTGGGTACTAATTCAAAATTTATGACTTGTTTCCGAATCAATAAGTATTATAATATTATATATCTCAATAAGTGTTAAAATAAAAATATTGTATTTAATTTAAATTTAAATTTAATTTAATTTGTAATTAATTTAATTTGTATCTCGAGTTTCGGCAATATGAACATTCACTGTTAAATTAAGGAGAACCTGTTATTGGCCTTATTGTTGGCATATCATTTCATGTATAATTCTGTATATAATCGCTGTTGGTTTTCTAATAAATAAATAAATAAATATAAAAACAAGGCACTAAAATTTTGCAGTCAGAGGTCTTTGACGTCACTCCGTGTTAAAAAATGGAACACGGCGTTTAGTGTCGTGACGTCACGTGTAATTTTAACGAGCTACAGGCTATACTGACATGCTTGTAGTGCTTGTCCAATCAGGAGCCACGAGGGAAACCCGACGAAGTACCTGATGGCAGCCAGCTTGCTCAGCGTCTTCAGCCGCGTGGTGGCGTCCATATAACTGACCTCACCACACCGGGTGATTGACCATAATGTACAGGCTATACTGACGTGCTTGTAGTGTTTGTCCAGCTGATCGTGCGAGAGCAGCCACGAGGGAAACCCGACGAAGTTCCTGATGGCAGCCAGCTTGCTGAGCGTCTTCAGCCGCGTGCTGGCGCCCATGTAACTGACTACACCACACCGGATGACTGACCATACCACACCGGGTGATTGACCATAATGTACAGGCTATACTGACGTGCTTGTAGTGCTTGTCCAACTGGTCATTCGTGAGCAGCCACGAGGGGAACCCGACGAAGTTCCTGATGGCAGCCAGCTTGCAGAGCGTCTTCAGCCGCGTGCTGGCGCCCATGTAACTGACTACACCACACCGGGTAACTGACCACACTACACCGGGTGACTGACCACACCACACCGGGTGACTGACCACACCACACCGGGTGACTGACCACACCACACCGGGTGACTGACCATAATATACAGGCTATACTGACGTGCTTGTAGTGTTTGTCCAGCTGATCGTGCGTGAGCAGCCACGAGGGGAACCCGACGAAGTTCCTGATGGCAGCCAGCTTGCTGAGCGTCTTCAGCCGCGTGGTGGCGTCCATCCAGTCCAGGTCGTGAACCGCAGCCGCGAACGCCTCGCGGACGTCCTCCACCATCTCGATCGCCTGCAAATTATGGGTTAAATGCATGGTGACATAGTAATATGGAAGATTAGTAAGTGGTGACCGTGGGATAAACAGCGACGCCGAGGGAGACCCAAGATGTGTTGGGACAACGAAATAAGGACAGCGGAACAAAAGTGGATACCTAGATACGAGTGGAAAAATTTACAGAAGGCACACCCTAGGGGACTGAACACACTTATTCAGCCCCATTCTCGTTTCGCTGAACGATTTGGTCACACTACCGCATACGGCGGTCGCAAGAATGAGAAAAGCTGCAACAGCTGAATAGACGCGGAAAGCAGAATTTATGCGCGTAAGCATCTCCATACAAAATCGTTGTTTTCTATGGACAAACGCTGAATAAATTAGCGTGTTTGCTGAAAGCGACGGAACAGCGTTCATCATCAGCCTATCGCAGTCCACTGCTGGACATATGCCTCTCCAGGTGTTCGACACTTTGGGCAAACACTTTGAGGTTATATCCATAATCACCACCCTGGGCAGGCGGGTTAGCGATCGCAGGGCGAAGCTTCTCGCTCCGGTACCGCTGCTGCCCGTCATTTGCTTGTAGTATTTAGCTGCGCCTTCAATCGTGATGGTTATACTGCCACCAGTGCCGGTTGCCAGAGCCTCGTTCGTTATTCAGCAGGATGCACCACGTGCAGGTGACGATGGCTTGGAGCACAAAGATGATATAGGTCGCTCCCTTATCTACATCCCAGCGTTGAACGCTCCCTATAGCATTCGAAGTTAGTGTATAAAGTGTAGAAAAATAATGCTACGGTACCTTCTGCCTGGAGTTGGTGTCGAAGTGCCGCCGCACGTAGAGGTGGCTGAGCGCGACGCCGAAGTTGGCGTTGACGTTGGCGGCGCAGGACTTCCAGCGCGGCGTGCGCTGGCGCAGCCCGAACACGGCGCGCGAGAACGCGAAGCCCAGCTCGCGGAACGCGCCGCGCGTCATCGGCGCCACCGTCGAGAACGCAGACCACCACACGAACCGCTCTGCGACACATGACACACTTAGGGGCTGCGCAGACGATAGACTTTTTGTGCTATAGAGTCTGCGTCTGAGACATTTAAAAAGAACTTCTAGGTCCCTACAGATCTGCCGACAGAATGATCGAAGATGTGCGTCGTCTGTAAAATATCCGCGACATATTTTTGCGCGTCGTGTGCGTTACTGCATATAATTGCATAGGTTAGACTAAAAAGTGCGTCACGGATAGTCTGTCGTCTGCGCTGCCCCTTAAGCTAAACATATGACGTAAGGGTGCGTCCACATCTGACGAATGCGCCGCGAATGCACAGCTCGCGAACCCGGCCGCACAATCGTCAGATATGGAAGCACCCTAAAGAGGCAGGCAGCTAATTGCGTTATCTTTGTAAACTGAAGTGGCGAATTAAAGAATTGGACTGTGATCCCCGAACACACTCACCTAGCTCGGCAGAGGTAGGTACCTACTTCCACTTTTCGTAGGGACACGTCTGTTCCTACAAATATAAGGTTGAATTTGGACGTGTTACAATAGAGAAAGCTATTGTACATATCTAGAATACCTACCTATTTTCCGAGACCACGCGGCATCGAGATAATTTGGAATAATTCAAAGCTTTAGGCAAACGACGCGTCAAGGTCTCGACCTAATGTTGAAACATCGACACCGTTCTGTGATTTTACCATTTTCACTTTCAGTGGTCACATTTTTCTGAGTCATCGTATCCATTATCTCGAATCGCTTTGATTGTGCTCCATCCCAATTTTGGACGATATAAAATCTGACAATACAATCAGTGAAAGTTCTATATAAATGCTTTATCTTTATGCCGTCATTTGCATCGAATGTAATATCGCATGAATTGAAAATCTCCTAACGGAATACCGTTTGAACAATGGTGCATGGATGAATGTGCAATGATTTTAATTGCAAGTCACAGATACCTACGTTACCAACAGATTTTTGTTGTCATAATTTTGCGTTGTCTTTGAGACACGAGAGCCGAAAAGATCATGACAAAGCATGGCTTTTGACAAGCGCCTAAAGTGACACTGGAATGCTGCGGGCTCTTCGAGAATGCGCTTTGTCATCTCCATGGTAAAGGGCAGGCGGATCATGAGATACCTAGTTCTTTACAGCCACAAGAATAGGTATGTAGGACACTGTGTAACGGGCACATACATTTTAAAACTTAAATCTCACGGGCATCAAACGCGACATTTATTATAAGTACATTATGTACTCGTATCTACCTACTTAAAAGTTTGACGTTTCAGCTCTGTCGCAACTTGATGTATTGATCTGACCCAAGATGAGCGACTTCACTTATGATAGCAACTCATACAGCTCTGTTGGCCTCGTATACGAGTATTTTTTTTTTATAGTGGCTCGACATAATGGCTTCCCTACGCCTGATGGAAAGCGAAAGAGAAGCCCAAGTCGCTGTGACAACGGGCAAGTAACTGGTCAGTTACCTGTCAGTTGCCACCGCCATGCCAGCCCAACCTTAACCCCCCACGAGCTCCGGAAACCCTACTCACCGGCAGAAACACGACCCTGAGGTCATTTGACTGCGGTATTCTATAGGGTGGAGGTCCTTCCCCGGACGGGCGGCTCAATTCGAGGGAAGATTCGCTATGCCCTACCTCTCTCAGAATAGTTATACTCGTATACGAGGTCTTGCAGTTGCAAGACTTTAGATGCAGCGTCACACTCGTGCTGACCACCGGCGACAGGTACTCACCGACGAGCAGCGGCTTGGCCTCCGAGAGCAGCACGGCCAGCTTCTGCAGGTAGGGCAGGTCCATGACGATGACGCGGTCCCCGGTCGGGTGCGGCGTCACGCTATGCTGACTACCGGCGACAGGTACTCACCGACGAGCAGCGGCTTGGCCTCCGAGAGCAGCACGGCCAGCTTCTGCAGGTAGGGCAAGTCCATGACGGTGACGCGGTTTTCCGTCGGGTGCAGCGTCACGCTATGCTGACTACCGGCGACAGGTACTCACCGACGAGCAGCGGCTTGGCCTCCGAGAGCAGCACGGCCAGCTTCTGCAGGTAGGGCAAGTCCATGACGGTGACGCGGTTTTCCGTCGGGTGCAGCGTCACGCTATGCTGACTACCGGCGACAGGTACTCACCGACGAGCAGCGGCTTGGCCTCCGAGAGCAGCACGGCCAGCTTCTGCAGGTAGGGCAAGTCCATGACGGTGACGCGGTTTTCCGTCGGGTGCAGCGTCACGCTATGCTGACTACCGGCGACAGGTACTCACCGACGAGCAGCGGCTTGGCCTCCGAGAGCAGCACGGCCAGCTTCTGCAGGTAGGGCAGGTCCATGACAATGACGCGGTCGTCGGTCGGGTGCAGCGTCACGCTCGTGTTGCTGAACACCAGTGACAGGTACTCCTGCCACTTGTGCTGGAATGTTACGTAAAGGGTGATGGTAACGTCCGTGTTTTTTTGTGTAAATGGGTTCGGGACTTATAATAGGATCTCATCCCGAGGACAAGAGACAACTAATAGTGCAGTCAATGAAGCATTATAGGTCCGAATTTTTTTACTGTGATCCGATTTGCATGAAATTTTGGAATTAGGCTCATCTTACCATTAACTTCAAAAGTGAAAATGATTTGAACTCCGCCACCACCATGGGGGTGGTTGCCACCCCTTCTCGGGGGTCAATGGTTGTTTTTTCAAAATAACCTCGGATATCGATTGAAGATCTAATTTTAAGCAAAAAAGTTTCTATAAAGTTTCTTGAAAAATCTAATACTTTTCAAGTTATTGGCAATTGAAAATTCGCAAAATTTTCACGATTTTCATCAGTTTTTTTCAAATATCTTCAAAAATATACGTTTTATCGAAAATTTTATAAGGAACGAAACTGTAGCAGGTAAAAAAATGAACAATTTGGTTTTTTACAAAGTATTCTAAGTGCAATATTAAGCTAGATATTAAAGATCAAAGCCGTTTTTTATTTTATCTGAAATTTCATCGATGTAGTCAATGCCATCTAGCAGCGAGCAAATGCATTTTATGCTTTCTAATCGAAAAGGGTTTTGTAGTGCTTGAAATAAGCTTTAAAATGAGCTTTATCAAAAGTCTTTTGCACGTAAAATAAGTGAGCTATATTGCAAATAAGCGGAGCATCGAATGTTTTTTCTTTTCAATCAATGGGTTTAAATAAGTGCCATTTCCACCAAAACTAAAATTAATCATATTCCGCCTAGAATTAACTTTATTATGAAGAGTTTTATAGATTGTATTAGTTTGGCTGCTTTAGGACACATAGTTTTCAAAAAAGTCACGATTGAAAAAAAATCGAGAATTTCAAATTTTTAAAAATCCCACCCCTTTTTCATAATATCTCAAAAATGACGACAGATACGTATAAAAGTGTAGGGATAAAAAATTTAGGTATTTTTCTGACAAACAATTTGGTTTTTTTGTTTTTTCTATCAAATAAAAATTGACGGAGATATGATTGTTTAAAGAGCGCGTGGCAGCGCAATCACAGCCTCCCTTAATCGTGACTTTTTTGATGCTCTCTGCATGATCCAAAGGTTAACTGGTAGAGAATGCTCCTAGCATTAAGTTCGCCTTTTGTACCATTTTGTGCAATAAAGTTTTAAATAAATAAATAAATAAATATAGAAACTTTTTTGCTTAAAATTAGATCTTCAATCGATATCCGAGGTTATTTTGAAAAAACAACCATTGACCCCCGAGAAGGGGTGGCAACCACCCCCATGGTGGTGGCGGAGTTCAAATCATTTTCACTTTTGAAGTTAATGGTAAGATGAGCCTAATTCCAAAATTTCATGCAAATCGGATCACAGTAAAAAAATTCGGAGGTTAGCCCGTATTTTTCGCTTCATTGACTGCACTATAAGGGAAAATCAGGAAACGAGCAGCAGCATTTACCTGGGTACCCTCAAATAAAACCTATACGCGATATATATCCTACTTCCTATCCTACTAATATTATAAATGCGAAAGTTTGTTTGGATGGATAGATGGATGTTTGTTCCTCTTTCACGCATTAATTACTGAACGGATTTTAATGAAACTTTACAGTAATGTAGCTTATACATTGGAATAACACATAGGCTATGTTTTATACAAATATTCACGCGGGCAAAGCCGCGGGCAGCAGCTAGTATATATATATATGCGGTCATCAACTCAAATGGCAATTGTTATTGGGCAAGCCTATGTCCAGCAGTGGACCTTGATGATAGTGATAATATATGAGTAGCGCTCGACTTCAACCCGCCTGATGTTAAACGACGTTAGAGCCTATGTTGGAGCGCTCTCCCAACAAAACCGATTCACTCTTGTCTTGAAAACTAGATGTCGATCAAGGCCAAATTGACCAATGGAGAATATGCAGTAAACAATATTACGTTTTCCTGTTCTTTTCTGGTTATCTACTCTACCTATATTTTCAAATCAAATCAATTTATTTGAAAAAATATGGTAGATACATAAGTTGTTGGGTACATAAATTTTTGTTTCACATATTTTACCTATATTATTATATTGGACATTCGCCTATTGACCTTCGCTAGTAACTAAACTATTGTTAAGGTCAACCACGAATGATGGTCAGGCTTGTTTACCTCCTTCCACTGCGCTGGACCTCCGTTGGATCCATCGATGAGCTGCTGGACGGTCACTTCGTGGAACAAGTGCGTTCCGCTTCTTCTTACTTCTACCGGCGTCATTATCTGGAAGCATTCATATTGTTGTGTTAACCACAACATATACAGCAGAGTAGGGACATAGTAAAGTACCTAAAGAGTCAATAGTTCCTTGAATAATGATGATATGAGAAATATCCGCATAATAAAAATCCGCCGTAGAGGCAGAAAAAAAGAACATAGTTTTATGGTCCAAGTTCCAAAGACAAGTAGACAATTTTTGCCTACACTTAATGCTTCGCACTAACTATGAAATTCATTGCCTGGCTACTAAATATTAGGTACATTCTGGTTTTCAAGGTGATAATCAGCTTGCACCATCGTTAAGGTTATAATATTTTACTTAACAGTCGAATTCAGGTTAAGCAGAAATCCATTATAATTGAAAAACACGGCTATTTTTACTCCCGTCTTGAAAACCTGAAAATTGTAGGTATGTCTCGGAGAATAAAGAGTCCGGAAAGGAGTTCCATGGCCTTAGAGTAAAAAAAAACGAATGCCTGTTATTGTTCAAAAGTGTACCGAATCAGGGAATAAAGCAAACTACCATACTCCGGAAAGTATAGACATTAACTTAAAATTATCACCAAGCCCTTATACAATCAGAGAAAACCTTCTCTTGCGCGATTTAATAGCGTACAACGCCATCTAGTGACGGATCAAGGTAAACTTAGTAATAAACAATATTGACATAAAATAATGTTACTTTGAATTTGGACAGTTACCTTAGCGAGACTCTTGCTGAAGTCCACAATATCTGCGGCGAACTCATCTGCGTCCGCCTCAGGGTCGGCCAGCGCGATGACGTCACGGATGTAGCGCCGGTACTGCGCCAGCTCGTGCGCGAACTGCTCCGGCGCCAGCAGGTAGCGCTCGCTGAAGCCCGGCGTCACCTGCTCGATCTGTACGGAAGAGATGCTCTAATAAGACTAGATCAAAGGGGATAAGGGCCCTATTTCGCTTCAAGCTCTTCACGTGCTCGATCTGAACATCATAATGTCAATATTTCTTCCCTACGCCTGATGGAAAGCCAAAGGGAAGCCCAAGTCGCTGTGACAACTGGCAGGTAACTGGTTAGTTACCTGTCAGTTGCCACTGCCATGCCGGCCCAACCCTAACCCCCCACGAGCTCCGGAGACACTACTCACCAGCATTTGGCTGCGGTATTCTATAGGGTGGAGGTCCTTCCCCGGACGGGCAGCTCAATACGAGAAGATTCGCTATGCCCTACCTCTCTTAAAGTATATTATATTATGGGCTTTCACACACTTCAACATTTAGTTGCTTCAAATTTTGGTTCATTATGTAGTGCGCGCTACATCTGACATAGTGGTCGCTCTACCCCCGGAGTGCCTAATCGAACCCACGACCACGGTATCAAAAGCAGAGAGAGAGAGTAAGAAGAGGAAAGGTTTTTTCTATTCTTTTCATATTAGCACGTCAAAATGCCTGCGCCTCTATAAGGTTATGCAGACGACGAATTCCAAAAAAATTAAGCGATCCGCAAAACGCAGTTGATGAAAAAATGAAAATGAAATGTTTATGCAACACGGATCGATCACACTATGACCGCCTGTAGGTATAACTGCCGCTTCACGCCTTGTTTTAAAGCCCCAAGACTATAAGAAGAATCAGCCTATTGCAGTCCACAGTGGTGAGCACCACTTAGGGCCACTGTTCGCCACTTAAGGCAAATATCCGGAGGATATACCCATCTGCTGCTCTGGGCAGGCGATCGCAGAGCGTAGCTTCTCGCTCCGGTGAAGCTGCTGCCCATCAGTGGTCAGCTACGCCTTCAATTGGGACGGTTATACCGCCACCGGTCGGTTGCCAGCGCCTCGTTTGTTATTCGGCAGGAGGCACCACGAGCAGGTGAGGTTGGGGTGGAGCGAAAAGATTGGATATAGGCCTCCGCCTTACATGGTTCGGCATATGTAAGATTTACTGTAGGGGCTTTATAGTACGAGTGCTGATTGACTGCACAGTATTTTCATGACAGGCTCGGTGGCTCATTTGGTAGTGACCTCTGCCCTCTGAGCCAGGGGTCGTGGGTTCGATTCCCGCATAGTACAAACATTTGTGTTCATGAACATGTCTGTTTGTATTGGTCTGGGTGTTTTCTATGTATAGTTTGTATTTATTTACAAAAAAAAAGTATGTAAGTAAGTTTATCAGTTGTCTAGTACCCATAGTATCGATGGCTGGCGATCCTCGACTGTACGTTTTATGAGGAACTTCTTGCCTTGCGCCTCGGTTTTGTGGAACCAACTTCCTGCGGCAGTCTTTCCGAACAGCTACGACTTGGGAACCTTCAAGAAACGAGCGTATTCATATTTTAAAGGCCGGCAGCGACCCTAAACTCGGTTAGAGCTGCGGGTGTCCATGGGCGGTGTCGACTGCTTACCATCAGGCATCACACTTGCTCATCTGCCGCCTCTCGCATAAAAAAAAAAAAAAAAATAGTACAAGCTTCGGCTTAGTTTGGGGCTAGGTGGCGCTGTGTGGGCCAGCGTGGCATGTCTGGAGTTATTTATTTATGGTCAAATGTCTCACCACGACCCGGTTCCTGCTGGTGTTGCGGACGTCCTCTGCCACCTGCACGCTCAGCAGCACGTTGAGCCCCATGAGGCGGCGGCCGCGCCCCGCGCTGGTCTCCCACGAGAACTGCGCGCTCGGCTCCGAGGGGGGCAGAGGGGGGAGACCCAGCTTCTCCAGTAGCCGCTGGATGGGCTTGATGCCTTCTTCTTCTAGTTTTTCTACAAAGTTAATAATAATTACGGACCACTTATGGAATAAATAAAATAAAAAAAGTGTGTTAGAGACCAATTTCTTTATTAGTCTTAAATAAGCTCCACGCTCCACTACAAACGAGTCCACACTGTCTTTTGACACTTCCCCCGCGTTTCACTTGGTCACCTATCCAACCGCAGTGCACGAAACAAATTGGCGTGCTTTTTCGCAATGATTTCAATTGTGTCCGACTTTAGGAGCTGTCCGGGCTTAGGGAACCTCCCTATAATAAGTATAGTTTGCAAGAATAATGTATCATGATTCGGATTTAGAATAAGACTACCCATCTCATCCCGTGGAAATTAGGTTGTGTTTTATTTATACAAGTTTGGGTAAGCGCTTTATCCTAGCTCGCTTAATGTTCAGCGACAATAGAAGGGCTGACTTACTCTCGCATTAAAAAATCGGATGTTTAAATCTATCGGAAAACGTGGACTCTAGCAAATAGGTACTGGAATGAGCTCCCCGCCGAGGCTATCCCCCGAGACTACAGTATGGGGTCCTTAAAAAAGGTTGTGAAGAGGTTTTTAAAGGGTAGGCAACGCGCGTGTGATACCCCTGGTGTCGCAGGTGTCCATAGGCTGCGGTAACCGCTTAACATCAGGCGGGCCGTAGGCTTGTAAAAAAAATACTCCTAAATAAAATGCTATTACTGAAAGCGACAACTCACCAACATCAATGCAAGTCCTGTACAGTGCCTTCGCCTTCAACACGCTCTCCGGCAGCCCCTCCTCATCATCAGCCTCCAGGAGCTCCCTCAGGTCCGCCACCAGCTGCTCCCGGAGCTTCGCCAGCTGGTCCCAAGACGTGGCCCACTCGGGCACCGGGTTCTTCTTGATCCATCCCCCGCACGCGAACTCGTAGAAGTCTTGGCACGGATCCACGTCTTTGTTCAACGCGCTCAGGATTCTCGAAGCTGTTTTGGAGAAGGATTCCGTTTGAATACTGGGGTAAAGTCGGGCTATACACTGCAGCCAGAGTGTCGTTAGGAGAATAACGCCGGAGACGGTTTTGGAGACCATTATTTAATTCTAATTTAGTAAGTAGGTATCTTCGAACAAGTTAGTCAGAATTTAAATGTTCAAGGATCGTTTTTCAGTTTAATTCTATTCAAATTTTTAAAAAAGTCTTTGAAAGAAATAGAGCGACTTTTATAACGTAGAACAGTTCATTAATATCAAACTTTTGATAGGTTTTCTTTAGGCATTTATTTATCTACTAATATTTATTGAATCACGTATTTTAACCCATCTTGGGGATTATTACATTTTGGGGAAGGTAAGATTAAATTGTTATTACGTTAAGTTAGACCGACTCTGTAACATCTGATAAGAATTTAATGTTTAATACATTTATACCATAATAAATAGTTAAGTGCGACTAATATAAATTTAAATATTTCAAGTTACGAGTTGAATTTAATATTTATCATCTGTCACTTCTAATATAAAATCAGACAGATTAAGTGCTTTGATGCCCATTTACGTGCAAACCACAGCCATTAAGCCACGGGTGTACTTAATTGGTTCAACGGAAGCGCAGACACTGGTCGGCGCGTGCGCAATAGATGAGCTAAATACTGATAAATTGCCTAATTAATGCAATTGTATCGGCTGCCTGCGAAAACGTCGCAGTTGCATCTCGGATCCACCACGTGGATCGCTAATAACCATAAAGACTACGCATTATTGCATTTGTGAGACATTTTCCTCTATGATTTATGTAGTTACGACTGAGACGCATTAGTTGGTTGGGAAATCAACCAGTTTCGTTGCATCAGGCTTTTGGGGCATTTGTCCGACCCTTACTGTGTGTGATTATCTTCGCTAAGTGTTAAATTAACATCGGACATTGTTACATCTATATACGGTGTATTGTGGTGTGAATTAATAAATTAGCTTTTGCATGCGGAATCGATCCCGTGAAGATTAAAATGTCATCAGACGTCGTAGTTGTCGTATCAAAAGTAACTTAATTATCAGATGAAAACATTTTCTAGATGAAAGTTAGGTACGTGTAGGTATAGAAAGTAACAAACTAAAGTTTCGAAAGTACAATTAGTTCAAATGGATTTTCATTCCTACAAGGCTACGGCGTAGCACCGTAACGCTTCGTAGTAGGCGTGACTCAACAATGTTGCGTCCTACAAAACCGAAACGAAGATTACCTTGTACGATGAACAAACAATTATATTTAAGGAGAAATTGTGCAGTTATATTATGTTCATAACCGAGATTATTGTTCCCAATTTCCCTATTATTTTGCTTAGATTTTAAAATTTAAATAATGTTAAGATCCCGAGACGTTTCATCTGTAGATCTATTTAGTGTTGTGATCGGCAATCATCACTAATTATGTAACTGTATTAAATTTAAAATCAGAAGTATGCAAGTAGATATAAAGTTTTCTAACTAGTTGGCTTCTAATAGCCTAATACGGATTCTAACCAAACAGTTTTTAGTCTCAATTTGCGATTCTCTGCCTAAATGTTAGATTAGGGATAATACAAGCGCCCATGCTACCGACACTGAAAGATTGATCGGCAAGGCTAGTGTAGATAATAATAATTTTCCAGCGCAGTTTTTCTCCCATAAATCGCAGTAATTATTATAGCATAACTTGTCAGGCGCTGTCACGAGATGACACGATTTGCGCACAACGCCTTCATTCCTCGGATGCCGATCGAATCTTTTGAGTGATCACTCGATGTGCGGATGATTCTCGCGTAATCGATATAATTATGCGATAATTTGCATATGTCGCCTTCTCGAAGCCTGCGAAAATTGCTCGACTATGACGACGGGGTTTGATTACATATTTACATTTTCTTTACACGTGTAATGCTCTATTTAATTGTGTCGACATTTTTATAATGCACTTGTACATTCATTATTCAAAGTGTCTGTTTAATCATAGGAAGGAGGAAACAAAATCTTGCGCTTATATGGCGCGACATAATTAAAAGTAGCCGAATTTGTTGATACGCTATGGAATTGGCTATCCATTGAAAATGTGACAATTTACTCGTATATGTGGTTTATGTCGGAGGAGGAGAGAGTTTGGAGAAAACAGTTATTCAGAGCACTGACTATGGTATAGAGAGGGCTCAGATATGCAAGACCGTTCGAAAGGGTTCTCAAATCTTTAACTTCTGACTGATGATATAGATTAATTGGTTTAACATTGACTAATCAGAGAGATACCATAGTGTCATTACTGTGCTCTGGAGGATCGTGGAGTATATTGTAGAGCTTGGCTTGATATGACTATTACATACACTGCCAAAGAACAAGAGATGAGATTAGAACGGCTCAGATCCACATGACACCGATTTCCTCTGTCGGATAAATCGGTCTTCACCACTAACCATAACGTTACCTCACACCATACAGTACTTTGATGCAGATTTCGAGCCAGTTGTCAGTCAACAGTCAATCAGTCTCAGTAGGCAGTGCGAACCGTGCCGATGGACTTGCCTACTCGGGACCATAGTGGTGGTACTGACCAGTGCCGACGCACTCCTCGCTGAGGCAGGGCCGCGGGCTGCGGTACTCAGTGAGCACCAGCACGGCTGTGTAGACGGCCAAGGCGATCAGTGAGAGCCCTAACGCGCCGATCAGCACTGACGAACAGCGGACCGTTCGTTCTCTGAAACAAAAACAATTTATTTAGCACCTGATTTCCCCTTAATGATGACAATTAATGTCGGTTCCTAAATTTCTGCGCTCCCGCGGCAGCATCAGCTGAGCTTTGTACTTTTGTCTGCCTGTACAATTATGTAATATGTACTGTTCTGTATGTAACTGAGGAGACAATAAATATTTTTTTTATTCTTATACTTAAATGAATTTGCAACCGACTAGTAGCATGGTTTAACATCACGATGAAGGGCGCAGCAAAATAATATAGGCCGATGACGGGCAGCAGCGTCACCGGAGCGAGGAGCTACATGCTGTGATCGCCAACCCGCCTGCCCAGCGTGGCGATTATGGGTAAAGCCTCCAGATGTTTGCCCAACGTGGTAAAAAACTGAAGAAGTCTACTGTGTGTAAAATGTATGCCTGATCCCAGCGTACAAATATTAGTAGTACCTTGACTGTCTAAAACTAGAAAATAATAAATAAAGTGACTTAGGTAATGCAGGTGTTAAAATAGGCAGTAAAAAAATTCAGTGCAATCAGGTATGAAGGCTAATAAAGAAAGTTTGTCCTAAAATTTTATTAATTGCTTAGTAAATAAAAGAATGTGTCTGTAAGAAATAAAGGTACTTGTTAAAAAAAATTAACAGAACAATTTGTCACTGCTTATGATTTCAGTCATTTCAATGATAAAACGCGTAGGTACTATAGCAATACGTAACACCTATTGTAGGTACCACGGTAGGTATTGTAAACACGATTGGGAATCAAATCCAAGACTTTCCACACTTAAGGCGAAGGCCTTCCAATACCTATGCGCTCCTGAGAGAGTCAAATGATACAAATGTATAATGTCAAATATACAATACCTATATCGAAAAAAAAAAATTGTAAATCTATTATTAAACCAGGAAATTCAATAACAATCGTGTTTGTATGGCAGTATCTATGTAATACTTATAACATAGTTAGCAATGAAAAGCATCATAAAGGCAAGTTCGCGCAACCGCTAGCATTACATGCTCCGGTGGCTGTGCGCCGGCGCAGCTGGGCTATTCTCTGACCGAACATTGTCTCTATACTGATTTAGGAATATAATAAAGTCGGAACTTTCTTATGGCTCTCTCATTTTCCCCCTTTATGGGGAGAAAGTTGTTTTTTTTTTTTATAAAAATAACTTGTATGTACTTACTTTGTTAAACAGATTGCTCACTTTTGTAAAAGAACTACTTTAAAATCTTCATTACATAGTAATTCTAATTTGTATCTTTTAATCATGATTGCCGAAACGGAGTAGGAACCTGTAGGTACAATATTTTTTTTTGAAGACGTCCGCAAGGACGTCTCACAGAAGACCCAGGCTCAAGACAAATTTAAAAACCTAAGTTAAGAAAACATTGGTTGCTTTAAAAAATAATGTCTCTAATATTATTATTTTCTATACTTCGCGCCCGTATCAGAATTGCCCATCTTATAATTTGCGACAGACCATGTGGAACATTGACTTTGTACATTATTTACGAAATACCAGTAAGCATAATTTTAAAAATGTCATTTCACTCCATTTTTCTTTGTGACTTTTGTCAATCCAACTGAATATGTTGTATGAGCTTCTTAAAGTAAAGGGAGACGTAACAACATCGCATAGTCCCTACTCTAATTATAGGTATCCGGATATAAAATAACCTACGTTACGTAAGGGAGACGTAACAACATCGCATAGTCCCTACTCTAATTATAGGTATCCGGATATAAAATAACCTACTTGCGTTATGAAAATCAGGGTCTAGGAGGAAATATTATAGTTGAGGATGGTCCAAATTACTACCAACTAGGTAGTAATTGGCCATACATACGTGTATGTAACATAACTCGGGCACCATAGTCAAAACCTATCTGAAATACTCCTTAATTGAGAGGTTGTACAGAACCAGTGAAAGTTTTTAAATTGTTTATGGTTCGGACATGCGTGTGGCATGTCTATTCATCCCAATTTGGGACAGAGAAATTGAAATGAAAATCTATGTATAGAAAATGTAAGTGTGAAATTGGACTACAAATAGAAAACACTTGAACATTTTTCCGCTTCGTAAATGTTAAGCTGATATATGGCATGGCATATATGATAGCGTGGCATGTCTTGGGTTATTTATTTATTTAATTTATTTATATGGTTATTTTATTTTATTAGGAATACCAAATATAATTTATATAGGTACAGCACGTTATACGTACGTTTTTCAAACATGAGGAATCAATTTTAATGAAAGGAAATTACCTAATCTTGATTAATCTTTTAAGAGGGGCGTGTTCAACGGCATGTTAGCACCTTTCAGTGTAAAAAGTAGCGTACTTAGTACTAATTTAATTCTTAGGGCTCGTTCCTAAGGGCCTGTTCCGTCCAAAGCAAATGCTTCTCCTTGGACGCCTCCATACTTCACCGTATGTTTGTATTTCCGGCGCCAGCGTCATGCTTAACGCCAGACGCGGCGCCTCGCGTTTCCTTAAAGGTTTCTTTGGTCGTCTAAAATTACATCTTATAGAGTCGAAACGGAATTATCTTACAGGTATATAGGTATTCAAGTGAGTATGCTGTGAGTTTACCTACTATTGCAGTTATGCGGACACCTTTCTCCGCGTTTGCTGTCGGATCAACGCATCTGTACAACAATGCATAGGAACAACCAATCAAGAAAGCGGTGATGCAATAGAACACTTTCGCTAACTGCATTCTGACAATGCGAATGAAAATAGACGCCGACTTCTGATAAGGTTATGGGCCTTTAGAAACAGGATTAACAAATGAAAATTTGGAAACATATTCGCCATGGAGCCTCGGTCGGGCCTCGGCAGACGGGACACACGTCATGCCAAGAAGCGATGTTTTGACGTCATCACCGAGGATATGCGCAATTGACTCTTAGCACCAGGGATGGCCACGACTGTCCAAGGTGGTACAGACTAAGTAAGTAAGCGTACCCCGAGCTACGATGGTGCCCCTGGCGGCATGCGACATGCAACTATGATTAATTAGGCACATAATAGTATCTAATTACTATCAGGCTCCACTTCGCGCCGGCTTCTCGAATAGTCGGTCTCATACAGGTAACTAGACACTATTCTGATCCCTAAAGGCGATCTAAAGGCGATGCTTCAATGATCATGGCGCTTCCAACAGTGCCCAATCATCGGATACTCAAAAATCACGATGGAACCTACTCGATGGAAACCTCTTTAATATCTATCTAAACAGGCAGCTACTTAGGTATGTACCTACTTACTTTCCATTTTTATCAAGAGTTGAATATAACGGAAACGCTGCCGCCCGCGCCCTAAGCATCCTGGTTGCTGACGATCACTGCAGAAGCGGTAGGAATGACCATGAGGGCAAACGTGCTGTGGAAGCCCTCTGCCCTATCCAAGGGACACAGGCTAGTTACAAATTCTTCCTTCTTCCTCATAAAGACCAGAAAACATTGACTGGACATTAACTCACGGCGTCGAGGCTCGGGCTTTCTGGGGCATTTTTTAATATGCCACCATATAGTTACGCCACTGAATACAAATACCTAAAAACGTACGGAAATTTCACTTTCCACGCGGCGGAAGAGCATTCGCAACATTCACACAATGCTCCCATAGATCCTCATTCACACATCACATTGTTTATGGACTATATTGTCGATCGATTTGATGCAGTGTTGCGAAACTGCCTGCAAGTAACTTTGCCAGCTGATTGAACACAGGGCACGCATTACGAAGTCGCATAAAGTGCCTACAGACAATTTTAAGGTCCAAGATTTCCTAATAGTTAATTAAGGACTTTTTTCTAGGTTGAGTCGCCATTAACATTCTGCGAAAACTATCAGATGGTTTTCTTTAATTACCACTATTATGAGATTCACAAAATAGTGCTAATGAAGAGAAAACTTTTTAAGACCAGGTGGTGGATGTGCATTTATAGGGCAAAGAGAAATACAAAAAACTGTCTATCTATTGATATTAGAGTAGAACCCTATACTTATCAGGGTTGTTTTTTGTTTAGTTGTTTAGGGATTAATAGTAACTATTGAGGTACTTGCCGGTTCTTCTCGGTAGAAAACAACTTTCCGAGCACGTTGGTAGATTCTATTGTTTGTACCTGCATAATTTGACGATTCATAAGTGCTTTAAAAAAGATATTTTTCATTTTCATTGCACGAAAAGATGGAAACTGCAGAGCTTACTTGTTCCGAAAAACAACATCTTAAATAGTTAAAAGCCTTTGCGGAATGTTTGTGGTTATTTTTTTCTAATGAAACCACTATACGCTGCTCAGCTATAAGGTCGATTACTAAAAAGCTTTTCTGACAATTTTAAACGAACTATCAGTAAAAAACTGACTAAAATGTGTGTTCAAAAAACCAGTGATAAATCAACCTTGTCCTTAACCATTATGGCTTCTCCGAACGTTCCTACCAAGTCACCTAACCGCGTGATTGCAGCATTGCATGTGCAATATACCCTATACCTAAAACATTGTCGTTATTTTTTCCTCCAAAATGATAAATCACGTTTGTAATTCTACCAAAATATTCCTATCATACATGGAATGAATTAAATTTCCTTAACATACTCTTGAGTTTTTGATGTTGTCTTCGATTCCTTCGGGTGTCGACTCCCGAAAGTCGATTCGGCTTACGGAATGTTGTTTCTTTTCCTTAGAAAAGAAAGATTACCTACTTACCTACTTGGATATAATATTTATGTGCATGAACAAAACATGTCTGTTTGAATGTGTGTTCGTATTTCCTATGTATAATAAACTGTCTACTTATTTATTCATAAAAAATGTTTGTAGATCTAGCGGATTACGGGGATCGAACCAGCGCTCACTACTGTGTGCCTAGCACGAACATTTTCGAAAAAGTATGCGTAACGTTACCGTAAACATTTGTATGAAACTTGGTACAGCGCCCCTATCGTGCGTAAGAGGTACTACGTTTACGTACGTTAACGTAGTGAAAATCATCGCCTTCGTATCGTAACGTAAACCAATTTGGATTAAAGCGCATGCGCAAACTTGTTTTGACGTATGGTAAAGTAAATGTCAAAGGCTGGCTATCGAGACCTTACGAATACTTTGTCACCTAAAATTTTTAAGTGAGAAAAGATATCTTACTTAAAAATTTAGATTTTTCTACTTATTGACTATGTTTCGAAGTGAGCTTAGTAATTTTTAACATAAAACTAATGCAAAGCTCTCCAAGGTGTTCACATAAAACGCTGAATTTGATAAACTTACGCAGTCCACTGTTGGACATGGGCCATATAGGCTTTACCTAATATAACCACGCTGGGCAGGCAGGTTGGTGATGGGGTACAACGTGGGGAAGTCTCCTCGAGTGACTATCTATTACCAGTCCCTGTGAATCCTCACCGATTCTATGGGAACGGTACCTAGTAGGCATTCGTGGCTATTAGCTTTGTAAATTAAAGACAAATGTTTATAAGTATATTTAATATGTTTTATGTATTCAAAAGATAATACAAAAATAATTCCGAACTATTTCTTATATCAATCTATTGACCTCGCTCCATCCTCTGCTGAATGTACGCCTCCTTTAATTTAGGTAAAGTTTATTGGTTGCAATAACAAGATTTCATCCATATTATCTTGATAGTTGAAAGTCATCCACACACAATTTTCGCCTCGTGCCAACTGCACTTCTTTGGAATCAGCTTCCATCTGATTCTTTTCCAAATGGATACGACTTTTGATCTTCAAAATAAAGTAACTTTCCTTGATTTTATTTATTTTCAATATTATGAAATAGTTTCACATTAATTATGCCAATAAAATTTTGTTTGACGTTCTGTCAAAGTGTCAAACGTAACGAGAGACGTTCAAAAACAGCATTTCTATTAAACTTGAAAATAATGTTAGAATTTTAAAAATTTACGATAATATTTTTTTCAAATTCAAACTATTATAAACATTATTTAGTTATTAAATTTGATTTAACTCACCCGTTAATTAAATAAATAATTATTCGGGTTTTGTATCTCAAATCTCTTTGATATGGATTCTGAACGTTTAGATAAGGATGACATCCCCGACGTATTCGTATCGAGTCGGCGATTGTTATGACTTCCTTTCTGCGTATTTTTACGTTTACGTTACTTTACGTTACGCATTAACGAAAAGTTCGTGCTTGGGCTACTGATAGTCAAAATATGAAATTAATCAATGCTAAACGTCTCTTTGTATCTTGCTTTAGTCTATTTGTTTACATTATGCGTATTGATGTTAGGAACAAGTTATTAGCATACCACGAGGAAAAATGTTATGATTCATAATATAGTTTTGGGAATAGCGCTCTTTCTTGTTTATAATAAGAATCTTCGCCACAATAACCTTATCAAAACACATCGCCTTGTCACGAACGCGAATAAGCAATGTAATATAGATCGCAATCGCTAACGGAGACGAGCGATTACATATTCATGTCGCGCGCCGTGACACACAACGCTTGAACAATGCTGATTCACAACTGTTTTGGGACTTTTTCTTTTAAGTTTTCTTCCTTGTTGGTATTTTTTTATAGCAGAACGGCCATATAGAATAGAAGTAACCTGAAAGTAAGGGTTCAACGGAAACAGACAGTAGAAAATAAAAGAAAATGTAAAGAACCAAATCAGTCACATCTTCCCAGCGCCTTGTCAACCTGTAACTTTTATTGCTGTGGGTGGCAGACGAGCAAGCGGCCCATCTGATGTTAAACAGTTACCGCCGCTCATAGACTCCGCAATCCAGGGGCACAGATTAGCCGCTGCCTACCGTGAGGAAAGAGTTCTCTTTAGATCACGTTTTAAGAAGAACAAGTCGTACAGGCTGATGAAATACGCCGTCACATGCCTTTAGAAACAGTGGTCAGTGGCGTCGTGCACCGCATGGTGCCGGGAAGATCCCATTCCGTCCTCTCGAGGGGTGGGGGGGGGGCACTTAAGCCAGGTGTCAGTCTCATACCCAGGGCCCTGCTGTATGCGTAAAGGCAATCCTGATGATACTTATTGGCCTGATTGGATATGATTTGATTCGCTGAGCCTACGAGGCTCGCCAGGAGATTGGCGGTGATTCTTCTTACCGCACGATATGAAAGCAATAAAAGCAAAATGAATTCTAAATTTACCTGTAATTTTGGCACCGTAATTAAATTACGTCAACGAGGAATGTTAAGTAAGTTAATATGATCAGTTGTGTGAGAAGTAATCACACTCCTGATAGCTTACAGCCTGCCTACCTATGTGGGCGAACTGGTTGTAACAATAATAACTAAGGATTACAAAGACAAAAATATTGCCCATCTACCTTTGGCAAGAGTTGGGTGTAACGTTCTTTAATATAAATAAGATTGACCCTTATCAAGTTGACAGGGCACCTTAAAAGTAAATTAAGTCATTGTCATGCACATAATAAAAAAGGAATTGTTGATCTTCATTTATTATACCGGAATGACTGTCGCCAAAGCCGAAACTCGTACAAGTGACATGTCATTATCATGATAATGATGAGTTGCACATGAACCGACGGCTACCCATTTGTGATACCTTCGTTGATTTTCTTTTATTATCTTATCGTAATGTGCGATAAATTTGAGATGGGGTCAATATGTATCCTGTGATTGGTATCTATTTATAGCAATCTTAAAGTAAGTGTAAGATATCTAAAAGAAAAAGAGATACACTTTAATAGAGGTATCCTATGATTTTGCTAGCTAATTTGTATTGCTTCCAGAAAGAATATTCAATACTAGCTCATGAGGAATCCCAACTACTTAAATGTCGTCAAATGAAACCGCATTAAGTAGGCCTACGAAGTTGATCGGGGTAGCCAATTTCAAAAGTGCGACATTAATTAAAAATTAATACCGTCCTCAGGACCAAGAAATCATCAGGATTGTTCTCCCTTATTTCTTTAATTGCATCGATATCAAAAGAATAAAGTCAACTAGCCTATTTGATTCGTAACAGACTTCTTTTCAATGAAAACACTGATTATAAAAATCGGTTACAAAAGCAATTTATTGATCGTGCTATACTCTTTTACTCATAATGCATATTAATGTTTCATTTTATTCATTTGATATGATTGTGACAAACCTGTTCGCTTGTACATTATCCGCGCCAAATCAACAATAAACAATTAAATCATTACACAGGTTTGCTTTCTTTGTCCAAACACAAAGATAAAATTATCCGCCGCTGTATTCAATGCGTCTGTTTAACGCTTTCTACCGAACTGAACTGGGTTTTGTTTTGGGCTAAACGAGGCTGCAAAGAATACCGTTCGGTAGGAGGTATTTGTGTCTGTTGTGGTACGGTCCGAATATAAGTTAGTGGTGACTTAGTACAATGATGTTTCGAGTTGTTTTCGACAATGCACACGGACAAACTTAAATTAATTTTTGGACTTAAGTATTTCCGCTTACCTACTAAGTATCAGACGACGGCTAGGTACCTAATAGTGGTAGAGACGTCTCCCGAAACATCTTTTACTATCTCCAAAATTAAAATACTTGTTTTAAATCGAGCTTTATTTATGACACATACCCTTTGCTTTATTTATATTTTTGTTTTATTATGTTTTGTTATACTATTGGTGGCTCAATTGGTAGTGACCTCTGCCTTCTGAGCCAAGGGTCGTGGGTTCGATCCCCACACATTACAAACATTTGTGTGCATGAACATGTCTCTTTGTATTGGTTTGGGTGTTTTCTATGTATAATATGTATTTATTTATAAAAAAAATGTGTAAGTTAGTTTATCAGTTGTCTTGTACCCATAGTACAAGCTTCGGCTTAGTTTGGAGCTAGATGGCGCTAGAAGGTATACATCGGTGTTTTAAGTACGGGACACTTCGGTCATATGGAGCTCACTTCTACGGAGAATACCCACTGACCGTGGTCCCCTATACTTATCTGAAGAGCGTTGGGATACCCGTTGGGACTCGACACAATCTGTCCTTAGCTCAGTAGCGCTTGTAGAGATGGCGGCTCACCTCGGGAACATGTTGTGGTGCCCCGGTACAACTCCGAGTCCTTTTAGTCGCCTCTATGATATGCACGGATCATCATCATCAGCCTATGGCAGTCCACTACTGGACATAGGCCTCTCCAGTTGTTCGCCACTTAGGGCCGACATCTGGAGGATACACCCATAATCGCCACGCTGGGCAGGCGGGTTGGCGATCGCAGGGCGTAGGTGACGCTGCTGCCATCGGTCTGTGGTATTTAGCTACGCCGTCAATTGTGATGGTTATACCGCCACCAGTCGGTTGCCAGCGCCTCGTTCGTTATTCGGCAGGATGCACCACGTGCAGGTTGGCTTGGAGCGAAAGATGATGGGTCGCTCCCTTACATCCTTTACATATGCACGGATACCTCGTTAGTATTACCTCGCTAGTATCACATCTTATACATGCCATAATGCACACAGTATCATCCATTAAAGAGATAATATGAGTTCATAAGCAAGAATATGATATCAAAACCTGTAATTATTTACGAGAATTGATGGGTTCCCTCCCATTGTTGGTAGCTTTAACATGAATCATGATTTCGCATGCATATTCATTTTAAAGGTTTGTAATTTGTGGTTTCTGTTTGAAATATACGCTCCTTAAGGTTTAATGCATCGTTGTAATGAATTAATGAATACGTTTAATCAAAGTCATCGGTAAATGGACTGCAGTTGTCATTTTATTTTAAAAAGTCATCGGGCATTCTAATAAATCCAATGGCATATGTCAACGACCTCAAAGCTGAAAGCACATCTAGAAACCATTGTGGAGTTTAATTCTTTGAACATCTTGTGGTACAATTTAGGTGATCTTTTTGTCACATCGATATACCTAATAATGATATTGTTCACTGGTTTTACTCTTTGCTGCAAATTAACCTGACGGTAAGCTATATCGCAACCTATCAGCCTAGTTCATTAGATATACTTTAGTTTCTCCGTCTGAACTGCAATTAAAGATAATGTATTACTTTATTACCTAACTAGCTTTTTCCCACGACTTCGCTCGCGTTATATTCGGGGTGAATGCTCCATACAAACTTCCACCCCCATTTTAGGGAAGTAGGGGGTTAGAAAGGGGCAAAAAATAGCCTGTGTTACTCTCCATTCCTTCAACTATCTCCTCTTAAAAAATCACGTCAATACGTCGCTCCGTTTTACCGTGAAAGAAAGACAAACATACAGACAGACACATTTTTCCATTTACATATAATATTAGTATGGAAGTATGGATAGTTAAAGGATTTAAAATATTTTATTAACATGAATCATTTAATCGTCGCCTCATAGTAAGATAGCTACAGTATTTAACGTAAGGCACGATTCCCTAATCACGTTCCGACACTATCAATCGACTACGCACTTATTATGCGGTGTGAAGTAAACAATGACGGAAAATGCTCATGACTAATGAATTATAATGTAATTAAACTAAATAGTCACATCTGCATCTATTTACATACAACAGCTGCAGTGAGAGATTTGAAATAATTTCCGCTCATGCAAATGACGTCCGCATAGAAAATGCTTCTCAACTGCAAGACAAAAGAAAAATACATAGGAATCTTTTGTTTATAGGTACAGGAGTATCATCGGGCATGTGTTCGCATAGCAATAAGATGATAACATCGCTTAACGCGAAGGTCTCCCACAAAGAAAGCCGCAACCAATGATTGCTTATTATTCATAATTTAGTCATACGTGCCGATAAATTTAATTTCCTTTGTGAGGTACAGTCATCCTTCCTTTTGCATCAGCCGTGTGAGGTGTCGTCGTAAACAATATGTTGGATCTTTAAACACGAAACGAAACATGATAAACTGCATGGGATAGTCGTAAATTCCTGTTTCACGAAACAAGTTGCTATGTTTTGGCTTTAAATATGTTGTACGAAAAGTTTTCCTCAATAATACGCGGTATGCATTGTTTACATGGTCATGCATGTCACTTACTAGTCAAATGGTTTAAGTTTAATTGTCAAGGATATGAATTACCTACTTGTAGGTCAACTTTCTATGTAGATAAATAAGAATACGGATTAGTAAGCTGAAGTGGCAGTGGGCTGGCCACATAAGCCGAAGAACCGATAACCGTTGGGGTAAACGAGTTCTGGAGTGGAGACCGCGTCTCGGCAAACGTAGTGTAGGACGCCCTCAGGCCAGGTGGAGTGACGAATTGCGCAGGACGGCTGGCAAGTGCTGGATGCGAGAAGCCCAAAATCGAGCACAGTGGCAAACTTTGGGAGAGGCCAATGTCCAGCAGTGGACTGATGTGGGCTAATCATGATGATGATGAAATAAGAATCTCCTGGCCGAAAATAGGCCACCGTGGCCGATCCCGTAAAAAGGTAAAGGTGCTTTCCGATCACAGGGGAGGATCACCGTCAACATCCTGTCTCCGGGGCTGCTATTGAGTACTTTCGTTATAGAAAAACCCAGTATCAATTTAGACCTGATGACACATTCCAATCCTAACCCTTTCCTTTGTCTTTACTTAGACGGCACTTGAGTTGCTACAATAGACGTAGCAGTCAAATATTGCGTATTATAGACAGGAGATGAAGTAGTCAGCTGAAATCGGTCGGGACGGCAACATCATCTTCAACATATTGGACAGATATGTATGTATCAAGAGTAGCTACACTTAGTTCGTCAGTCGATTGGGCGCGAAAGGCGATCATTTGAGCAATGGGCAATTATCAGCGAAAGTGATCCCCTATTAGGGGCGATTATATGGCGCTGGCCACGCATCCGCCCACTTGCGATGTTCGGGTTTGGTTTGAGTAACGAGCATACGCGATTTTTATTAAATGCTCTTATGCAGAAGCTTTTAGTATTTATAATAATAGAAACCCTTATTTAACTGCGCTTGGTAACAGGTTAGCATAGCCGCGTAATTATGTACCTTATGTTTTTATAAATAAATGGATTTAGTATACAAATATAGTATAGGACTGATAAGTATAGGACTGATAATAGGTAGTTGAGGTTTTTAAGCTCCCTAACGGGCACTTTTTTTTTTATAATAGCTCGACATAATGGCTTCCCTACGCCTGATGGAAAGCCAAAGAGAAGCCCAAGTCGCTGTGACAACTGGCAAGTGCTGGTTAGTTACTTGTCAGTTGCCACTGCCATGCCGGCCCAACCCTAACCCCCCACGAGCTCCGGAGACCCTACTCACCAGCAGAAACACGACCCGGAGGTCATTTGACTGCGGTATTCTATAGGGTGGAGGTCCTTCCCCGGACGGACAGCTCAATACGAGCGAAGCACTCTATTTAAGTCATATACTGTTAACAATGAGTGACTCAATGAGTCTTTAAATCCAAGAATTATATAATGGTTACCTAGTGTTTGAGTCCAAGGATAGGGCTCTAAGTCTACTTGAAAAATTGAGGCAAGTTTTGATAGAAAAGTTTTAAAAACCTCGAACCCTTTCATCGCTAGTTACAAGTTTCATTATTAGCTCATAATACATAATTGTTACTTACTCTTATCATTAATAATGACTTACTTACAGGTTCGTGGTTATTACTAAAGGCCTACATCTAATATGTCATAAATTATTGTTGACTAGCTGTGCTCGCGACTTCGTCCGCGTGGATTTAGCAATTTTTTCCCCTTTTTTTTTTACATTTTCCATTATTTCTTCGCTCCTAACAGTTGCAGCGTGATGTTATATAGCCTAAAGCCTTCCTCGATAAATGGTCTATTCAACACAAAAAGAATTTTTCAATTCGGACCAGTAGTTCCTGAGATTTCAAACAAACAAACAAAAAACTCTTCAGCTTTATAATATTAAGTTAAGATTTGTAGGGCGTCAAATAGATATAAACCCGCTACCGCTTATGCCGCGGGCGGGGTATGGAAAGCCGCGGAGGTGGACGTGAGCCGCGTTAATGCGCGCGCGCCGCCGCGGCTTCCGCGACAATGAACTTGCGATCACTCACCGGACTGCGTTGCTCGCGCTAACAACATTTGCGCTACTTATCTTTGCTAATAACGTTCAGCATTATTTACATAGGCATTCGACTTACGAGCTGTTAATGGCCTAGATTTTTTTTATTGCTGCTGGTGGCAGAACCAATAACGTTGGGGTAACGAGTTCTTGAGTGGAGACGGCGTCTCGGCAAACGTAGTGTAGGACGGCCTCAGGCCAGGAGGAGTGACGATTTGCGCAGGACGGCTGGCAAGTGCTGGATGCGAGAAGCCCAGGATCGATCACAGTGGCGAACTTTGGAGAGGCCTATGTCCAGCAGTGGACTGATATAGGCTGATGATGATGATGGTGATGTTGGTGGTAGACGAGCAGGCGGCCTATCTGATGTTAAACAGTAACCGCCGCCAATGGAGATCAGCAATACCGGGGGCACAGCCAGCCGATGCCTACCGCGTGGAAAGAGCTCTCTTTAAACCACGTTTAAAGAAAGACATGTCGTAGCGATCAGGATCAATCGAGGAAATTTCGATCGATATATGTGGGCCTCAATTCCATAAATGTATCTTCAGGTCGATCAGTGAGCTCTCAGTGTTTCTCTGAGGAAGATTGATTAGAAGGAAGAGAATCCTTTAGAGATACGGGTGTGTGGTGTATAATTTTTTTTTTTTCAAATTAAATATCAGACAACATCACATACATTGCTCTAATCCCAAAGTAAGTAGCTTAAGCACTTGTGTTATGGGTATCAGAACAACGAAGGTACCACAAATAAATACTTAAATGCAAATTATAAACACCCATACACGGAACAAACACAAGTGTTCATAACACGAATGTTTGTCCCGGGTGGGAATCGAACCCACGAACCTTGGTTCAGAAGGCAGGGGTCACTACCAATTGGGCCATCGAGCCAGTCCATATAATAGATCAAGCAAACGATGTAGGACGAAGAATAGATGCTGAGGACAGATTCTTTGATCTTTCAAGTCATTTAAAACTGTCATAAACTTACTTAACTTTAGTTTTCGTTTTTCCACGGTCAATAAGGTGGCGCTAGTGTTTCGTTATTCAAATTTAAATTTCAGAAACAAAACAGAATCGCTCTGCTGGTTCGAAACAGTTGCAACCGACCGTCTTTTTTTTTGTATAACCCGATACTTGGATGATGAAAAACTAAGGCCTCTAATGAAGGTGGTTATCTTTTTCAACTGGCTTGGAACCGATATGAAGGGCAACGATGTAATGCACCGTAACGGAAGTAAAGAGTGACCTAGGCACTGACTGCAATGCAAGGCACTGACTGCAATAGTCCTCATCATCATCATCAGCCTGACTTAGGCCGAAATGATGATAAATTGTTTTTACGGACATATGGCTATATGGGGCAAGCATGGTTAAACATTTCACCGGTTTGATTATTAGATAAATTCTACACCAATCTATAGTATGTAGCCCATAGAATATGCAAACGTTATATTATTTTCCGGTCACAACTTTAGTATAGCCGGGTATAAACAGGTACCTAACCCTATAATAGCATTTTGCACCGGTCTGATTAACTCAATCAATCAATTAATCAACGGCCCTGGGGCCCTACTACAGAAAACGAAAACGATCGTTCGTTGAACGGATCGCGTATTTTTGCCCCATAAATCCCTCTCATTTGTCCCTCCCGTGTTCGAATATACGAACTAAAATTCGTCAACGTCGATTTTCAACAATTTAATTGATATATTAGAACGCGGGAGGGACAAATGAGAGGGATTTATGGGGCAAAAATACGCGATCCGTTCAACGAACGATCGTTTTCGTTTTCTGTAGTAGGGCCTTCCACTGCTGAACGTTGGCCTCCTGTAATTCGTTAAAATAGCATTTCTCCATCCTGTTCTCACATTGTATAGCTGGATCTTAGACCATGTTTCTAATTTTGTTAAAAACAGGGTAATCGGATCGTTGGTGTCTTTTCAATGCGTAAAGGCCGTTCATATTAGAGATTTGAACGCGTTAGTGAATTAAATATTGGCACATTTCAGACACTACTGCTGTTATTGATTTCAAAGTATGTATTTATTATTATTATTATTCAAGTATTATTTGGGTATTGTGTTTAAAATTAACTTTGTCGCACACTACCCTAAAATTAGTATCTGCTTAGCCTAATGAGAGAGAGTAGAGAACGCCTATGTGGCATTAAGTCCGCCTTTTGTACACTTTTTTGACAATGAAGGTAAAATAAAGCACAGATGATCCCTCAGTTTCCTGACCTATACAAAACTACTTTAGGTAGGTACCTATTCTTTGTTTAAACTTTTGCTTACATTTTTTTTTAAGTTATCGTTCGCCAATTACTGACATAGCCTCATAAAGATAAACAAAGCTATACACTTTAATGTAGTATATTTTAGAGGTAAGATACGTAACTGCTGTTACATTTCAAATCGATATTCAAAGTGCATTAGCGCAAAAATATAATCCCAACTGCACTGAATGCCAAAATGTCCAAGTCAACGACCGTGCGAGGGGTCAACAGCAGAATGTGGCCGAATACTTCGGAGGACCCGTTTGGAAGTAATTTGGGCCCTTGATTTTATCGCCCGCTACATTTCAAAGCGACGGTCGCCATAAAAATGCGCTCGGAATAATTCGTACCTTATTTAGACGGCCAACCAAGAGATACGCAGTACTTAAGAGTACATGACGATAGAGTACTAATAGTGGTTAGGCGTGACTTCTGCTTGGGAAGAGGCGGTTCAAAACCCGTATTTTCGACGTTTATATCGACGGGCTCGGTAGCTCATTTGGTAGTGACCTCTGCCCTCTGAGCCAAGGGTCGTGGGTTCGATTCCCGCACAGTACAAACATTTGTGTGCATGAACATGTCTGTTTGTATTGGTCTGGGTGTTTTCTATGTATAATATGTATTTATTTAAAAAAAAAAATGTATCTAAGTAAGTTTATCAGTTGTCTAGTACCCATAGTACAAGCTTCGGCTTAGTTTGGGGCTAGGTGGCGCTGTATGGCCCAGCGTGGCATGTCTTGGGTTATTGATAAGTAGGTTCTATACGTGTGGTTTCCGGAATTAGCATAGAACCACCCCATCTTATCTCGCGGATATCGTAAAAGGCGGCCAAGGGAATATCAGGAAACGGGCAGCAGCGTTTACAGATGAAACCTGCAGTCATCAACTCGTCTGCCTAACGTGGCGATTATGGGTAACGCCTCTATTCTAGGTATTGGCCCAAAGTGACGAAGAACTGGATGTCCAGCAGTGAACTGCGATAGGCTGATAATGATGATGATGATGACATGAAAACATGTTTAGCCGTAGGTCCTGCGTTTGATTTGTCTTTGGTCGTATCGATGTACGTGCCATTGGGTCAGGAGAGGAAAAAACCTGTTTTTGCACTCATTAAGATCTCCAGCGTACCCACTTGGCTAGTCACCTTGGAGATTAGCCAATGATGCCGCAATTACCATTTAATTTTATAATAATAAGTTTCGAAATACTAATAACACTCTACTATCTGATTTTCTAGTCATTGCAAATAAATTTAGAGTATTTATTAGATCACACATTCCAGATTAGGTATGTCAAATCGAATAAAATCCGATTTATTATCAACCTCCATTCAATTTGATCGTAAACGGTCGGTGTCGATAATCGGGTGTTATCTAACGGTTACACGAGATGTATGCTGTTTTATTGCACTATTGTTTAATGGAGTTTCGCCTTAAAAACTAGGTAGAATATCGAGGTTCACGCGGTCGGCGTGCGATTACGAAAGTATGATAAAGTACTTATATATGAGATTGAAATTTTGTATAGCCAGGGCCGGTCTTTGTCATAGCGCGGATTTGATACGGTTTTTAAAGGCCGCATCTACTCTAGGCGTCGCAGTCTTGATCAGTGTAGTACAATGAAGAAGTTAATATTGAAGAGTGTTGTGCGAGTGTGTGTGTCAATGGAGTGTTTGGCAATGAAAAGAATTTAAACTGTCACGTAAAAAATTAACTGTGTCGAAGGATATATTTCCACTTTTTGTAGGGACAAGTCTCTTCCTACAAGCATTGAAATGATTCTTAATTGGTGTATTTTTCAAAAACTGGATACTGATTTGTCTGACTCCCGCTCAGACAGAGCGATTGTAGCGGACAACTGTCGGGTAGTGGGCATTTTCGGCTAGATATGAGTAGGTTTCTGAGCCCTACATAACTCAGGTGTCCCGTACCGAGGACCCTGCCTAGGCCCAGTAAATAAAATACCATCTCTTAATTGGACAGGATCAGACAAAATCTATTAGTTCTTGGTTGACAACAGTTATTGTTAAAGCATTTCTCGTTATCCAGCGTTAATCGATTCGGCTTCGTGACGACACGTCTTTGTGAACGATTCTCACGAAATGTTGGAAGGGCCGGGTTTGCATATAATGGCGCCCCTCAATGCTAAACGAATGAATAAATGAGAGACAATGCACACCTATCGTCATCGAAAGTTCATAAATGTCACAAATGAAGGGCTCGAGTCCACCCTAAATTAGGGCGATAAGATCGTAGTCAAACATGCTAGCCAACTACGGATTCTTACGGTTCGACTTCACTTATGGTTAGAAGTAAAGCTCACGAGTGTAGGCAGGGCCGTCTCTACCAGGGCGCCCGGGGGCGCCTGCCGGGCGCTGCCAGGCGGCACGGCCCAAGTCCCCGGGGGATCCCCCCTGCCACGAGGGCGTAGGTTGAGTGCGGCACCCCGGAGCCGAATATACTTAAGACGGCTCTGAGTGTAGGTTACCTCACTACGTTTGCATTCACTATAAGGGTGTCGAATACAGATACATATGAATTACAAATTTGGATATTAACTACTTATACTTTTTCACATACCATCGACATTGAGAATTGTCTTTGAGGAGGTCTACCTCCAACGGTGGACGTTTGCAAGTTAGTGATAATGTTGACATACATGTATTTGTGTATGTTTTTATTCAATTTTCAATGTCCAATAAGGAATATTTCAAATGCAACTTTTCAATACGCACGCATTAATTCACGATTAAAGTCATAAGTAGTTTGGTTTAGAGGTCATAGTAATGTTTTACGTTGCTTTTTTATCTCCTCAGTACACCTCGCGTGACACGTGTGGCGTACGTAATAAGTAATTTAGGTACTTAGTTTTGTAAGAAAAATTCTCGACAGTTTTCCTGCGGGTATTTAACAATAATTCGTTAGTGTAACGCATGGGTTTTCATGTCTGTAATTAAATACTTGTTTTAGGTTATTTCTGGGAAAGACTAAGCCTAGCGGAACTAAATTTGATAGCGAACATCCAAAGCTTTGTAAAAAATCATAGAATAGGATTAAATATATACCTACTTTAGCGTAGGAGAGCAGTTTTCTAATTCCTTACTATTTAAACTTTGAATATAAGAGGTGCACGTGTTTGCGCACTTACTTGTGCTCTTTATTAAAATCCAAACCACCACATATCTTCTTGTTAATTACCTCCCGACTGTGAAAGGTCCTAAGACTTCTAGACTGTTGAAAAAGCTTGCTTTTTTCTTTATATTGTGGTTGTTTCATTTTGCAGTCTAGTTTTTGAATTTCAATTACTATTTTTGATTAACACATACAACGCCTATAATTCAAACTCTGTCAGCACACAGACGGAAGGTATAATAAAACCGTAGACTATCATAGCGAAGTAAACGGCTGAAGCGGGCTCCTAATTGGTATTGCGACGGTGTGACATAACCGGCGCGTGCGCAAGTAGCGCGGTTAGCGGCGGCGGTAAACACTCGTAAACGAAGCTTATTGCCTTTATTACATAGATGATGCGCTGATCGCTTCCGCAGCTTCGACTTGCTGATCTTTTTCAATGGTGTTTCTATTTGACGGCCTAAGTGGCTCAATAGTTACTTAGTGCGTTCGATGCCCAATCGGGCCAATTTAGAAAATTAACTTATCTAAACTGTATCAGGTCAGACGGGAGACTTTCTCAGCTGAGGCTGAGAAAGTCAACCGTGGAGTTGGCATTGGCCATATGGATAGAAAGATACTTCTAAATAAAACTTACAGTTTTTCTTCGAGCTGATGGTCGGTCGGTCGCTGCACGGAGTGCTGACTCTCGCTGTCCACATCCTTCACCTGGGGACAAATATACAATTTAATCATTAACAAATTAAACAGGTTTTTATTGGTATAGGTACGTTTCAAACACATGTATAAAGATTCCTTTGACCAAAATTAAAATGGATTTTTTTGCACTTTTCTAAGTTTTTTCATCCTCTTAAGACGTACAGTATGCGCCTCTAACAAACTAAAGATAAGACCTTTTGATTTTACTTTCAATTGTTTAAAAGAACATAGCGTGCCTTAAACAATACGCCAACGACGAAGATAGACAAGTCAAAAAGTCATCTTTGATCAATGATAGTAAATTGCAAAACAGACTACAATCAGTAGGCCAAAAAAATGTGACATTCCATTACACATGTGTGCAGTCGCCAGTTCTCTTAGCTGACTGACACTCTTGTATGTCTAGATATGTTCCTCGTTCTTTGTGTTCAACAGCCATAGACCGCGGTCACAGCCGGCGCACAATCGTACGCGAGGCCGTCGGCGCGGCGCGGGCGCATCGCAATTAACTTATTGTTTCGACGCAGACAACTCAATTAGGCTAAGCGTATTCTGAGTCGCATAAACAGCTTAGGGCAGGGCAGTTAAGGCATAGGATAGTCGCATGTGCATGCACCTTACGTAGGTCTCGGATGTTCCGTGTTTTACAAAATCTGTTCTACCCTGCGATGTGTGAACCTGCGCCCCTTACGTACGTTTAGTGTTTGGTATGATTTGGTGCCTGCCATCCGAGTGGGTATGTCGCAAAAAACACGTATTAAAATGGAATTTCGAGCACGCCTTTTTTCTTCAATTCTTTAGTCGAAAGACGCAGATAGTAAATACAAAATCTATCATCATCATCATCAGCCTATTGCAGTCCACTGCTGGACATAGGCATTTCCAGTTCTTCGCCACTTAGGGCAAACATCTGGATACACAAAATCTATAAGTATCGTTCCTTTTTCTTATTTCTCATTTATCAATCTATCACCTGTTTATTTTAAATGCCTTAACCTGTTTTTTAGTGCGAGGATGATTCAAGTGAGCAATAATGCGCGCTGTACGTTTCCTATCGCAAAGTAACGCGGAATATTCATGAAGGATGATAGATAACGTGCCTATCGTGACGTTAGAAGATCCCGGCTCATTTGTTATTGCACGTAAATAATGCCGAGAACTTACGTATGAGTTACTTGCCGATAAGTGTTTCTATGAATGTTTTCATATAGCATAGTTGCACAGCGCAGTAGCAGTCCTCTCTCCTGATAGAACGCATCAGAGAAGCCCAATTTGCTGCGGCAGGAGCGTAATAACCAAAAATAAACCGCTTTGCTAACCAAAGGGGGGACCCATCATCTTTTCGCACCAAACCACCCTCACCTGCCTATGGTGCACCTTGCCAAATAACATACAAGGCTCTGGGAACCGATTGGTAGCGGTATAGTCATCATAACTTAAGGTATAGCTAAATACCACAGACTGATGACGGGCACCAGCGTCACCGGAGCAAGAAGCTACGCCGAAGTTACGCTATGCGACTACGCTAAGCTACGCTATGCTATCGCCAACCCGCATGCCCAGCGTGGCGATTGCGGGTAAAGCCTTCAGATGTTTGCCAAAAATAACGAGTAACTGGAGAGAATGTCCATCAGTGTACTGCGATAGGCTGCTGATAGGACCAGGACAAAAATTAAATATCAGATAATTATAGGTACTATGTACATTTGGATGATAGGTGGAGCAGGAGAGTTTTGCAGTGGATACCACGCACAGGTAAGCGCAGTGTGGGACGCCCCCCGGCTAGATGGAGCGACGACCTGCGCAAGGCGGCCGGCAGCAACTGGATGAGTGCAGCTGCTAAGCGAGCAGAATGGCGCATTTTGGGAGAGGTCTACGTCCAGCAGTGGACTGCCACGGGCTGCCGATGATGATGATGATGACATTTGGGTAAATTCGTAAGACAAATCTTTGGTTTTAAGTTGTTAACTTCTATGCTAATGATCTGGACTTATTGTGTCATCATAATCATCAGCCTATCGCAGTCCACTGCTGGACTGGATACCTCTCCAGTTGTTTGCCACATTCGTCAAACATCTGGAGGCCTTACCCATATCCTATTGTGTAGATAAGTATGCTTTTGTCTATGCACAATATGAAAATGTAGTCGAATCATAGGTATTTCAATAACAAATAAAGAACATTTACAATGAACAAAAGTACATAATAATAGTGCTTTTTAGATGATAGAAACGTGACGTTAAAAGATGGAGGTCGTTACTGATAGAATACCTACTTATCAGAGCAGCGAGGCGTCGCTCGAGCGTGTGGTTCCGGTGCCAAATACCTAATCGAATCGTTATCTAACTATAAACTGCAATAGTAAATAGTGCACTGCCTTTTATCAGTACAAATTCGGTTTGTACTTGGCCACAATTTACCTGATGTTAAGATTTATTGAAGCCGAAGGAGTGCGTTCATTAAAAAAAAACTGATCCTCTCTAGACTTGAACATCCAACAGACAAGATTATACTTCTCGGGGAACAGGAAATCTGGCAAGGAGTTCCATACTTAGCAGCTTGCACTAAGAAGCATAGACAGAACGTCATCATCATCATCAACATCAGCCTATCGCAGTCCAATGCTGGACATAAGCCTCTCCAGTTGTTCGTCACTTTGGGCAAATATCCGGAGGCTTTACCCGTATTGGCATGCTGGGCAGGCGGGTTGGCAATCTCCCGGCTCCGGTGATGTTGCTGCCCGTCATCGACCTATGGTATTTACTTATTTATTTAGCTACAAAAATTATGTTAGGCAAATGTAACGTGCGATAAAACTGTCCCTTTTTTGGCGCATATTTTTTTCCATTGTCATGTCTCCAGGTGCTGCAAAAGACGGTGGAATAAGAGGATGGCCGCCCTGTTTTGGTAAACGATGCGTAGGACGCCCTCCAGCACGATTGGGACGATGACTTAAGAAAGATGGCTGGCCGAGTTTGGATACAGATTGCCCAGCATCGGGCTGGTTGGCATTTGTTGGAGTAGGCGTTCAGCAGTGGAAGGCAGTGGAAAGTCCATTGCATGGGTTCATGATTTATTTTCAAGGATTTGTTATCAATTACATAATAAATGGGACATTTTTCTGTTTGTCACAGAAGTTTCAGACAAGCATTGTCCTCTATTTACTTACGATCTCGTTTCGCAATTTCGCCTTGGCTTTTATTTTTCATAGTTTCCAACTCAAATTGAACAATCGCTAATCCGACAAATTCGTGACCCACTATACTTGATAATAAATAATTTAAGTTCTTATTGTTAAAACCTAGGTCCTCCTTAAAATAATAGGCATTATGAATAATAGGCAACTTTTAACGGCAACGGACTTAATCAAATTATGTTTATATAATCTTTAGCACTATAAATAATGTACAATAGATAGATGGACTTATTCATAAAGATATTATCTGCCAATCAACCGTTGGGCTAAGCAGAATATTCCGTTTAAGTCCCTTGTTTATTTATTTTCTATTTAAACAGTCTCAGTCTCAGTAATCAACATCTGTCACTCAAGGTACTATGCAAAACCCTTCGGCTTCGTTTAAGAAGATGCAATGCATTATGCGCCATATATGGGAGACTAAAGTAAGTACGATAACGTAACTATAAGCAATTACGTAGCGTAAGTTGAATTTTAAAAAGTGGTTCATCTCTTCCTCCTGTGAAGGTCTCCCGTAGTTCTCCTATTCTCCTTTAATAGTACTACTCCAGTGACAAGACCTTATTCTATTTAGGGGAGAGTCGGGTAGCCACGGCCACATAAACAAAAGTCATGATATCTTGAAAATCAACGGAAATAAACATTTATTTTTAAACTCTATCGTCAACTGAACATATATCTTATAATGTTAATTAAATAACAAACTGAAAGCTTTATTATCTTAGCTTAAATCCAGCCTTAAAAGCAGTGTTCTATATTTGTTAAAATAATTTTTGGAGGGTAGCCCCGGACATACAATTACTGATGACCAAATCGTCCTTTAGGCTTGCATACGTCACAATAGCAGTAAGCCAGCGATGGATCAATATCCGCACACTCTTCGTGCGCCTAGTCTTTGCATCTATGACAGTGGATCCATCTTTTTCAAACGTTTCTCCACAAATGATGCATTTTATATCATGGTCTCTCTCTACCTGAGTCAAACTTTGAATATTCTTCTTTGTTTTCATTTTATTAATTGCCGTCTTTTTTTATTCATTTTAGTGGTGGTAGTTTTGTTGGTCGCAGCCTTCTTCTCCACCAACGCATTTTATAAGGTGAAGTTGATTCTGTAATTTCTTCAAATGTCTCAACATAATAATGAAAAAAGACTGTAACACAGAGATTGATAGACAAACAGACATGGTACAAGTACCACGGTTCTTAATTTCACTATGCAATCTAAGAAACAAAACATTTTGTTATAAAATAAATGTCCGAGGGTACCCGACAAAAAAGTGTCCGATTGTACCCGACAGCCTCGATCCTATGTTTTTATTTATATCGGCAATATCAATAAAAGCAATGTCAAGTATTTACCTAATTTGTTAACTATAACGACTACCTTACAGAATTAGTAATACGTTGTGGTGAAGTTCTTACATTGTATAAACAATAACCGCATTTAAAAAGTAAACGGCGCACACAAAGGTATAGGTCCTGTTAAACAAACCAATGTCACGTGTTGTTCGTCCAGCAGCCGCGGCCCGTTTGATATGAATGTACGGCTAAATGGTGTTGCAGTCGTGTTGATGTGACACTTGTGCATGTATGTGTGCGAACTTTCCTGTAACTAACACTGGCCGAGGGTACCCACCGGCCGGGGCTACCCGACTCTCCCCTACAAACAGAACCGATCCAGTCGACATGCGTTTCAAAGTGAATGTAAGTACCCCAGCCAGCCACAACCGTTCGCAAACAAACATGCATTCACAAAAAAAATATCAAGCGCGGTGTTACAAAAGCGATCGAGTTGCAATAGAAGTTTATCGGACAAAAGTTACAAAAGAGCTGAAACTGAGTTTCCCAACGTGGCTAATTAGCATCGCCGGGGAGAACGACTGAATTGACACCAGAGGGGAACGGGTAACTTGGCGGTGTAGATCTTTAATGAGGTTTAAAACCTACCTACGACCGACAGTAGACGATAGATTCTTTGGGTACTTGAACGGGCTGCATGGTCCATCTATTACATTATTAGGTATATACCGTTTGAGCGTTTATGGGTGTTTTTTATGGTAAAACGGCGGCTATTTTCTTGAAACTATAATACTTTTATCGTTAGAGATGCATCCTATGCAAAAAAAAATTTATGAAATTGTATTTGTGCTTTATGATGAACGAAGTAATAAAATTATAAACAAACAAAAACACATAAATTTATGCCAATAAGTTGGCAAAACAAAAACATTTTTTCTGCTTATCTGTCACATAAAGTATAAGTTACATTATTCTATCTGTCAGATAATGTAGCTTTAGTAGGTACATCATAGATAGACAGGTAAAACCGGCTCTAAGTTTAAAATAAATTTAAATAGTTTCAAAGCAATTCTCAATTTTTTAGCAAAACTCAATAAAGAGTTTTTAACCTATTACTATAATTATTTCATAGGTATGCATTTTGTTCAACTTAAATTACGAGTATATCATATCATGTAAGAATAAATGAGTAATTAGTAACAAAGTTATTTTAATGGGCAGTGAGTTTAAAGATTGAGGTACTATCTCATAGGTAATTAGCTGAAAGATAACTCTATAACGACGTCTACTAAGCAAGTAAGTAGATAATTTATCTGTTTGTATTTGCTATGGTTACTGGTTTTTAATGAGGCAGCCACCGACTGCAAACAACTTGCAGTTGATTCTTGAATGAATGTAATAAGGTCTATTTTTAACACAACTAAAAGTTTTTTTTATGTCGAAATCTCGCAACAAAAAATCTACTGCGGTGGATTGCCTAAGTAATAATTAAGACCATAAAGCCATGCAATCATCATAATATAAACCAATACTGTGTTTAAACCTAATCATCTGTTTTATAACCTGGAGATCGGTGATATAAATCTTCAAGATTCTCGATCTTCCTCAATAAGCGTTGAGTAATCGACCGAGCAATCGAGACTCTAATCGAATAATGCTAAGATACGACACTTCCGAATAATCACTCTACCGTGACAATTAACTCACACAGCTAACTTCTTTTAGCACCAAGCAGATAGCTGATAACATTTCGTTACGCCTCACAGGCGCCTCAGAAAGCTTTTTAGTCAAATATAATTTACAGGTACATGTTCGTTATTTGATTCGATACCGACATACATATGGGACCCTTTAAACGCAGCGTGAAAAATTATTTAAGGGCACATAAGTGGCCAGTAAGTCATGAAGATAACTTCATGGTTTACTGACAAGAAACCTAGACTAGGTACTTGTTCGTTGGTCCAAGGCCCATTTTTTAGCTTCCCGAAAATGGAAATAAAAGAATGGAAAGCGAATGAAAAAATAAGTAGCGCTATGTTCTGATGGTACTAAATAATGAATTTAAATTCTGCAAGTAATACAGAAAAGCGATTCTAATGTACTTTCTTTATTTTGAGTTTTTATGCAAATCCCATGGAAGTCATAAGTACTACGTACGTACTAAGTTCAAAATCCATATTTGTGTAAGACATCAAAGTTATATATCATCTGTATAACATGTTTTATTTTGGTGCAATAAAGAGTATCTATCTATCATCATGAATGCAAAATAAAAACGTTCAAATGAAGAGCTTTGATTAGTTCCACAGATTTTATGTAAAAAGCTCTACACTTTCGCAAAGTTATCATTTTGTTTGGCGATGTCCAGTAGGTGATAACTACACAATATTTACAGCCAGTTAAATGCTATTGTGTGGACATCACTTACCTATCACTTAAATGAAGAAATAATGAACTAATTATGTCGCCTAACTTACGACTTGGGTGACACTAGTTGGTCCACTCGAATACGAGTAAGACTCGAATGCATTTCGAAATAAATGCACCAAATAAAATCTAAATAAGTACTTAGTCGCCGTTACATCAAACACAATTACAACATTATGATCTTGCATATGCGTACGCGTACGGTAGTCGACATCTCTCATTAAGTCTGTAATATTCAACATAAAATTGGTCCACAGTCTATTTGCAGGTAACACGCCGTAATAGCCGTTGCTTTACGCGAATTTCGTTTGAATATGTACCTACTCGTAATAGTCTGAAGTGTTTTGCTAATCTCTTTTTAGTGACATCAAAGATTCGTTCTTATTACCCTAAAATAAAATATACCTACTAATGGACAAGTAGGTATAATTTACATAATAATGATGAGGTCTAGGTTGAAATATTTTACCCCGATTATAATATTTGAAGTGATTTTCAATAACTCGATACAGTAATAATTGTTCGTCAATTACTGAATTGACAACTTACTAGTGTATTACGTAGCCCGTATTACCCGAAAGGCTCATCGACAATCCCGTTTTCCCGTCGGATCAATTAAAAAAACGTAGTTTAAGGTTTTTCTGCTCAAGTCCTCTTAAAATCATATCATTAATACAACATCATCATCAGGCTATTGTAGTCCACTGGTGTTGTTCATCACTTTGGTCATACATCTGGAGGCTTTGCCCATAATAGCAATGTATATGATGTTCATTTGTCTGCCTTGTTTCCATTATCTGGGGTCGGCGCAATATGTTTTCTTCTTCCATTCATCCCTATCAGCCGTTATCGTACCATTCACTCCTTTCTCAGCCATATCATCATTCACACAGTCCTTCCAGTCCAGTCCACAGTGATGTTGTCTGATATTTATTATTTATATATTATTATATTTATTTATTAAAACGTCATTACGATCACTGACGTGTCTGCAGCACTTGTCTTGTTGTTGTCATCATGCTCCGTTCGCAATGCCGGCCAGTCAATGTCGGCCATTGCCGCGTTATGTCACCGGCCACTCGTGCGCCGGCCCACTTGGCGAGCTCTTAAGCTCATATTGTTGTTTTTTATAGAGTTCTGTAGGTTATGGGAAATGACGTCGTCGGCAGTTTTATAAGCTTATTCGCTGTCCATTAGTTTGTTTGTCTCTCATTACCTACGGCTATTATGTAAAATGTTTTAATTGTACAATGTTTTTATTGTTACAGTTAGTGAAAGTATTTGTAAAGTCACCAAGAAACCACTGTGTATACCATGATAGTATGTACAATGTCCCATTTTGACCGACTTCAAAAAAAGGAGGAGGTTCTCAATTACACTGATTTTTTTTATTCAATCTTCTATTCTATATCTATACTTATATCATAAATATATAAAACTCAAAGGTGACTGACTGATTGACTGACTGACATAGGGATCTATGTTTATCGCATGAAAGTTTGTCCCGAGTGGGAATCAAACCACCGACCCTTGGATCATGATCCTGAATACCGTGCCTGTCAAAATCAATTCGAGGAGAACCATCATACGGAATTCTTCAGTTTTGTGTACGACTCACACTTTGCTGTTTGCTTTTAACTGCATTTCGTGGCGGCGAATGGAATCGAAAGGTTTCCCGCCGCATCTTCGGTGTGCATTGCCGGTAATAAGCAATGGCGTAGCAATAGGTAATGAATGTACGCTAAATGGATTATACGCAATCGTGAAATAATGCTAGTTATCTTTGTTGCTAATACTATGAGTAGTGGCACCTAAAAGCTTTAATTTTTATTTTTTATAAGAAGAGCTTTCTGGATGACCTCACTCCACCTGATGGTAAGCGGTCGTGAGGTCCAAAAGTTAGGTCGACAGGCACAATAGAACAAACCCATTGCGCCTGTCGCACACGACGCACATCTTCGAGTATTCTGTCGGCAGACCTATACGCTCTTTTTAAATGTCTCAGACGCAGAGTCTATCGCACAAAAAGTGTGTCGTGCACTTTATTCCGACGATGCGCCGCGCCACTAAATACAATGATATACGCGCGCTATGATCACGGAAGGACCATGAAAACTCCAACTTGTCAATACATAAAACCCTTTTGTTATCAAAGGCCGTACCGTATTTGAGGCGACGTTTAGATTTCACCTGCGCCGCGAGAGAACGAACCCGTTTGTTACCCGCGCACTTTCCCTTGCGGTCTGGTGCGCTTACCACCCGTGCGACAATCGAAGTGACATCACATGCAATTGTTATAGCCATTGACTGTTTCACTCTCAGTGAAGGTTTTTCTTAACAACTAACCGATGGCTCAGAGACCTAATACATTATAAACATCAGACATTACCTACACATATGACTAATTTATATAGTAAGTATCTTAGTATATTGTGCTGAGGATATCAAGAGAGGTAGGGCATTTAAGAGGTATAGCGAATCTTCGCTCGAATTGAGCCGCCCGTCCGGGGAAGGACCTCCACCCTATAGAATACCGCAGTCAAATGACCTCTGGGTCGTGTTTCTGCCGGTGAGTCGGGTTTCTGGAGCTCGTGAGGAGTTAGGGTTGGGCCGGCATGGCGGGGGCAACTGACAGGTAACTGACCAGTTACTTGCCCGTTGTCACAGCGACTTGAGCTTCTCTTTCGCTTTCCATCAGGCGTAGGGAGGCCATTATGTAGAGCCACTATAAAAAAAAATATATCAGAATAAATAATACCTCAGTGACTCTGATTTCCTTGTCGTACTCGACAAATATAATCATCATCATCATCACAAGATGTTGGTGATGAGCCAATGACCATTTGTTATTTGGGGGATTCACAATTACTCTCTTCAATATCTCCGAAGGGAGATATTGAAGACAAAACAAGAAAACAGCATTTAGAGGTAAGAGACTTACTTACTTACCTATATCTAGAATTAGTTCAACTCTAAGAATTTTTCTTGCCATCGTCTTCAGTACGGTACAAATTAGCTGACATCGAACGTACATTTCCGCCCAAAAATTCTATGCCAGCAAATTCGCGGCCGAACGATCGTGACCTCCGAACTTGCGCCACCCGACAGCCAAACAAGAACAGAGTTGATGACGTAACGCAACATTTTCACGCCATATCTCCAATGGCCAATCGAACGGCCGAAACCGCAACACCGCAATGAGAAACGAATTTTCCAAAAGAAATCTCAAGTTCAAGAGTACTCTATAGTTCTCGCGAACGACGCGGACTTTGATCGACAATAAAAAAAAAAACAATTTATAGAACATTAGGTAAGTGTTGTAGAAACTGTTTTTTTTACTACACTTTCATTGCCGCCGAAATGGAAATTTTTGGCCAATTACAGGTAATCGATTTTCATCCTAATAAAATCGGTTTCGTTGTGTTTTTCTTTGATAGGGAGTGGGAAAGTCGGACATCGCCGTTCATAAGCTACAGACATGTAGTCGTCAACATTTTAATCTATATCTTACGACTTCGACCACCTTAACAGAACAGTAAAAGTGCAAATTCGTAACAAACAAATTAATAACACCATGAACCTACTTGAAATGATGATTTAGTTTTATGAGTAAGACAACACTTTGTTTATTTCTACATATTTAACATAGTAGCATATTGAACGTGCATAATTATATCAATTCATCATCTCCACCTTCTACTGCCTATCCTCTACCTAACAGATTCTCTTATAAGATCGCCTAAATTGTACAACGAATGTCTTTGACTTAGGTATACGAGTATTATTAAAGTCAATTTTTGCAGTGTGCATTGAATATGAATAAATTTCCAATCCAACGCCTATGTGATCAGCTCAAGATATAGATAATTAAATCTGGCGATACAAAGCTCGCTGAGTTGACTAGCATAATGTTCTGTAAGTACTTAACATTATTGCTTTATTTCTTTTTACGCCAGGAATACCTTTACGCTTACCCCATGGCCTGAGGTACGGGACACCTGGGTTATGACGGACTCACTCCTACAACGGAGAATACCCACTAAACCTGACGGTGGTCGGCTACGAGCGCCCATCTAGGGAGGGTCGGGATGCGCGTCGGGATTCGTCTCAACCCCCATCTCAGCTCATTAGCGCTGCGCCACCTGAAAGACTGGTTGCCTTTTACGACAGGCAGGGATACCTAGGCAGTATTAAGTATTTGGCTCCCCTTTTTTCTTTTTTTTTTAGAGGGAAATGCATTCGGCACCTTCATGCCACCTCCGGGGGGAGGTGACATGGTGTGTGGGACTCACACCTCCCGAAAGGATATACCCACTAAGCCCCCCTGAGTCGCCAGTGGGCAGCAAGTTGCAGGGACACGGGCAACGCCGTAGCATGCCGCCGCATCCCTGCATTCATTGGCTTGGCATTTGGTTCCCCTACCGGAACAGTGACGCCATGCACAACTTTATCAAACCATTTGTAACCGGATCCCGTAAAGGAAACCTAAGTAAACTCAATTAAATTACCAGATTAATAATTACAAATTAATATGAAAATAAGTACAAAACAAATAAAATGCAGTTAATTGAAGTAATTGTTGATGTCACTTACTCGTAAGTTCAGTTGCACGTTTGTGTTGAGCACGACTTACAGTGGAATTAAATACGTAGGATGATGATACTATAAATAAATGATGACGAAAATAACTTCGTTTAAATACATCGTCACTTTGTAACGGTTGTTTTCCTGTAGCTAATTATATGAATAGCATTAAAATTATCATTAAATATTTTTTAAGACTTAAAAATAAGAATAACAACTAAAAATTACTAGATTATCTAAGTCGGTTTTGTGGAATCTTGAGAGAGGTAGGGCATAGCGAATCTTCGCTCGAATTGAGCTGCCCGTCCGGGGAAGGACCTCCACTCTATAGAATACCGCAGTCAAATGACCTCCAGGTCGTGTTTCTGCTGGTGAGTAGGGTTTCCGGAGCTCGTGGCCCCCCACGGCCGGGGGTTGGGCCGGCATGGCAGTGGCAACTGACAGGTAACTAACCAGTTACTTGCCAGTTGTCACAGCGACTAGGGCTTCTCTTTCGCTTACCATCAGGCGAAGGGAAGCCATTATGTCGAGCTACTATAAAAAAAAGTTAATAACGAACTTTACATGTGCATCACATGAATGTTTGACGCGGGTGTGGGAATCGAACCTTTTGGGTTCCCCTTGGTTTATAAGGCATTGTGATTGATCATCGTAAACGAATCTCGGTCAAGAGGATATTATATCTATTAGGTAAGTCACACATTTCTTAGAGCGTCCTCAATCCATTGATGTCATGTTGTCGTGCACCATCAGTCAACGAGTGGCTGAACGGGCCACATTAGTCACCCCTACCGGAACAGTGACATAACAGGTTCAAACATGGCTAGCATATAGGGCTGGCTAATACTAAGTACTCAAAAAAGAAGTGACCATATAAATAACAAACACAATTTTAACTGTGCAAGGGTTAGAGTGACATAATTTGGACAAGATTGACATAACAATCTAAAGACTTTGTTGACTAGTGGCGGTTTAACTAGCACAATTGAAGGCGTAGCTAAATACCACAGACCGATGATGGGCAGCAGCGTTATCGGTGCGTGAAGCTACGCCCTACGATCGCCAACCCGCCTGCCCAGTGCCCAGCGTGGCGATTATGGATAAACCCTCCGGATGTTTACCCTAAGTGGCGAACAGCTGTAGAGGCTTAGATCCAACAGTGGACTGCAATAGGCTGACGATGATGATGATTTTAATACTTAAAATTATACGAAGGTCTAGAATTAATTGATTTTTAACCACCCAAAACCTCGTTACTGTTTGCCACAGTTTCTTATATTCTTTACTGGCAACCCTACCTAAATCGAGATCAGAGGGAAAGCGCACACAGGGTACGCACCGCTCCGCGCCGTTATATTCGGATCCATATCTGGTGATAGCGAATTATGTTGCGTCGTGACGCCGCGCGTATTGTTCCGACGACTGTTGTGCAACACTTATAAAGAAATCTTTGAACCCTTGTGCGTTAATGACGAACGGACGAACGTTACTAATGTTTAGCAGTGAAAGAGACGCGTGTATTTAAAAATTATCGGCCAAATGCATGTCGGACTCTCTCACAAAGGGTTTCCATACCATTTACTGAATTAGAAGCGTTTACTTGTTACTGATTTTATTATTGGGCAAAAAGCGAAAAGAAAATCACTTTTGTTGTATTAAGACTTCTCCCTAAATATTATTTATATTATTTTAATTTTATTATTTGTAAATGTAAATGGTCTACCCAAAGATTGCCTGGAAGAGATTACTTACAGCTATAAGTGTACAACAAATGTCTATTATGTCAAGTCTTACTTCTTAAATAAATCAATTGCATGGTGTGCACACCACACTATATTATTATTTCAATAGAAACCTATCCAAACTAGTCTTAAAAAGTTATTTCCTAAAACCCACAGAAAACCGAACCCGAAATCTTTAGATTGTTCGTCCTTTCGTTGAGTTGAAAACACGATGCGCCTCGATGGTGCATTGTTGTCAAAAGGTTAAATATAGGTCGAGGTCGATCAGATAAAGTAGTAACATGTTAAAATTTTCAGGCAACACAAGTTAATTGAAGTTGCACGAATTGCGTACAATCGGCAAATCCATAACACAGTTTCAGTCTAACATGTAGTTATCTATGTATGTACATACATACCTAGAGGGGTAGGCACAGACCACGTTCTTCCATTTATTACGATCCTGGCACACAACTTTTGCTTCGTCCACATTCAGTCTAAATTTTGTCTAATTTATGTATAATGTAAGTATTCTATCCTTATTTTTATTAGGTCGCAAGGCCGAATGTTCCCTTAAATACCACTTTCTATTATTAAAACTATTGTGTCTGGAAATCTCTGTTTGATGAGGTTAATAGAGAACTAACTATCTCTGCTTATTATCGATTCTTAGTTTCCTCTCTTTCTTACTAGTATCGCGACGTACTAGTTTAAAACCTGTAGTTTTGCTCTTGAAAATTACACGTTACGATACTGCTAAATACATTTCATTCCATACAGTGAAAACTTGTTAGAATAAATTACGTACACTTAAAAACCCACATTACAAACGCAAAATTCGTTTACAACTTACGCAAGACTTAGAAGATAAGCATCGCCTACAAAAGACATCAACGAAATCTTGTCAGTAAAATTGGAATTACAACTCGGCCTTTGCTAAATCCGTGCGGGTTCCATATGTAGAATAGGCCTACCCCATCTTATCCCGGGTGTCGTAGAAGACGAATGATGGAATATCAGAAAATGTCCTGCAGCGTTTATCTGGGTACAAATAAACCTACTGCAGTCACCAATCAGCCTGCAAAGCGTGGTGTTTAAGGCGATTCAAATGTTTCCTCACGGTAGGCAGCGGCTTAGCTGTGCCCCTGGCATTGCAGAGTCTATGAGCGGCTGACTGTTTAACATGTAGACCGCCAGCTTGTCTGCCACCCACAGTAAATAAAATAAATAAATAAAAAGCCTTTATTATTGGGTTTTAGTTTGAAACATTTGAAAGGTTGTGCAAGATGCCTAATATTTATAACTGCTAACAAAATTAACTAATTACATGTTTTTACTTCGGCAAACGGTAATTACTCCTCAACTTGTCTTCCGACAAAGGCCTCCTCCAAAGATTGCCATTCTTTTCTGTCTTTAGCCGCTCGAGTCCAGGTTGGACCTGCTATTTTCCTGATATCATCTTCCCATCTCTTAGATTGTCTTCCTCTGTTCCTTTTGCCGTCTAACGGGTACCATTCTGTTATTAATCTTGTCCATTTTTCCTTCTTCTCTCTTGTCATGTGTCCTGTCCATCTCCATTTTAGCTGTTTGCATGTTATGTATGCGTTCTTGAATTTTGTTTTACTTTTAATACTTTCTAATTTTTCTCGGTCTTTTCTTTTAACACCTAATGTACTCCTCTCAATCCCATTCTGGCAAACTCTTATTTTATTTGCTAATTGCTCTGTTAATGCCCACGTTTGACATCCATATAGCAAGCATGGTAATATACATATGTTAAAAACTTTTCTTTTTTCTTTCATCGGCATTTCTTTGTTTTTCATAACTTCGCTAAGTGACCAATATCGTTTCCAAGTGTTTGCTATTCTTCTTTCTATTTCTTTTTTCATGCAGTCTTCGGTAGATATTAGTTGTCCCAAATAAACATATTCATGTACATATTCTATTTGTTCATTATTTACTGTTATAGTATCTTTTTGTGTAGAGTTTGACATGATCTTTGTTTTATTTAAATTCATTGTTAAACCTGCTTCGTTACTTTTATCAGCAAGTTGTTGCAGCATTGATTCCAATGTCTTTGGGTTTTCAGAGAAAATAATTATGTCGTCTGCAAAACGTAAATGGCTCAGATTTTCACCGTTTATATTTAGTCCTTTTTTATGCCAATCTAGGTTTCTAAATATCATTTCTAAGACGGCTGAGAATAATTTCGGTGAGATGGGATCTCCCTGTCGTACGCCTCGCTTGATTGGGAATTCTTCGCCTACAGTTTCTAATTTGACTTGCGCTGTACTTTTGGTGTATACGTTTTGGAGTATTCGTATGTATTTTGTTTGTACGCCCTGTGTTTTTAATGCATTCCATATATATTCGTGTTCTAGTGTGTCGAATGCTTTGTTAAAATCGACAAACCCCAGATAATAGGTCTTGTTGTACTCTTTATATTTTTGTAATACTTGTCTAAGGGCGTGGATATGATCTATGGTGGAAAAACTTCGACGAAATCCAGCTTGTTCTTTGGGCTGATTTTCTTCAAGAGTATTAGCAATTCTTGATAATATAATTTTCGAAAATACCTTATATATATTAGACATCAAGCTTATGGGCCTATAGTTTGATACATCTCCTTTATCACCTTTTTTATGCAATAGTATAATGGTAGATTTTGTCCAATCCTCGGGAATCTTTTCTGTTATAATAATATCGTTAAATATATTTGTAAGCTTCGGACCCATCACTGGTAACGTTACCTTAAGTAGTTCATTTGTAACGAGATCTGATCCGGGAGATTTGTCGTTCTTCTGTGTGCTAATTGCTTTTATAGTTTCTTCTTTTAGTATTTCAGGTACATCCTCCTCATCAGTTGATGTAATATATTCTTTTACATCTTGGTTAATCGTTTTGCATTGATATAGATTTTTATAAAAATCTGTAGCAATTTTTAGTATCTCCGATCTCTTTCCTGTATTTTTACCGTCTTTTTTTACCATACTTGGTATCCAATTCTTTTTACAATTTAGTTCTTTTAGTGCTTTTTTTATTCCTCCTGTTTTTTCTATATAACTCCTCATTGTATTAGTTCGTCTCTTTTTTCTTTCTTTTCGTAGTTGTTCATTGATCAATTTGCTTAGTTTAGATATTTTTCTACGACATTCTATTGACTTCCTATTTTTTAGTAATTCCTTACGTTTCTCTAATAGTTCTTTGCTTTCATATGAGATATTCTTCTTGTTGTTTGCATTTGTTTTCCTAGTTACAGTTTTTAGTTGGTGTATTAGTTTTTTATATTTTTCTTGTATTGGTAAATGTTCTTTACTATCTAATGATGTTTGAAGATTTTTGAGTAGTGATTCTGTGTCGCCAGTGTGTTGGATGCCCGCTTGTTTATAGTGAAATTGTCTTGTTTTCTTGGGGCGTGTTCCTGCCATTGTAGCCCGTACCATTCTATGATCAGTGTTGAAGTTTAAATTATGTATAACCGACACATCTTTGAAGGCTTTCCTATTATTAGACATAATAAAGTCTATTTCATTCTTATAAAGTCCGTTAGGTGAAATCCACGTCCATTTCTTTGTTTTTTTCTTTTTATAAAAACTATTTAGAATACTCAGTCTATTTTCTAGTGCAAAGTTTACCAGCTTTGTGCCATTTTTGCTCCTTGTGCCAAAACCGTGATCACCTATGGTATGTTCTTCTCCACTATTTTTTGTTCCGATTTGGCCATTAAAGTCGCCCATAACTACTACATTCCTATGTGTCGTTTCGATGGTGGTTTGGAGTTCTTCATAGAATTTTTCAGTTTTTATTCGGTCTTCCTTTTTATCTGATTCCGTTGGTGCATATGCCTGAATAATAGACCATTCTTCTTCGTTTAGCACTATATTAAGAATTGCGATACGTTCTGAAATTCCTCTTAATTCTATTATGTTCTTTATCAAATTCTTCTTGACCATGAATCCAACGCCATATAGTCCTGGTGTCTCTCCTTTATATTGTAGTACGTATTCGCCATGATCTTCAATTTCTTCCCCAAATCTCCTCATTTCACTTATCCCTAATATATCCCATTTTATTTCTTCTAATGCTATTTCTAGTTCTCGGAGTCTTTCAGGGCTTCTAAGTGTTCGACAGTTAATGCTTGCTATATGTATATCATTCGTCTTCTCTTGAGTGTATGTTTTGGCAATTTTTTTAACCTTTGGAGGGTCGTGGTCATTTTTCCCCACGATGACCAGTCGGCTTGGGGAATCTGTATGATTTGTTTTTACTTTGTTCTTTCTATTAAATAATTTTTGTGTTTTCCGTTTACCGACATTTAGTTGCTATTGTTTATTTACTGTTGTGCTAGAAGGGAGAGAATTGCATCTAGTCCTCAATACATCATAAGCATTTAGTATTTTGTTGTTTGGTGGCATTAAGCTTTGTTGTTTTCTTGGTTGGTCGTTAGATTCCGGAGATGTTGCTGTTTTCCTTTTTTGTCTATTGAAATTAGTTGTCTCACTTTTATCTTTTATTATTATTTTGTCATGCTTAAGATATGCAATGTTTCCTTTACTTCTCTCCTCTAGCAATTTGGGCAGTAGCATTTTTCTTTTCTCTAGGACATTCTTAGTATAATCTTCTGCGACGTAAACATCTTTAAAATGTTTCTTCAATTTTATTAGTTCATTCTTTTTCCATTCATTTACGAAGGCAACTAAGGTGGGTCTTGGTTTATCGTTTGGCTTCTTCTTTCCAATTCTATATACGTTGTTTACTTCTCGTTCTTCAAAATCAATGCCTAAGTCTGTTACAATAACTTTTTTCAGATTTTGAAGTAATTCTAGGTTAGAGTTCTCATTCTCTTTTATACCGAAAAATATTAAGTTATTCTGCTTCTTTGCTCTTTTCAGATTTTCTACTTCTTTCTCAAGGTTCTCTAATTTTATTTTCAAAATTTTATTTTCTGCTATAATAGGTTCTAGTTTTACATCCAATATTTCCATTACCTTGTTGGTTACAGATGTTTGTATTTCAATGGTTTGTTTTTGCGTTTCGATCTTCAAGGATTCAAATAAAAGTTGAAATTGATCTTCCATTTTTAGATTGAGTGTAACGAAACGTAATGAATAGTAGTTTTACTTCTCCCGCGTTGGCAACACTATGATATGTCAATGTCAGTGTCACCACTGACAACTGACGTGTTTATGTCTTACTTTCTAACCTCAATTTACTCCAGTTAGGTTTTTGATTTTCCTTAAATGACCAGCGCAACGCGAAATAATCACTTCCACACACTACACAGCACTTGAGTTTATATTTCGTGATGATTTTTCTATTCCGAGTGAGCGTAAATTATTTTTTAACTACGATGTTGTCGAGAGCTCTTTTTCTATGATGTCTACAGTTTGACCCACAGTAATAAAAACAAATTTAAAAAAATAATTGACTATAAATATATAAATAACCCAAGACATGCCACGCTGGGCCACACAGCGCCATCTAGCCCCAAACTAAGCCGAAGCTTGTACTACGGGTACTAGACAACTGATAAACTTACTTAGATACATTTTTTTTGTAAATAAATACATATGATACATAGAAAACATACACCAATACAAACAGACATGTTCATGCACAGCAATGTTTGTAATATGTGGGGATCGAACCCACGACCCTTGGCTCAATAGGCAGAGGTCACTACCAATTGAGCCACCGAGCCAGTCAGCCGACTAGTGTCATTAGGGGAGGCCTATGTCCAGCAGTGGACGTTTGCAGGCTGATAATGATGATGGTGCACTAAATAATCATACTGTAAGGTAATAAATCCAATTAACATTTTATAACAATAACATGAATACGTGTCATCTCTCGTTGTAATTAAAAATAAAGCTTAACTTGAATTAGACATATGCGCACCTATTAGCACTTGCTTAATACTTAATAGCAAAATAATATACGGAATACAGATAGGACAATCTCCTTCAAACAAAGCTCGTAAAGTTAGCACTTAGCCATTCACGAGATGTTCTAAAGAGCTGTTACACGACGCATCTATTTACGTCCTACGCAAAGTGATCGCGGAAATTGACGCATCTATAAATCTATTAGCTTTTGCCCGACGCGAGACCTCATTTAAGCAAATGTTATGTGGGATCTCTGGCACGACGCATTTGATCTGAGAAGATTTTTTGAGAAGGCTTTGATTTTAAGAAAGGGCATAGCGAGTCTTCGCTCGAATTGAGCTGCCCGTCCGGGGAAGGACCTCCACCTTATAGAATACCGCAGCCAAATGACTTCCGGGTCGTGTTTCTGCCGGTAAGTAGGGTTTCCGGAGCTCGTGGGGGGTTAAGGTTGGACCGGCATGGCGGTGGCAATTGACAGGTAACTGACCAGTTACTTGCCCGTTGTCACAGCGACATGGGTTTCTCTTTCGCTTTTTCAACAGGCGTAGAGAAGCCATTATGTCGAGCTACTATAAAAATAAAGATATCAGAAGTGAATGCATATGTGTGTGGCCTTAGATTAATTATAATATACTTACTTACTACTTAAGACTTACCTAAATACTGTTGTCCCCATCATACATATACCTAATTCGAATTCGATAATCCGGATTGGCGGTAAAGTCACATTATTTTTATTTTAAACTGGAGATCTCGATAGTATTTTTAAGACATAAAAAAAACAACCTTAAAATAGTAACCTGCCCCTAGCTGTTGAATAAAATATCTGAATAATGTGTAATATTACATGTACCTATGTATTATTGATAATAACCTAATTAGCATTTAATGCAACACCATATTTGCTGTATCGAAGAGCTGCTTATAACGATTAAAATATAATGACCTCTAATTATTCGCTTCAAGGGCTGTCAAGTCGAAAGCGAAATTTTATGTTTATAGCAACTTCAAAAGCGACGTATTAAAAATTTTGAAAACGCCCTATAAAAATTAAATAAATAAATTTGTCAATCAGAAAATGAGCTGGTGGTTTTAAAGAGCTGAACTGATTTTATTATATTAAGTATGGCTAGCACGAAGTAAAACTAAATCTCAACCAAAAAACAGATTGCGGTATTCTATAGGGTAGGTCGTTCCTCGGACGGGCGGCTCAATTCGAGCGCAGATTCGCTATGCCCTACCTCTCAGATTCTGTTATGGAATCACTATTCATACATAGGAAAAACATTATAATAAAAATCTGCTAATTATTAATGTACTCGTATACAGATAAATTCATCGCTTTGAACCCAAGACATAACCCAAGACATGCCACGCCACACATCGCCATCTAGCCCCAAACTAAGCCGAAGCTTGTACTATGGGTACATACTAGACAACTGATAAACTTATATATGTAAATACTTTTTTTTGTAAATAAATACATATTATACATAAAAAACTGGGTGTTTACCAATACAAATAGACATGTTCATGAACACAAATGTTTGTACTATGCGGGAATCAAACCCACGAACATTGGCTCAGAAGGCAGAGGTCACTACCAAATGAGCCATCGAGCCAGTCAACGAACCAAGAACGAAGATCAAATACAGGACATTTATTTAGAGTAAGCTGTATAAAGATGTCACATCACAATAATAAATAGTGATTATCATTAACCTTGAACGAAGCCCATATTAAATACTGTTACATCTCAATATACCTATTATGGTAATAACTACTCTGTATTCCGCAGATTGGCCGCAGATATCGTGTTCACAGTCGCACAGAAAAGTGTAAAGTGCATTTGTTATGCAAATGTGAGAACACGTCCGGATAGTTAGTTCCCCACTGCGCTAATGAACGCAGTCGCGCTTTGAATAATGGATATATGTGATATGCGTACACGCTGATTGATTTTGTATGACCAGTTTTCGTCTGTCGCTTCGTCTGCCAGAATTTTAAGAGAGGTAGGGCATAGCGAATCTTCGCTTGAATTGCGCTGCCCGTCCGGGGAAGGACCTCCACCCTATAGAATACCGCAGCCAAATGACCTCCGGGTCGTGTTTCTGCTGGTGAGTAGGGTTTCCGGAGCTCATGGGGGTTAGGGTTGGGCCGGCATCGCGGCATGGCAGTGGCAACTGACAGATAACTAACCAGTTACTTGCCAGTTGTCACAGCGACTAGGGCTTCTCTTTCGCTTTCCATCAGGCGATGGGAAGCCATTATGTCGAGCTACTATAAAAAAAAAAAAAGAATCATCATTATCAGCCTGTAAATGTTCACTGCTGGACATAGGCCTCTCGCAAGGACAATTTTTATTTGGAGGGATAGGGAGGACTACTTATAGTGCCATGCTTTGCAGGCAGGTTGATGATCGCAGTAGGTTTTATTTGTATGCAGCAAACGCTGCTCATAACGCTGGACATAGGCCTCTCTTAATGTGGACTGACATGTCTGTATAAAAACAAACAAAAATATTATGTAAGAAAAGTAATATCTATAGACGCCCACATATAATGTGTATCAAATTGATAGTACAAAATAAGTCCATTTCATTTTTGTTTTTGTTGGTTAAGCTCAGTTCATAGCTGGTAAATTTTAGTATCACTTACGGGCCCAGCCAAGTAAGTGATACATGTTTGTTATGGTTTCTAAGTGTTTATGTCAGTGTGGTCAATTTCCTCATCTATTTGTAAAAATTTCCTGACAATACGACAGTCAGTATTGCAGCTTTTTGCAATTGGATGTAAGTGTTGGGGTTCAAATCGATCAACTTTGTACTATGGTGGAGGTAAGTAGGGATTATTCTGGTGGTAGATAAGACAATGGGTACTATGAAGACTTTATCCTGTTTCCAAATTCTGGTGGCTTCTTCTCTGAGATCTGTGTATTTGTGGACTTTTTCAGCTATGGTTTTTTGCAGATTGTGGGTGTTAGGTACAGCGATATCAATAAGGTATGTAGTTTTGTTTACTTTATCTTGTAGCGTTGATTTTTGTTATTATTATCTAGATTATTTAATAAAATATATTACTTACTTGCTAAATTTATTGAAGTGTATCGATTATACAACAAGTCTGTATTATCATTTTATGTTAATTAACATCTTACGACACGACAATTAAAGTATATTTAATTAATTTTACTTAGCAATCATATTTACATCTACTCACTTGTAGAATAATATAACTTTCAGATTAGGTATTATAACGTAATAATAGTTTCTGATTACTAAATTCGTGTGGTTTCCGGATTTAGAATAGGATCACCTTATCTCAGTGGCAGTGGGCTGGCCATATCAGCCGCAGAACCGATAACCGTTGGGGTAAACGAGTTCTGGAGTGGAGACCGCGTCTCGGCAAACGTAGTGTAGGACGCCCTCAGGCTAGGTGGAGTGACGATTTGCGCAGGACGGCTGGCAAGTGCTGGATGCGGATGAAGTGGCGAGCATTGGGAGAGGCCTATGTCCAGCAGTAGACTGATGATGATCTTAGCCCTTGGGTGTCGTAGAAGATGACTTTTTAAGAGAGGTAGGGCATAGCGAATCTTCGCTCGAATTGACCTGCCCGTCCGGAGAAGGACCGCAGCCAAATGACCTCCGGGTCGTGTTTCTGCTGGTTACTTGCTTGGACCAGTTACTTGCCCGTTGTCACAGTGACTTGGGCTTCTCTTTCGCTTTCCATCAGGCGTAGGGAAGCCATTATATCGAGCTACTATAAAAAGAGCTCCAAATCGTGAGTTACTAATGTATAAATAATTATTTACGTTTTCCTTTATTTATATAAACAACGAAGAAGCTTTACATAATAAAATAATTGTATATTCTGGGTAACTCCAAGAATTCAATGAGGTAGCTAACAAGATGTGTATAATTACTGTGTATCTAGCTGTCGTTTGTGATGTCTACCTCTAAGGGCGGTGTCGGATTGTCGTCTGAAACAGCGGTTTGGAGTGGGATCAATAAAGATAAAGATACATTTATTTACCAAAACATGTGTGTAATATATTACATTTGCATGAATATATTTCAGATGTCAGTATTAGTTTTAGGTGTCAATGTGGGATGTTATTAGATAGTATACACTTAGTTCAATGACTTTAACGACAAGCCCACAAAATATTTCCTGTTTATAATGTTCTAGTATAGGCAGAGGTGATATTATCGTTAGCTACGTGTGCGTGGTAATAGTTCTGTGAGGATCGCACCGGCTCGCCGTGACCCGGCGCCCGCCCCAAGAGCAATAGCCTAGGGTTGACATGCAGTTGTACCAGAGACCAAGATTTATACATTAATCTATGGGGTACTACCTATAATTATGTAAGGTTTACAGATCTTTTCCTTTATAGTAACTCGACATAATGGCTTCCCTACGCCTGATGGAAAGCAGAAGAGAAGCCCAAGTCCCTGTGACAACGGACAAGTAACTGGTCAGTCACCTGTCAGTTGCCATCGCCATGCCGGCTCAACCTCAACCCCTCACGAGCTCCGGAAACCCTACTCACCGGAGGTCATTTGGCTGCGGTATTCTCTATAGAATCCACCCTACGGTGGTCCTTCCCCAGACGGGCAGCTCAATTCGAACGAAGATTCGCTATGCCCTACCTCTCTTAATCTCTTATCTACGTACAATATCATATCTGTACACCATACCTACAAAGTGGACTGACACGGGCTGATGATGCTGATGATACCTATAAAATAAATCCATTCATATAGAATTTAAGGACTGAATTGCAAACGAGGCTTCGGCAAAAGAATAGTGGCGGCAGATTTGGGCAGCAGCTTCACCAGAGCGGGAAGCTACGTCCTGCGATTGCCAACTCGCCTGCCTGGTATAACGATTATGGGTAAAGCCTAAAGTAAACGCTTTAAATTCTAATCAGTGATACGGAACCCTTCATGCGCGAGTGGGACTCGCACTTGGCCGTTTATTTCTAATACACATAAATTAATTCATTGCATGGAGATAATCAAAAAATAACTGTGTGCAATAAAAATCACAGCCCTAGCTTACGGTCGGAGTAGGATGCACACTGAAATGAATTGTTTAATTGCATTCACAATAGTTATCCCGCGCTAAAATCAAAATATTGTGATTTATATGACACACAAAGAGTTATCACGGAGAAATCTCCAGTGCTGTATAAAATATTATAATTGAATAAAACAATTATAATTTCCGTTTCGCATCTGATATTGTGAAACGGCAAGTTGTTAGCATATTGTGAAAGTACTTATTTTAATACAAATTTCGCGTGTTGGTGCCTACTCGTCATTTTCAATGAGTGCATCGCGTCATAATGAACGTATGCGTGAAGTGACAAATAAAATTAACTACCTTTTTGGTTTTTTGTTTGTGGTCAATATAAATTACTTACGACGTGTAGCGCAGGTTATAGGAAAGCGTTGTTTTAATTTGATTTTTAACGTAACATGATCACCTGGTAGATTAATAACAATATACGGCTGTCTTTAAAAAGTTTTAAGAGTGTATAAGAGTATTTATTTATTTATTTATTTAATCTTTATTGCACAATTAAGTAGTGTACAAAAGGCGGACTTAATGCCACATAGGCATTCTCTACCAGTCAACCATTGGGCTAAGCAGAAACTAATTTTAAGGTAGTGTGCTACAAAGTTAATTTGAAAAACAATAACTCAATAATATAATAATAATAATATGGTAACATAAAATACATATTCCTACATAAATAAATATCTTTATATAAATATCATATGCAAGAAGGAATAAAATATAATTTTACATAGTATAATATGTTTAGAATAAACTAATAAATATTTCATATACTTACAAATATAATACTATACATACTTATAATAGAATAATAATAAATAGGACGACGACTATTGCGCTAAATGTTGGAGTAGGTTTAGGCTTTACAGGCAAAAATAAGAGGTTTTGCTTAATATTAAACCATTTATTTACTTCACAAGAGTAACCACACAGTTTTCACAATAAGTAATTCAAAGCTTTTGAGCATCTAAAGTACCTATGTACCTAATGCACACTTAATATTACATTAATCATTGACGCATACTTTAGACTTGAAGATTTTCCAAGGATCAAAAGGGCATTATTTATTATGAAAATATGACTTCTATGAAAATACGACGTAGGCCTCTCCTACCTAATAACAATTATTTTGTCATTTATTTGTCTTGTCAGCTACCACGCTTGTCCAGCCGCACTAGCCACTGCAGTAGGTTTTATTTGTGGCCTGTTAAACATCATCATCAGCCTATTACAGTCCACTGCTGGACTTAGGCCTCTCCAGTTGTTCGCCACAGGGCAAACATCTCGAGGATATACCCATAATCGCCACTCTGGGTAGGCCGGTTGGCGATCGCAGGGCGTAGCTTCTCCCTTCGGTGACGCTGCTGCCCATCATCGGTCTAAGGTATTTAGCTACGCCGTCAATTGTGATGGTTATACCGCCACCAGTCGGTTGCCATCGCCTCGTTTGTTATTCGGCAGGATGCACCACGTGCAGGTGAGGTTGACTTGAAGCGAAAAGATGATGGGTCGCTCCCTTACATCCCCAGCCGCCCATCCACAGCCGCCTATTTCCTAATATTTCCTTAGTCGTCTTCTACGACGCCGACGGGATGAGGTGGGGTGATAATTTCACCTAAACAAGCCACATAGTCGTTTAATTCCCTGTTATTTGAACTTTTCGTTTTCAAATTGAAAGCCTTTAGTCCTCGTAAAGGTTTCGTTCAGCCCATATAAGGCAGGCACAGTTAGGGCGATTGTTGCGTATGCTGATGCGGCTGCGCCGGCGCATCCGTTACGCAAGGCTCGCCTTCAGGGCGCACCCAGTTGCATACATTTGGAAGTAAATCGGCTGAGCTTTAAAGCTCTTGTCACAGAATAGCAATTATCAGAAGGAATCACGAATCACTTCCTTACTATAAGCGTAATTTGATGAATATAAAGATTTGGCATCTTAATGGAACATAGCTCCTCGCTCTGGTGACGCTGCTACCCGACATCGGAATGAAGTATTCAGCTGCGCCTTTATTCGCGATAATTAAACCGCCACCAGTCGGTTACCAGAGCCTTGTTCGTTATTCAGCAGGATGCACCACGGGCAGGTCGGGGTCGCTCCAAGCCAGGGTGGCTTGGAGCGAAAAGACGATGGGTCGCTCCCTTACATCCCCCACGGGCAGGTGAGGGTAGCTTGGTAAATTTTACCTACAGCGAATGTCTATTGTAGATAGATACTCTTTATTGTACTCCATGAAGAATACTTAGAACTAGGATAGTGTACAACGTATTTGCACAATTAAGACGGTCTTTTAAAGTATGAGCGATCTCTTCCAGACAGCAGAGAAAAGCAAAATAGAAAGGATGAAATGGTGAAACGTACAAACGATAATGGCAAGTAAGAAAATATTGTATCTTAGGTACTTAATTATTTGATGAGATGTAAGGGAGCGGCCTACCATCTTTTCGCTCCAAGCCAACCTCACCTGCCCATGGTGCATCCTGCCGAACAACAAACGAGGCGCTGGCAACCGGCTGGTGGCGGTATAACCATCACAATAGGGAATATGCATGACTTTTTTTTATGGATTTATTGATATCTTTTATCTTTCAGATACATAAATATCGAAGAATTTTTAAACTATCTTTTCTATTAAGCGAGTTATAAAGCGTTAAAGTTATTGCTTAGACAGAGAGATCCGACGCGGTGGATGACGTCACGTACCGTGAGCGCCGTACTAACTCCATAGAAGAATCTGTTTTGCGAGAGAGAGACGGATATATTTCTTTCAACGACTGTATCTCGCCCATTTTTCAACCAATTTTGATTTTGTTTTCACTGTTCGTAGTAGATTTTGATCTATTTTACGATAAATTAGTAAATACCTGAAACTATTTTTCATGCATATTCCCTATTGAAGACGTAGCTAAATACTACAGGCCGATGACGGGCAGCAGCGTCATAGGAGCGAGAAGCTACGTCCTGCGATCGCCAACCCGCCTGCCCAGCGTGGCGATTACATATCCTCCAGATGTTTGCCCTGCATGGCGAGCCACTGGAGAGGCCTATGTCCAGCAGTGGACTGCAATAGGCTGGTGATGATGATGACTTCATTATTTTAATACTGTTACATAGTCACCTATACGGTGTGCAATAAATATCTACTATCAATATATTTTGAGTTCTACATATAAGTGTACTCTGTAGTGTTACTCTGTATCTATATTCTAATAGAAGCTTTAAATTGGATAGAGGCAATACACTTGCATTATACCTCGAGGTTTCGAATGTTGAGTAATATAATGTAAGTAATCGTAAACAGCTTCACCTATAAACTCTCAATGTTTCATCAATATATGTGCCATCTTGTAATATAACCATTGACATCAATATAGCACCAATATATTAGTACTGATTTTTAAATAATATAAATTAGATTATTTAGAAAAGGAGATAGATCTACATCAGTACACACACTTAGTCAACACATGCTTTGAATTAAAGGCATCTGGGTTAGACATCAATCCTTGTGCTATTTTGATTACAGACCATTCAGCAGATACAGTATCTCTTAACACGACACGGCATTAAAAGAGAATTAGCCAACTAATGTTACCTATTCCGCGAGGTATTGTGCCTAGATACCTCACCTCAATGGAGCATTGACGGAAAAAACACCATTGTTATTGGTATTGCGCCTATAGTAGGTCACCGGCTCCGATCAACATGCGTGTAGGCAAGCCCACAAAAACAGAATCAGACCAACATCGAGTCTGCACTGATATTAACGGTACATTAATACCTATTGTTCAATTCCACAATCGACACCTTAGAGTCAATGACCTTTCTCGATTTAACGAGGATGATGACAGATGACCGATGTGTCATGTGGATGTAGGAACAATGACATTTTGAGATGTAACGGACTCCTTAAAGGGGGCGCGTTAAAATGGAATTAAGACGTATCGGTTTGTTAAAGGACAGGGCACAGTTATGCGGGGTTTATTGCTTCCTCCAGTGCGACTCTACAGTTACAATTGGAGATAGGAATCGAACAAAGGCTTTTGTCAATCTTGACTTTAATGTTATCTATAGTTTTTGTATTCAAAGCTTTTGGCCTAGGATATGGTACTGAATATATCATCTTCATCATTAGCACCCTGCCATTAGCAAGCACGCCATTTTGCTGGATCAGCAGCGACCCTCAACCAGTTAATTCCGGTGTGCCTATTGAGCTTTCCTGTCTCAGTCAGTTCATCAGTTCTGCGGCTGATGCAAATTGTACATTAGTTTAATGCAATTAGGTATAACGTTCATTGGAAGTTGTAAGTTCCTGAATACGAACGAAGTGATTTTTCTCAAGACGCTTTGAAGCATCAGGTTACGAGAGTAAAGTAACAGCGAGTTTTGAGCACACACTAAATTATGAATTTGGCTTTACATACTGGGCTACGCCTTGAAGATTGTCACCGAAATTCGGTCAGAAAAGTACTTAATATTTACATTATAACCCATCCGGTTATTCGACGTCAAGCGTATTGTTTCTCCCGTCGAATTGAATAAAATGAGCCAATACAATACCTAAATTTCGTGATTTCCGAGAGAACATTTAAACATTTGTAAATACGTTGGGGCTAACAATAGCGCGGTTATTGATAACTTTAGCAAATATTTTTGTGCATTGTTTCGCGAAATGTGAGACCCAATTTTATTCATCGCACCCATGATGCACTGTTATGACATTGATGTTCATCACAACAATTGATGGTCGAGTTAAATATATTTTTTTGGAATGTAGCTTTAAAAAATCATATTTATTTGTTTGTTTATGCTTCAAAAACCTCGCGCACAAGGGTTACCATTGACTAGATTTCAAGTTTTACCTACCTGGTGCTGATTTTAATATCATAAGCGGCAAATATCAAAAATGCATAAAAAGCTGTACCTACTTGTGTTGTAGGAGAGCCCCGCTTATTATTTTTGTCATATTAGTATCGAGGAAAAAAGGGTAAAACAATCACGTTTGTGGCATGGGAGCCTCCGTAAATATTTATTTAATTTTTAGTATTTGTTGTTATAGCGGCAACAGAAATACAAAGTCCTATATAGCAGCAATCGTGATGTAGTTTTTGCCCACACCATCGCAGCCACTACACATTGTTCTATAACGACTCTCTAATTATTGACTAATTGCCGCTCGCGACTATTATCCACTGCCACCGGGAGGTACCTAACAAACACGTAAGAATCACGACGACAATTATGTGGGTAGCCTGCCATTATAGGAAAAAGTTACGAGGTAGGTACTGTAGCGAAATGACGGAGAACCTATACAATTTGTGGGTGTTATAAAGATACGTGATGTGTAGGTAACATCATCATCGACCTGCACTCAAATCAAATCATAATCAAAATCTCTTTATTCATATAGGCTTAAGGCAAGCATTTATAAATCGTCAATATTGAATACAGTAAATTATAAGGATTCGGAATTTAGCTTCTATCGAGAAGAACCAGGGGCCCTACTACAAAAAACGAAAACGATCGTTCGTTGAACGGATCGCGTATTTTTGCCCCATAAATCCCTCTCATTTGTCCCTGCCGTGTTCGAATATACGAACTAAAATTCGTCAACGTCGATTTTCAATAATTTAACTAGAATCTTTACAAAGTTACCGGTTCCACCAAGTTTCACATATTGTTAACAATGTAAATAGGTACATTATTTTGATTATGCTTAAAATGTAAAACGACTACCCAATTACCTTATTTAGATAAGAGGTTATGTGTAAAAAATATCATAATTCGCTATCCACAAGCATTGTTCCACGTTACGACCGTTCTACGTGCTCCGTCGCTTCCTACTTTGTGTACAATCAATTGAATATATGCTTCTCACAGGTCTTATCTGATTAATTGATGCTGTACGTAGTATTATGGATTAAGTTAAGTACCTAACCTCACCTTCGTGGCTCGTGCCCCGAATGGCTAGCGCGGGGGCGCAAACAATCCAATTGACGAGAGGTAGGGCATAGCGCATCTTCACTTGAATTGGTACCTCCCGTCCGTGGGAGGTCCTCCACCCTATAGAATACCGCAGCAAAATGACCTCCGGGTCGCGTTTCTGCCGGTGAGTGGGATTCCCGGAGCTTGTGGTTGCGCCAGCATGGCGATGGTAACTGACAGGTAATTGACCAGTTACTTGCTCGTTGTCACAGCGACTTGGGCTCTTTCGCTTTCCATCAGGCGTAGGGAAGCCATTATCTTAGGCTACTATAAAAAAATGTGGCGTGACGAAGTGGTGGGTGCAGTCACACCGTTGCACGAGGTCCACCCGGGAGCATTCCGTCACTCCTCGGAAGCCGGGATAGAGGTATTTGCCCTCCTCGGACCAAGAGTGCCAGCCGCTTGTTATCTGCGGCTGGCTAGGGCAGGTTGCAGCTTCAGCACTACCCGAGTCTAATGCCCCTCAAAAAAAGACATTCTGTCAAGTGTTGAAAGATTGTTCAAAGAAAACTTAGTTTCAATTACCTACCTACTATTGTAAGAATATTTCAAACCAAGTGGCTGAACTTATTTTAATGGTTTTCGATTAGTTCGGATCGTTCCTATCCAAAATAGATAAACCGCAATATATGGGATTTTAGTTTGAAACTCCTCCTTCATCAGCGGGTTGGTACGTCACATGCACTGCATTGTAGCTTATTTATACCTACTATCAGTTAATCTTTTAAGTCATTGTGTCAAACAACAACGTTATTTTTATGTTAAACATAATGTTAACAACTATTTAATTATGCATGTTTACGAGTTGGTCAACTTTCTCTGTGAGCTAAAACCTAGATGCACTAACGAAATTGTTTTCTTTTTGTTTTTTTAAATCTCGTAGTTTATAATAGGTTGACAATATGGCTGCCGGCCCGCCTGATGGTAAACGGTCATCGCAGCCCATGAACGCCTGCAACACAAGGGGATCGCATGCTGTCGTGGTGAACATAATATATTTTTAAGACCCAAACGACACCACCTTCAGGGAGCTTTGAAAAGGGACCGGAGCTTTTTGGTGGGTATTTACCGCCTCACTTCCATGATTGTGAGGCGGTGATTAGTCCCACATACCCCGTCCGCTCCCCCGAACAACGGACCTATGTGTAAATGCATTCTCTCCGGTTTAAAAAAAGGGGCAACGCATGAGCTTTTATGACCCTTTAAAAACCTATTTACTTTAAATTTGAAGTGCCCTATTATGAGGCTAAGTACATAGTACGAGTAGTAGTACTCGTATAAGTAGTATGCTTTCCCAAGAGAAAACCTCAGCAGGGAGCTCATTCCACAAACGCAGCGTTCGTGAAAGGAAATTATCTTTTTAAATATAAAGTTTGATGGACGACTCTGTACGATTGCGTAGAGGTTTTTCCTGCTTTTTCATCTTTCCCTATCATTATATTTATCATGCAGACAAGATGTAATTAAGCGAATTAGGTAGATACAAATCATCATTATTTCTAATCACTTGGTATTATAGAATAAACGATATTGTTACCAGCTGTAGGTAATTTAAGTTATTTTATCATTATCTAAAGCAGAGGTTGTTTCTTCAGTTTTTGTTGTATCTACGTATGTACAAGGAAAATGGAACATTCATTAAATTATTATACTACTATTAGAGCTTAAATAATACCTGTTGTTATAAATCATCTTTTAATTATCCTCTGCCCAAGGGTTCCCTGGAGAGATCGCTTTAAGTGATAAGGCCGCCTAATTTGTACAACGATATGTCTTTGTATCTAGTTTTAACTAAGTCGACTATTTCGTGGACATAGGCCTTCCCCTATAGGGGATGTAAGGGAGCGGCCTATCATCTTTTCGCTCCAAGCCAACCTCACCTGCCCGTGGTGCATCCTGCCGAATAACAAACGAGGCGCTGGCAACCGACTGGTGGCGGTATAACCATCACAATTGAAGGCGTAGCTAAATACTAAAGACCGCTGACGGGCAGCAGCGTCACCGGAGCAAGAAGCTACGCCCTGCGATCGCCAACCCGCCTGCCCAGCGTGGCGATTATGGGTATATCCTCCAGATGTTTGCTCTAAGTGGCGAACAACTGGAGAGGCCTATGTCCAGCAGTGGACTGTAATAGGCTGATGGTGGTGGTGGTGGTGATGGTGAGGCCTTCCCCTATTTATTATTTGGGGGGAGGCCTTAGTCACCACGCTTGGCAGGCAGGTTGGTGACCACAGTTAGGTTTTGTCTGTACCTAGGTAAACGCTGCTCCTCGTTACCTGATAATATTCCCCTAGCCATCTTCTAAGACACCCCTGCCCCAGGATGCCTTTTCTAAATAGGCCTGTTGCCGTAAACATGTAATTAGTCCGTCTTTTAGATTGTTCAAAAATAAAAGACACGTAATTTTTCATCTGTAAATTAGACCAAAAATTACAAAGATTTTTTTTTATATTATACTGTCCCACTGCTGGGCAAAGGTCTCCCCCAAACTTTTCCACAGATCTCTGTCCAAAGCCAGAGCCTGCCAATCCTTTGATTGGTGCACCAGATATAGCCCGTTAAAATTACGCGTGGCGTCAAAGAGTGGGAGTTTTTTCACAACTGAGTGACGTAAAAGACCCCCACTCCTACATTTTGATGTCTTGTATCTTTGTTATTGTTTGTTTAAATGATAAAAGAAAAAATATGTGTAGAACATATTTTTATAATCTAAAATACGGACTTAATATTATTTTAAGTAAGTACAGCGTTTTAATACCTGCGGTCACCAACCCTTCTGCCAACCGTAATGACTAAAGCAAATCCCCAATAAATTACAGTTGTCATTAGGGGAGGCCTATGTCCAGCAGTGGACGTTTGCAAGTTGATGATAGTGATAAGACATACCATAAACAGCTTTTTGTGATAGAGCACTGAACAAAACAAGGAAAAATTAAACATACTTACCTACTTCCTATAAATGCGACAGACTAAATTTTCTTGTTCCCCGTAACACAAGGGTTGTAAGTCTAAAGGGTCTAAGTGACAATTTTAATACATAGAAGAAAAAAAAACAAAAACAAACGTAATCAAACAAACCATTTAATGACTGTAATGACCGAATTACACATTCGGCATTTAGACCCTTTAGACCTACAACCTTTCGCTCAATCTACTTACAATAATGTAGGTATGAGCAATAAATGATAAACCCATCCTAATATTTTGTAGTAGTGTTATTAATTACATTGAAGTAGGTACCTAACCCTGACCGGCCGACCTAGCGGACGCGACGCAAGAAAAACGCACAGCACAGCATCAAAACTACCTTCGTTTAATTATAATTTTGAATAATTTTATTTCAAAAATCCAGTCTTCAAGTCTTTTATTATACTTACTTTTATTTATTTTATAAAGTGTATAGTTAGATAGGTAGGTATATGTTTATTTATTAAATCAGCCCCTATCTTCAGAATATAACACTTCCTCTAAGTACTTGAAGTTTGTCTGGAAGTAATTGCTAACTAGTAATTTCCTGTAAATGTTTGTATTTGTCCAAAAAAGCATATCTAATTTTATCTAACTTTCTTGTAATATTTATTGGTTTCTTCATATTTTTATTTTAAAAAATAACAAATAACTCACCTTGTACTTCATCTTCTTAACTCTAATCTCGTCCAGAAAAAATCACAACACGCAACTTTTAAAAAACAAAAATTATTTCCGTATTTTTTTCTGCAATCACTTGAGCTAAGAGATCGTCTCCCGCCGCGACTCGCGCATGCGTACGGTGCGGCCGCGCGGTAATGGCTGCGCTTCGCCCGGCCCGGCACTTTTGCTTCCCCGCCATTGCAGCGGACGACGATGCGGCAACGTGCAGATAACTAGCCATAGTAAACGAATGCACAAACCCACAAGGTGAAGGTAAGCCAAAGGTGACGCCCGAGATGCTGAAATAGCTCAGTTTCAATACGTCGTTTCACTTTAGGTCCACTATTTGCAATTCGTTTGCCAATTTTCTGTACGGTGTTGATCAAGGATTAATTAGGCGTTTGATTTGCGTTGTAAAATAGCTGTTTTGTTACTTAAACTTTGACATTACTATTGTGTAGGCCTTTATTATTGGCGAAGTTTGTTAAAAGATTCAAATCCCACACCTACCTTACTTTGTTAACATCATCAGCATCTCACAGTCAACTGATGAATAAGTCTCTCCCGATGTTCTCCACTATGCTCGATCCTGGAGTTCTCGCATACAACACTTTCCAACCATCTTCTACTTACACCTACTTCGTTATAAAATTCAGTTTCTGTTATAGAAACAAAATATAAACTTGTCAAAATTCTTTAATAGCTTAAAGAAGTTACGTAATATTTCATAATACCTAAACACACGTTGATGACAATCTAAATCCCTTTTCCCCATTGAAAATTTTACGTTTCTTGATTTCAAATTTTCCATCGCTTCTCGAACCGTCCTGCCACGGTAATTACGATCAGTGTAGAGGACTTTGGGTCATGTTGTTCCATCCAATGATTAATGATGATTTTAGCCGTTAAAAACAATTCCCGATAATGTGAGTAGTGTCTTCACTGACAATACATTAAGTGGCATTAAAAAACTAATAATTTGAGGGTAGTAGAAGATCTGCAAGCCCGCCGGATTAGACCGCGGCCTTTCAGTCTGCTTGTGACCACAGTGGTTGCAACACAGCGGAAACATTAAGCTGTAAGTAGGTACATAATGTACTACATAATAAATGTCGCGCTTGAGTCCCGTTAATTAAATGGTAATTATTATGGAACGTGAAAGTACTCTGTGATAGTACCCTGATCTCGCAGTAGCGCTCCCAAAACAGCAGCGGGCAGCAGGACTAATCACAAATACGTCCGAAAGGGAATCTATTCTATAGGGTATTCCAGACAACCTATGTCTTAGTTACTTATTAATCTGTGGTCTTAGTCAAAATACCTACAATTTTTTGGTGTGCAATAATCAGTACCTACATTAAGTATATACCTACTTATACTATATTGTCATAATATAAATGGCATTGTGAATATCCCCACTGATTCAGTTATAATAATAACGACTGAGTGATATAAATAAAGTAACAATTTGTGTTCACGTAATTAGAAACAAAAATTTGTAATTCGTGATTAATCAATCACAGCTCTGACGAAAAAGGACCTTACCACATTCTACTTACGATCTAAATGCATCGCAACGTTGCCGACTGTAAGTATCTACATTTTGTCTAGATGTCATTACATTCTTAATACCTTTAATGAGCGATGGTTACATTGGCCTCTAACACGAAGGTCGTTGATTCAAACCCGTTGCATAGGTACTTCTGGATTCTTGTTAGTAAATACTAGGTATAAATATTTGATTGGATGACTTTTTGATTTTTATAGGTACCTAAACATTACTTAAATAAATGTATGTCTTTGTAATAGGTACCTTTGGTGGTTTAGATATATGAACTCAAGTATCCTGCATGTTTACTTTCTTTAAGGAAAGAGATGTTTGTACAAAAGGTAGGCGGAATTTAAGCAAATTCAAATTGGTGCAAGCGCACCAACTTTGTTTTACCTCCCTCCGACTTCTTATCGGTTTTGCTTTCAACGCTAAGATAAGTCACCATGTTTTGGACTAAAATGTAAATACATACGGATACTAATCTACCCACTTTCAAATGAACAATTTTCAACCTAATGTTGAAAGCATAGAGTTCCATATTCATCTACATCTATTTAAACATATTTCATGTGTGCGTTAGGTACTCTGCTGAACTGTCTACGAGCAGCGCTACGTCGTAGTCACATGAACTTGCAATGAGTATCTTTAAGTAGGACATTGTAAGCAATAGATCAGACAGCTAGATAGATATTATTTATTACACTTCTGCTATTCTGTTCGTAGTTTGTATGTAGGCTAATCGTTTATAGCGATCTCTTTCAGACAATCTTCAGCTAGAGAAGTTGATAAGATGTGTGCTTTATGAGTGACGGTGTTGAACACTATCATGATTTCAGCATTTTGCCTGCAACCCACATTGTCAAACTTCATATTGCTGTGCTTGCCCCTCTCGTTTTTTTAAATAACTCAAAACATGCCACGCGGATGACGCGGAGCCACAAATCACCATCTAGCCCTAAATTAGGCCGAAGCTTGTACTATGGCTACCTACTAGACAACTGTTATACCTACTTACTTAAATACGAGTACCTCCTATTTTTTTCTTTTTTGAAATAAATACATTTATACATAGAAAACACTCAGGCCAATACAGACATGTTTATGAACTCAAACATTTGAGTTCATAACCTTGGTTTGGCCTTTTAACCACGACCCTTGGTTCAGAAGGTATAGGTCACTACCTCATGAACCATCGAGCCTGTAAAAAAATCTCGTGGTGCGTTTCGCCTACCCCACTTTCGCGCATTACAGCTCTAGCTAGACATTCATTTAATTTGCATTATAGTACATTCCATGCACACAAATAATGTTTGTGAAAGGAAATGTTAAATCGTTATTATTTAAAAAACTAAATAATACTTTAATCATAATTATTTAGAGTCAAAATTAATGCTTTTACAATAAAATCGACGCCTATTTTAACCATGATTTTAACCGGCGTAAGTTAATCGCATTTTATAATTAGCTGACTGCATGAACCCAGAGCCGTAAAAACTGTAATGTAAAAAAATAAACAATGTAAAATGGCGTTATCTGTCAAACATAGCGTGTGTTGTGTGTGATTAATTTGTTTGTGATATATCTGCGCATTAAGCATTTACTAAACAATTAATTTTAAGTGTAGTGAAAATGTCCCGTGATCCTAGGAGGCCTTATGGCCTGCCACACAGGGACAGAGGCCGCGATCGCGTTATTTGGGGCCGCTCAGATTTTCCTAAACGGTCGCCGAATCGCAAGCGAAGCCGGAGTAGGAGTCCCCCGATGAGGAGCATCCCTGACAGCGGCCGCAGCCGCTCCCCACGCCGGAACGATAAAGATTTGTTAGATGAGAACATCTTGAGCGAGATATCGAAGCTGCCCGAGCCTAGTGAACTGTGGGACAGCCAACATCAGCCAGATCCCAATTTTGGTGGGCATCCTGCGCCCCCTTTCCCGCCAGAGGTATTTAGTTAACAACAGATTTTAGTTACACGGTGAAACATTATAATCTGTTAGTAATTGGTAATAATAAAAATTCAGGCGTCAGAAATATAATAAAATAATGATTGAGGTTAACAGAACAGATGAACAAAGAAAAACAACTTCTTTCTGTTGTTTGTTATTTAAATTGACAATGGTGAGGTTGGAGTGTAGCAAATTGTTGGAATGTAGCAACACTTCTCCAATGCATTTATCCAGGTTAAATTTTGGGTTAGAATTTTATTAGATCAAAATTTCATTTTCCCAGACACCAAACTCAAGTTACCCAACTTACCAGCCGTCATACTCTGGAATCTATGACGATTTCCCATCGGTGTCGTCAGTACCTCAAGCGCAAATCCCTCCTGAGATCGCTTCGTGGAACCAGATGTCTTTGCCACCACCCCCAGGGCCCCCAGCTCAAGTCTTTGTCAATAACATTGAAGATCAAATCAAGAAGGAAGGTATGTTTTACAATAAACTTTTATTTTTTTAATGTTCACAGCAAACATTAAGGTTCTGAAGATGTGCATGATGTTTCGTTAGACGTCTACAACATGTTGTCCTGTATTGATAAAAAAATCACAATTATGACATGTCATACTTTTAATGGCGAAATGTATTCAAGATGGAACCACCATCTGGATAATTAATTGATTAGGTAACTGCACATTAATGTTTGTACATAACAAAGTTAGTATTCTATACATAATGCAGGGTTTCACAAACATACTGAATTGGTGGCCCTCAGAAATCAGTACTTCGTCATGGAAATAGTTTTATTGTTACAAAAAATTAACCTGTCAAATGTCCTATGCATGAAGGTTTGTGAGTAACTCAAAGCGTACTGTACTGTCGGCTAGGCAGGCATCATTGCTGTACTGTGTCCTGAGTACAAACATTTGTGTGCAAGACGCTACAGTATTATTTTTTAACCGACTTCGAAAAAAGGAGGAGGTTCTCAATTCGTCTGTATGTATATTTTTTTTTTTTATGTATGTTCACCGATATTTCCGTCAATTATGGACGGATTTCAAAAATTTTTCGACAGTTCGACAGAGGACACTTCCGAGGTGGTCCCATTATCACCAAGTCAGGATCTGATGATGGGATCCTGGAGAAATTGAGGGCAACAACCGAAAATTGTATGCTCATGTGGTGTTTTTGTTACGTAATCATATTTTACTCAGGTATATGCTTCCGGGCGTCAACATTTGGTGCTGATGATGAAGCCACAGAACTCCTTAACGGTTAAGAGTTAGGGGACAGTACTGACATAGGTCGATATTAAACTAGGTAGTAGTATGTACTTATGCAGGTCCAATAGGGCAGGTGATTTGGTAAGTGATATGCTTGATTCTAGATCACAAAGTATTCACTTGACTTAAGGCAAAATTTTTCATTCCTAAGTAAAACTCTTAAGGACATTAATTAGCATTTATTCAAGATCACAGCACATCAACGCAACTAAAAATAGAGAAATAAAATTATTTAAAAAAAAAATTAAACCGACTTAAAAAAAAACACAATGACCAAAACTAAAAAGCGATAAATAACGTAAGTAATTCTATCCTTAATACATAATTATTTAAATATTACAATTATCACTTATTTTTGAAGTCGGTGCCAGCCAAACAAATAAATGTATATTGTCGTGTGGACTTGCCAGCCGCGCGCGTCATAAAACAACAGTCTACGTTAGGTACCGAGAGTTGGCACCGACTTCAAAAATAAGTGATAATTGTAATATTTAAATAATTATGTATTAAGGATAGAATTACTTACGTTATTTATCGCTTTTTAGTTTTGGTCATTGTGTTTTTTGCATTACAGTTTGGACACTTCATGGGTTAAGACATATCTACCAAATATTTTTACTTGCTTGCATTATACTGTTACTTTCCTTTAGAGACTGTTGTGAACCCCTGCAAAATTGTATTTTAATGGATTCTTCATTAGTCCAGTTGAATAATAAAGATTGATTAAAGTGTAACATAAGGTGTAAGGGTAAATCATTATATTTATTTAACAATGGCATTTGTTTTTTAATCATCATATGGTATTGTTTGTAAATAAATATGAGTGCGTAATAATTACATTATGCACCTATATTTTATGTAACTGCATGTTTTGTTATGCTTTAATAAGAAGACATATTTATAACATTAAGTAAGAATGCATCAGAAAGTGTGAGTTATTTATTATTTAGAATTGTTTATGTATGTATTACGTCCCTTAGAATCGATATTGAAATGGATGGTACTTAGGTAAACAATCTTGTACAAAAAATATATTTTCCTTATCTAAATTAATATTTACATTTCCTTATTGCATGTTAAAAAGTTGTGTGCCCTCTTTCTTGATTTTAGTGGACATATCAACTACTTCTGCTATGCAGATGAATATGCATTTATTCTGGATTTTTCATTTTCTTGGCCTCGTCACAATTTTGTTGAGCTCACTACAATGTATGCTTAAACATCTTAAAGTTTTGATTTATTATTAGCTTGTGAAGGTAGGGTGTGTGTTTCTCTTTCAGATTTCACATTTTATAATACAACAAAGTGTTTGGAGGTAATAGTCATCTTAGGTCTAAATGCATAAAGGATAATATCTTAGTGAATAAGCTCAATATACACACTAAATGCTACATTCCGACTGGAAGACTGTATACTTTGCCTGACAGCTAGTTTTATTTCCGTTTTGCTGTTAATATCAGTGTACATCATAAAGTTAAGTTTGAACATTACTGTAAGTTCAATTTGCTTATTCAAATGAGATAGTTTGTATTTAGTGAGATAATCTAAGTTAACATAGTTTTTTTCGTTCTTTAGCTGCTATAGAGTCTGAGATGCGTCACCAGAAGGCGGCGCTCTCCAAGCAGAGAGAAGACTATATAAAGAAGGCTGGCATTCTCAAAAAGGAACTGGACACTCTGAAGGACCAACGCAACGAACTGAGGGGAGACGCCAAGCGCTCGCCCAGCCCCGACACCAAGAGGTTTTTGAAGGAAAACACTAAGCTACAGGTTTGACGCTTGTAATTTTGAAATATCAGAATCTATTAAGTTATTATGAATTGCAGCTCCATTAAATTTTATTGTAAAATATTTAATAACAGCTCAAAACAAATTCTTAGTTGTGTAGCGATGTTATATAAATTTGCTTTGGACCCTAGCGCTTGCGCACAACTAAGAGTTTGTGTGTCGTGCTGAGGGTGCGTCATTCCGAGCGCTGTTTGTATAGTTGGAGATCCAGAATAAGCTGAAGACGATCAACAACGTGGTGGACATGCTGAACGGCATCATCGGCGAGGACGCGCAGGAGCTGCCGGACTGCGAGGACTCGGAGCGCGCCGCCAAGCGCAAGTCCAGGTGCGTCGCCACTTACGATTGTATTACATTGCATAATTTATACTATCTCCTTCTCAATAAAGTTTAAAATTAAATTTCATAGTTTTAAGGGTTATTTAAAAAGTACGACACGCATTTTTCTCTGACTATACATACATTGATATGCTTGCAAATGTTTGTCGGTTGTATTGCGTGACTTACTTTATAGATTTCCGCTAGGTGAGTATTGAGATTAGTTGGTTTGTTACTTTTATCCGATACAGCAGGTTTGCACGAGATTTTTTTGTTATAACAAGCTTTGCTTGCGACTGATCACTGCATAAGTGCCTTGAAGGAAGACAGGAAGACGACGCGCCGACATATACAAAGACTACTCCATGATCACTGCAGAAAAATGCGCTTTTTATAAGATTCTACTGTAAGCTTGATTTTCTAATTGCTCAATGTTTAAAGGTACTTTTATGTTATATTCTATTTTTGTTTCAACTGCTACAAATAAATGTTAACTAATATGCCTCATTGTTATTGTGTACACAATACAGGAAATTGTTAAGTCTTCACTGTTTCTCTGATATACATGTTAATTGCTTTGTAAACTAGTTGTAGTGTATAAAATAATAGATTGAAATAAATGTTTTGTATAAGATTTAATTTGTATATTATGTACTATTCAAAGAAACTTTGTACTTACTCAGTTTATCTTCACAAATATTGCCTTATATATGGTATTACTTTTGTAAATGTGTTTTTGGTAGTTATTTAAATGGATCAGTATTAAAAGGCACTGAATAAAATACAGGATTTTTATTGACTGGCAGACTGATATCATCTAAGGTGAGAAGGAAATTTGAAGAAGGTCCAAATATTCATTCAGAATCAAAAAGCTTATGTACCATTTTTTGTCTTACTAATCTAAAATTGTTTTTTATTTGTATGCGTAAACTCTATGGCTATATAGGCAAAATTGAAGGTGTGCTAAAGCCCCTTACGTTTCAGTAATAATATCGTATACAATTTATGGGCATTTGCTCTCACTAATTTGGACACTTACTCGGTAGAACTAGTCGTGGTACTTGTTTTCATAGGGCATTCATTTTTACAAATGCTAGTACTCTAACAATAATGCTAATTATATTGTTGCTTAAATAAAACCTTACACTATTGCAATAAGTAACCTTTTCGCGTATCCACAGGTCCCCGTCTGGTAAGAAGTCCAACTATGTGTATTACGACCCTGAGATGCACTGGTGTCGCGTCTGCAACGAGTTCCCCCCCACTGCTAAGGATTACTTGAACCATCTCCATTCGCCTGCGCATCACAAGTGAGTGGAAACTGTTAATACACCTGCATTGGGATGGAAGGATAATTACCTACCCATCATATAGAATCTATCACTAGACCATTATAACCGACGACGCCATAGTAACAAATGCAATATCATCATCACCCTATTGCAGTCCAATGCTCGACATAGGCCTCTCCGGTTGTTTACCACTTTGGGCAAACATCTGGATTCTAAACCCATAACAGCCACGGCTGGGCAGGCGGCGATCGCAGGGCGTATCTTTTCGCACCCGTGACGCGCCATCGCTATTTAGCTGCACCTGGCAATCGTGATGGTTTTACCGCCACCAGTTGATTGCCAGATCCTCGTTTGTTATTCAGCAGGATGCACCACGGGCAGGTGAGGGTAGCTTGGAGCGAATAGATGATAGATATGTGTCATTGATATAATGTAACCAATGTTCATTGTATTTGTTTATCAGAATGGCTGCGGCGCACATGGAGGCCCCGTGGCACAGCGTGTCGGGCGTGAACGAGGGCTTCCCCAGCTACCCCTCGGCGCCTACCAAACGGACACCAATACGGGGTAAGTTCCATCAAATGAATAGTAAATTTGACTGAACTATTTTAAGTTTACTAGAAAGGATTGACTTTTACATGAGACTCCTGAGGGCGTAGATATTGTAACAGCATATTCCCCTCCTCAAGCAGAACAATACACAATCATTATCTTCCAACTGTCTCTTCTATCAGATTAAGTTCAAAATTTTAAAGCTTTGGCGGTGCAATAAAAGACCTTTTTTTATATCAGAGGACTTTTTCGGACAAATCTCTCTCGGAAACGAATGATCCGAGCGGAAACATCTTCGATTTTACATTCAAATTTGACAGTTCTCATCTAAAACTTTCACAATTCGATCGTATATTAGAACGAACAAATACATTCATTCACTCAAAATGACACTTACATTCACTCAAAATGTCTTTTGAGTTTTCGTGCTGTTGTAATAATTCATAGTTACGCAATCCAAATGATGAAATAGTTAAACTTCAATATGTTTCACAGGTCTCCAGTTCTTCGTGCCGTCGACTGCTTGGTACTGCAAGTTGTGCGATCAGTTCATAGGCGACTTGCATTGCGCCTCTGCACATCTTAAATCTGTGGTGCACTCCAAGAACTATACAGTGAGTATTAATATACACATACATGTACAACATTATGAGACGCAGCGCGGGACGTCCCCCAGTGAGGTGGAATGACGACGTGATAAAAATTGCTGGATGCGTCCATCGTACACTTGGTAAAACTCCTGTGAAGTGGCTTCCGTCGCGTTTCCGGATCAGTTGGCGGATCAGTCCTACCGACAGGCCATTTGCAAGTGACTGATTTGGTTGCTTGTCCATTTCCGCCGATCCTTGGGCTTCTCTTTCGCTTTCCATCAGCCGGAACTTCTTACCTCACGCATCGGTTTTGTAGAACCAACTTTCTGCGACAGTCTTTCCGAACAGCTGCGACTTGTAAGCCTTCAAGAAACGAGCGTACTCTTATTTAAAAGGCCGGCAGCGACCCCAAAACTCGACGAATTGCGGGTGTCCATGGGTGTCCATGGTGTCCATTATATTTAGTCTGTATTTTAGTCATGTATTGGACACGTATTATTCCTTTTTTCATTCAAATAAAGAATAGCAAAGATACAAGGCATCAAAAGTAAGGAGTGGGGAGTCTTTGACGTCACACGCTCCCGTAAAAATGCCTCACCGAGTGACGTCACGCGTAATTTCAACGGGCTATAACATTGTAATTTTTCATCTAATTTCCAAATAAAAAAATACGTGTCTTTTATTTTTGTATAAGCTAAAAGACGGACTAATACAATATGAATTCTATTTGTGTATCAAACATTGGAATGTTTGTTCACAGAACTTCGTGGAACAGAACCCGCACTGGGAGACGGACTGGATGTCGGACCGGCAGAAGGCGTTCGAGAAGGCGCAGGCCAGCAAGGGCAAGGCCGCCGCCGCCGACAAGCCGCAGTACACCGCGCACACCATCACCTTCCACAAGGTACACGCACTATGTTTACGTAAACACAACACATCGTCTTCTAGCCACAAACTAAGCCGAAGCTTGTACTGTGGGTATTCTCTCTCTATTTAAGAGAGGTAGGCATAGCGAATCTTCGCTCGAATTGAGCCGCCCCGTCCGGGGAAGGACCTCCACCCTATAGAATACCGCAGTCAAATGACCTCTGGGTCGTGTTTCTGCCGGTGAGTAGGGTTTCCGGAGCTCGTGGGGGGTTAGGGTTGGGCCGGCATGGCGGTGGCAACTGACAGGTAACTGACCAGTTACTTGCCCGTTGTCACAGCGACTTGGGCTTCTCTTTCGCTTTCCATCAGGCGTAGGGAAGCCATTATGTCGAGCCACTATAAAAAAAAAACTTGACTACAGATAAACTTACTGACGGAGCAGATCTAGTACCTCAGTCCCTCCGTCAAGCCTTATGGGAACACCCCATTAGGCACTTGGAGGATTTACCCGTAATCGCCACGCTCTGGGCAGGCGGGTTGGCGATCGCAGGGCGTAGCTTCTAACACCGGTTACGTTATACCGCCAACAGTCGGTGGCCAGAGACTCGTTTGTTGTTCAGCAGGATGCACCATGGGCAGGTAACAGTGGTCTGCAGGAATTACGATATGGTCCAAGAATGTTTTCAAGTGTCGCGGGCGATACATTACGATCAAGTTATTTTTCTCGTACATCCACTGTATAACGTAAGTGCCCCTGGCACGCAAAAAAGATTGGAAACCACTGGTCTAGAGGATGTAGCTATTATGTGCAGAATATAGTATTCGCTATGTGTGAAGTGGGTGGTGGGGAATGGCAAATCGATCGTAGCGCACGATGTGGCAGAAATGTGAATTAATTCTGGGGCTGTCATGTGTCAAATTGTTTTATTTTCATGAATTCCTTTGTATTTTAAATTAAAAACGTAAAAATTTGTACAACACAGTACATACATGCTGTGTCGTAAATTGTAAAAACACTTTGGTTATAAACACAGTCGCATTTACAACGACAACATTTGTAACGACACGTTCATCATTTATCTGGAATTAAAATAAAGAATAAAATAATTAATATGAGTAAGCTGATATGAAGCTAACTCAAATATACTATTTCTATAACTTGATATGTAGGTAGGTATGTACTCATATTTAATGATATTTTGCAGGGAGTTTGTGTTACAGACATTTGTCTTATGATCAGAGCTCTTATTAAGGAGCTTTCTCCGCTCTAAGCTCTTCCACTTCTCTCATAATACCAATTTCATCTACTGGTGAGAGCCTTCCGCTCCGGCCTGGCCATCATCGTAGTCATTTCGAACAAAAATATACAATTTTATCCCTTTTTGCACAGTTTAAGCTTGAAAATGTATTTCATGTTTAATCGATGCAAATCCCGCATGTATAAAATAAATAAAATATAAATATACACACTCACTTTTTACAATAATCTTTTTTTTATTTTTTGGGAATGGACTCTATCACGCGTGTAGGTAAACTCTATATAAGCGGATAATTCGCCAATGTCAAGTGTTTAATAATCTTTTAATTTCGTCGAAAATCGTTATCAAAACGTCTAGTTGACATGATTTGACAGATCTCAATTCCTGAATAGTTGTGGCCACTAGGGGCGCTGTCACCGCGCACACAGCGAATAGACAGTAGTAGATGACCGTACGGTTGTTGTTGTTGTTGTCGCAGGACGGGTTCCACACGAAGCGCGCGGAGGGCTCGCCGCCGCACGACAAGAAGCGCAAGCGGCAGAAGAAGAAGAAGAAGAACAAGCGCAGCTCCAGCTCCAGCGCCTCCTCCGACTCCGACTCCTCCGACAGCGACGGCGGCAAGAAGAAGAAGAAGAGTCAGTACCGCCACTTAGGGATCATTCATAAATTACGTCACACTTTAGGTGGGGGGAGGGGTTCCATGAAGTATGACATACAAAGAAGAAAGTTATACAAAAGAGACCGGGTGTGACAAGGATAAGGCAGGGAAAATTATAAAATTCGTGTGACATAATTTGTGGACGGCCCCTTACCTACAGATGAATTAACTAACTCTTATGCAATTTCACTATACAGTATCAAAAGTAAACCTATTAAGGTGTACTAGACCAATCGATCGATCGTCGATCGATGGAAAAATGATACCCCTGGTGTCGCAGGTGTCCATAGGCTGCGGTAACCGCTTAACATCAGACGGGCCGTAAGCTTGTTTGCCACCCCTGTGGTATAAAAAAAACAACAGTTGGTCGACGTCGATCGATGGTTTCTTCCATACTGGTCACTATCCAATTCATGCTTCTATCGATCGATGTCATTGATCGATTTTTTTTTTTTTTTTATAGTAGCTCGACATAATGGCTTCCCTACGCCTGATGGAAAGCCAAAGAGAAGCCCAAGTCGCTGTGACAACTGGCAAGTAGCTGGTTAGTTACCTGTCAGTTGCCACTGCCATGTCGGCCCAACCCTAACCCCCCACGAGCTCCGGAGACCCTACTCACCAGCAGAAACACGACCCGGAGGTCATTTGGTTGCGGTATTCTATAGGGTGGAGGTCCTTCCCCGGACGGGCAGCTCAATACGAGCGAAGATTCGCTATGCCCTACCTCTCTTAATATTGGTATAGTAACTCCCTTACTGTCCTCTTAACACTCATAAGCTAAACCGCGCGCATGAGAGACCGGCAGACTTTTCATGATGCGCATGCAGTATGAGCAGTATTCGCAGACACTAGTGTCAATGTGTTGAATGTGCCAGCTTTAGTTCACTGATCAGTACTATACTTCGTTTATTTGGCATTAGAAACAATTAGGGTATTTTTATACAGAACTAGCAAACCCGGCGAACTCCGTTTCGCCACCAGATGGCTGTAAATTTTTTTTTCCTTAATTTTCTTGCTATAAACCTCACGGAGCCCGAGACCTTTCTAACGAATGCCAAACCGTGGAAATCGGTTCGTGCGTTCTGGGAGTTAAAACGTCAGGGAGGAAAACCCGACTTATTTTTATATAGTAAATAATGTAATCGTTATCCAATTTATTCCTTTTAGATAAGAAAGACAAAGACAAGTTTGAATCAGACGAGAAGACGTTGACAGATTGGATGACGTCGATACAAGCGGACAGGCTGAATGACAGCGATAGGAAATTGTTGGATACAATTAAAAGCAGGTAAGTTATTTAGTTATGTTACATACCTAAGCAATTTTACCATAATTTTATGCCTGCAAGAAGACAGCACATAGAATTCCTTAATTTTTATATTAATACCATAAGTTCTATTTGATTTCATTTTTTGATCTAAAATAATTATTTGATAAAGTTACAATTGCTTTAACCTATGTTTGTGATAAGAAAATAAACGTTTAATATTATGTATTATTATTTATTCAACTGTCATTCATCATTGACCAATTAAATCCTGACATGTATTTTTATACGAAGGTTAAAATACGAAAAAGAAGAAAAGCGTCGGTCTGCTGATCGGTCCGCTGAGCGGTCTGCTCACGACAGGGAACATTCCGTGGATTCGAGGAAGACGAGGTGAGGAACAGATACGTTTGTTTGATGCTGTGGCTCGAGATTTTGTCCATGTGAATATCGTCATAATAGGCGCATACATTACATATTATTTTGAATCATCATCATTATTTGCCTATGACAGTTCATTGCTAGACATAGGACTCTCCAGTTGATCGCCACGTAGGGCAAACATCTGGAGAATATACGCATAATTGTCACGCTGGGCAGGCGGGTTGGCGATCGCAGGGCGGAGCCTTTCGCTCCTGTGACGCTGCTGCCCGTCATCGGCCTGTGGTATTTAGCTACGCCTTCCATTGTGATGGTTATACCGCCACCAGTCGGTCGCCAGCGCCTCTTTTGTTATTCGGCAGAATGCACCACGGGCAGGTGAGGTCGGCTCGGAGCGAAAAGATGATAATTTTAGTGGTATTAGTAAATACACGAAAATATTTTTGATGCATGTTCTGTAACACACGGTACTAGCAGCCCGTCCCGGCTTCGCACGGGAGACTCATTTTTCTACATCTTCGGTTACATTTTTCAAATTTTACCAAGGATCTCTAATTTTTTTCAAAATGAAATGTAGCCTATGTCAAATTGGAAAAATTTAGCATTCTATTGGTGAAAGAATTTTTTAAATCGGCCCAGTAGGTACTTGTTGAGCCTATTCATTACAAACATACAAAAATAGGTACAAATCTTTCCTCTTTATAATATTAGTGTAGATTTATGTTCCCTATTGCTCAATCCTCAGGGAGAGCGAACGGCGGTCGCGGGAGCGTCGCTCTTCCCGCTCGCCGCGCCGCAGCCGCGACACACGTGACGCACGCGACACACGTGACGCACGCGACACACGTGACGCACGCGACACACGTGACGCACGCGACACACGCGACGCGCGCTCGCCGCGGGACCCGCGCCGCCGCAGCCCCTCCGTCGTCGAGGTCAAGAAGCCCGAGATCAAGAAGATGCCCTTCATCGGTAAAGTACCCACTAGACGTCCTTTGAGACACCCATATTACGTCACACACAAATTCATGACATTCTGACCCCTACCCCTTCCTAGTCTCGGCTGGCCCATTTTGCAGGGAGGTTTTTTTCTTGTGTCACACTCTATGTACCCCTTCCCCCCTCCTTATGTGTGACGTAATTTATGAATGACCCGTTTTGGTTCACACATTTGGCACCAGTTCAACCGTTCTCGGAATTGCAGGTTCAGTAAGTACAGGGTGGCAAGTCTACAAATCGCCACGGGCTCCCGGACCTTAAGGGTTCTCCGGTCAGAAGAAAATCTCAACTCTTAATATTAATTTATTACCATTTCGTAAAAATCGGATGATACGATCCGAATCTTAAATTACACAACTTGTGATGTCATCATTATCAACAACATACTGAATAAAGTAATTCTAGTTTTGTTACTGGATTTTAATTAAACATTAGTATGTTTATTATATCAAATAATTTAAAATTTGTTCATACTAATGAACTATATCCACTTTTTAGGGAAAATGCCAGTATACAAGCATTTGAGCGTGAAACCAAAAACAGAGGAGCAGAAGAAGGAGGAACAAAAGAAAAAAGAAGAAGATGAGGCCAGCAAGAAGAGACGCGAGGAGATGGACGCGGAGATACAGAAGAAGGTACTGTGAAGTAATAATTACTTACTATTGATGCCAAGCTAAGACAGAGTGGAAGTGTCTTTATTTAGGCAGTGTTTTACTTTATTATACAGAAGGACAATTTCGGAATAATTTTAGAATATTAAAAATAGAATTTAGGGTAAGCTTTGGACTTAGTCAACATTCGACTTTTTTTACAAGCATATATTATGTAAAGTAAATTTTATATTTGAAAATTTGTTTATGATTTCAAAATATTGTGGTAGGATCATTTATTGTTGCAATATCCAATATCTTGAAAACTGGGCGTGAGACAAGGAGGTATAATAGTCCCCGAATTACTCTTCTTTAATTCTACTGATTTTGTTTTGTTGTATGCTTGTTACCACCGTATAGCTCTGAGAATTACGAACCGATTTGAAATATCCTTTTTTTTGTTCGAAAGGGTCTGGGGACCATTGCCACCAGAGCCGTTTTTTTTGTTAAAAAACGCTGGTAATGAGGAATTTGATACTTTACGTTTTAAATGTTGTCACGTATCGTGCATCGTGGATACTCCGTCAGTTGTAACCTTTTTTTGTGTTACTGGGTAAAATGCATTTAGGCATTCCCGCTGCTCGGGGGATCAGCGGGGTACGTCGGTCTCACCCCGCCTCGAAGATGGAAGCGAGGCAGGAAATACCCACTAAAAACCCCGGCCACCTCGTCGTGCGCCTTAAAGGTGGGGTCAAGGGTCCTACTTACGTCCACCGAGACCGTCAGCTGTAACCTGTGTGCCTAGCACGAACATTTTCGAAAGAGTATGCGTAACGTTACCGTAAACATTTGTATGAAACTTGGTACAGCGCCCCTATCGTGCGTAAGAGGTACTACGTTTACGTAGTGAAAATTATCGCTCTGTTTACGGTTACGTTACGCATACTTTTTCGAAAGTGTTCGTGCTAGGTATACTGGTCGTCGGCAGGTGGCGGAGTTCAAGGAGAAGATAGCGCGCGCGCAGCTGGACCGGCAGGCGCAGGTGGAGCTGCCGCCGCCCGGCGTGGCGCTGCCCACGCTGGCCGCGCAGCCGCCCTACCTGCCGCCGCAGCCGCACGCGCCGCACCCCACGCACCCCACGCACCCGCCCCACCCGACGCACCCGCCCCACCCGCCGCCGCAGCCGTGAGTGCACACACATTGCTTCGAAATTTATAGACACGTCATCAGTGTTGCCAGATAATTTTTTTGTAATTCCGTAAGGCCAGACTAAAAAATCCGTAAAATTCCGTATATATCTAAAGAAACCCGTAGATCTACGGATTTTTTTTTGTAATTAATTTTTTTTTTATATAATAGCTCGACATAATGGCTTCCCTACGCCTGATGGAAAGCGAAAGAGAAGCCCAAATCGCTGTGACAACGGGCAAGTAACTGGTCAGTTACCTATCAGTTACCACCGTCATGTCGGCCCAACCCTAACCCCCCACAAGCTCCGGAAACCCTACTCGCCGGCAGAAACACGACCCGGAGGTCATTTGACTGCGGTATTCTATAGGGTGGAGGTCCTTCCCCGGACGAGCGGCTCGATTCTTTTTTTTTAATTTTTTTTTATTTATTTTGGCACAAACAGTCATTACAAACAGTTTACAGTTCAAATTATTACTTTTTTAAAAAAAAAAGACAAATAGTGCCGATTCGAGCGAAGATTCGCTATGCCCTACCTCTCTTAAATACCATTCTGTGTTGAAATATAAGCAATTAAACGCTGTATAATTCCACAGTATAGTGGCCACATACGTTCGGAATTTCGGTGCAGAATTCCGGATTGAAATTCATGTTCGCTACAAAAATGCTCTACTTACATATAAAATGCTGGAGCGCTTTGTTTGCAAGTAGAGCATTTTTGTTGCGAACGTAAATTTTAATTCGTAATACCGCATCGAAATTGCGAACGTATGTGAACAGCCTACGAAACATAATGTGCTGGCAGAGAATTCTATTTTTAATGATCCGGCACAAGTAGCAGTTACCAAACTTTTTAGTACGCGCAGGAATATTTTCTACCGTAAAACGGTGGTAGAAGTTAGAATTAAGATTTAATTTCATTTGGTGGCGATACGAAATTCGCTACACTAAACAAATCTTAACTAATATTATAAAGCTGAAGAGTTTGTTTGTTTGTATGTTTGTTTGAGCGCGCTAATCTCAGGAACTACTGGTCCGAATTGAAAAATTATTTTTGTGTTGAATAGACCATTTATCGAGGAAGGCTTTTAGGCTATATAACATCACGCTGCAACTATTAGGAGCGAAGACATAATGGAAAATGTAAAAAGAAAAACGGGGAAAAAATAACTATTCCACGCGGACGAAGTCGCGAGCACAGCTAGTTTTAAGGATACGCAGTTAACCCTGTTCGTATCGTTGCAGGGCTCCGCCGGCCGCCGGGCCGCAGCCGACGCTGCCGAAGGACTTCCAGGAGGCGCTGGACATAATCTTCCCGTCGGACGTGAAGGCCGACATCCCGCAGGACGGGCTGCTCGGCTTCGCGCCCGGCATCCCCGGCTTCCCGATGCTCGGCGTGCCGCCCTTCCCGCTGCCCGGCCTGCTCGGGCCGTCCCCGCAGATGCCGCAAATGCCGCAGATGCAGCAAATGCCGCAAATGTTCGGCTTCGACCTGAACGCTTCGCTGTTCCCGCCGCGGCCTCAGCTGTACGACACGCACGTGCCCCTCGTGCCGAGCCCCAAGCCGCGCCAGCAGCGGCCGAAGCACGAGAAACCGAAGCCTCAGCAGCAGAAGCAGGAGGTGAAGATTGAGCCCAAGAAGGAGAACGGTGGGCCACCGATGACCAAGCCCAAAGAGGAGATGGACGATCTCGCCATGCTGGGCATAGACGCGTCCGATGTCGGCGCTAACATATAACCTTTCTACTGGACTGAAATCATGTGACGTTATTCGATAGTGGAATCCTTATTACAAATATGTTTCTATAGCTCGTAATCCTAGTGCTAACATTTTCATTTCATCGTTGATATTATCGCATGCAATGTGACTTGGTATTGTTTGTAGCCATTTTAGTGTTGGCTTGTGAAGTCTAAGGGTTGACTCATGTTGATCATTGGCAAGTATTTTGTAAGTGGAACTGACAGTCAGCCGATTCGTTGCTGCCCCGCAATGTTTGGCTCTCATATCACGTAAATGTAGTAAATGTATAAATCGCTCAGGCACCAAAGGTTTCCTTCGCAAATAGCAAACTTCTCTTTATACCTACTTCTATGTTTTACTACTTCGCAAATCGCCTACTTTTCGAAGTCTTTTTCGCGTTCAGCTTGCTCTCAAAAAAATCACTTCGCATATTGCCTATTTGTCAAAGAATGACCTAAGTACAGGCAAGTAGGCTCCAGATAATGAAAGGTGCCGAACACAATAGGGATGTTTCCAGGGCAAAATAATTACATTTTATTTAGTCCGTATTTTAGATTATAAAAATATATTGGACACGTATTTTTCCTTTTTTCGTATAAACAAGAAATAACAAAGATACAAAGCATCAAAATGTAGGAGTGGGGGTCTTTGACGTCACTCAGTGGCGAAAATACTCCCATTCTTTGACGTCACGCGTAATTTTAAAGGGCTATAACTTAGTCATTTCTGGTCAAATTCACAAAAGAAAAAATACGTGTCTTTTATTTTTGAACAATCTAAAAGACTTTTACGGCAACAGGCCTATTAAAAAAATTCATTTTTTAAATTGGACTCGTGAGTTTCGGTCCTTTAGGCTAAAGGGTCACTACGCTGAATATTAATCGAGCCGACTAAATGTGTGATGTCACGTCCCGTAGTATTCCTTCTGTATAAAGTATTCGTTTAATTTAAACAGCAGATCCAATGCCTTATTAAATCTAAAAGTATTTTATTTTATGTGATAGTTGGGTTCCAGAATCATGAAGGGTATTTGGATTATGTTAGAGTTTTGTAATGGACATGAACTGATACAAATCAGAGTTCAGAACTCCCCATATTCAAATTGTATTTACGGTGGCCATGTAATTTTGTTGAATGGTAATAAATTTGCATTCAAGTGCATTTGATTGTTTTTATTTTCGATAAATAGGTACCTACCTAACTTTCCTTGTTAGGGATAAGAAAGTTTATTAAAATCTATATTCGCACAAATGGATAAATAAGTATTTCTGAGTAAGGATGTTCTTTTTATACAAAGATCGTTACACTGCATTCATAGAAAAATCTGTTTTGTGTAAGAATTGCGGATATATTTGCTTCGTTTTATTTTGTTTTACTTTAATTGCCCGTTGTCGCAGCGACTTGGGCTCCTCTTTAACTTTCCATCAGGCGTAGGGAAGCTGTCATGTCGTCCTATTTAAAAAAAAACTTTATACGTATAGTGGGTAGGATATTAATCAGGAGTATACCAGTATAAGAACACCTCCTGACAGGCATGACGAATGTCATCTTTCCCTTTTTGCTGATATTTTCCTTAGTCATCTTACGACATCTTAACTTCTTAACTAATATTATAAAGCTGAAGAGTTTGTTTGTTTGAACGCGCTAATCTCAGGAACTGGTCCGAATTGAAAAATTCTTTTTGTGTTGAATAGACCATTTATCGAGGAAGGCTTTAGGCTATATAACATCACGCTGCAACTATAAGGAGCGAAGAAATAATGGAAAATGTAAAAAAAAGGGGAAAAAATGACTATTCCACGCGGACGAAGTCGCGAGCACAGCTAGTCCGAGATGAAATGGGATGGTCCTATCCTAAATCTGGAGACCACACGGACTGTGTCATACCATGATGTATTCCGCATGCCAACATGTCACTTTATCACATTCTTCTCGTACAATAACTGGTGATAGCAGCAATCTGACCGGTTTTAGGGGTTAAATGCTTATCGGAGGGCGACGTGGCATTTACACAGATCGACTTTAGTCGTAAATATTCACCGAATTTTTAATTTATTTATTACTGCCACAGCTATGAGCTGCGGCGAACGAGAGCTGACTCTGCAATGCCAGGGTACAGCTTAGCCGCTCAAAGTGTGTAGAAAAGGAAGTGTAAACAAAAGGAAGAGTAATCCAGTAACACTGAACTCGAAAGCGCGTCCTCTTGCCATCTAGTTAGGGGAAGGCTCACGCGTAACGTAATAGCGAACACAGCTGTTCCATTTCTACACTATCTAAGTACACTAATATTATTATAAAGAGGAAAGATTTGTCTACCTATTTTTGTATGTTTGTAATGAATAGGCTCAAAAAGTAGGTACTGGGCGGATACTGAGGCCCTACTACAAAAAACGAAAACGAATTTTTGCCGAAACGCGTATTTTTGCCCCATAAATCCCTCTCATTTGTCCCTCCCGTGTTCGAATATACGAACTAAAATTCGTCAAAGTCGATTTTCAACAATTTAATTGATATACCTACTTCTTAGAACACGGGACCGGGAGGGACAAATGAGAGGGATTTTTGGGGCAAAAATTAGCGATCCGTTCAACGAACGATCGTTTTCGTTTTTTGTAATAGGGCCCCTGTACTGTAGTGATAATACTTGGGTAATGTATCTTTAGGCTAAGTACCTACGGATTTTATATTACGATCATGACCGAGTGTTTTGTTTCGAGACGAATAACACGATAAGGATATCACAAGTCATCGCCCGTTGCGTCATGGCGATAAATATCAAACCATGGTTTGATGCTGCGTTTGAGCCGTAAGAATGAAGAGGAAACTCTGAATATTTAGGGAGTTTTTGGGATTAAGACACAAGCTTTCCGTTAGATGCTTATAATAATTGTGTTGACACAGAACACTGTTACAAAAACATATATAAATAGAAAAACCTTATGGCCAGGATGTTCATTAAACCATGTAGTTTTAACAGAAACTTTAATTATTTATTGTATAAGTAATTAATTATTAAATTTGTGAAAATAATGAATGAAAGGAAAAATAAATATATAATTTTTTATAGTTATAAAAAATTTATATACCTACTTATAAAAAATTACCCAAAATATCTTCACTTTTTCATCTGTGAAATCTTTATCCTTTATTCAGACTCCTTAATAAATCTGTTAAAGCCCCCTCCAAGGCTCGCTACATCACTGGTTATGACTGTTTATTTTGATAACGGGACCGACCAGACAGTTAATAACTTAGCTTTTCTGAAAACACATTGAACTTGTATCTACGGGTAGGTATTACGACCGAATGTGATGCGTTTTTTGCACGTCACTCAACCGGTCTGAAAATTACCCACACTGTAACCGCTCAGCTGTTTGCCACAGTATAAGTAGCTTACAGTGAGTATACTCACGCAACTTATACTTATTGGTACCAAAAATGAGAGGAAATAACACTACTGTATGCATTGTGTGATATAGCTATTCTGTTTCTTTAATCCTTTAAGCGCCGAGAAGTGAGATACAAAATCTCAAATGCCCTCCCATTTTGGGAGGTGTGAGTCCCACACACCATGCCGCCTCCCCCCCGGAGACAGTATGAAGGTGCCTAACGCTTTCCCCTCTAAAAAAGGTATATGGTTGTCACATAAAGACCATTTTGCCTCTCTGCAATCATCGGCAACTGTGGCACGTGCGCGTTTCATTACAACACAGTTATATTGACGCGGTGGCTGCGAATCCATCAGTCGTCGTGTAGGAGCCGGAGACATCCGCGTACCGTCACTGTAAGTTTACACTGCTTCGTAAATTTCAGCCGTGATACAGTAATTTTATTGGGGGAAGTCACGCGAGCTGCGGAACTAAACATGTTGCAAAACTAACGATGCTTGCGTCATATGAAATAGTTTAATAATATTGCCAATGAAATAGTTCGAGAGCGAAAAGTGTTTACATGTGACTCGTGCTGTGCTTGTTTATACACTTAAGTAGTTTTTATTTTTTATGTTATAGTAGTTAATTACTTCCGTGCCGAAAGTAGCTATCGGAATACCGGCAGGTAATGAAATTAATGTACTTAATGAGATCTTCTTTCATATTCGTAGATTAGCTAGCTTCTTAGTAGCTCTACATTTCTGCAATGTTTTTTCATCTATTAAAATTTTCATAAATATGTTTTGAGCATAAATTGATTAACTTAACATTAGCACACACAACAACAACTACCCTTAGGTAACTCTTTATTAATCTGTGCCTTAGGTAGATACACATCTTTCCCCCACTTATCTATGACCACGGAATATTAAACACATTCCGTGTCTATGACCAATTTTCCTCGTTTATTAAAGTTTAAAAATTCGGAGATGTGATTCTTGCTTGAATCACTTTTAAATACTTATGGGGGAAGGAAAATAATAAATATGTTATGAGAAAAATCCATTAAGTAATTTCAATTCAAGTTAAGTAATTAGTGTGTCATTGACAATGGGGAAGGAAACATTTGTTACATACTTTAGGTATAGGTAGGTAGAATACCTAAGTACCTACTGCAATAAAATGACGTACTAGTTCAATAAATTTCAAATTGGCCCCTATTATAATCGCATAGAACATTTATCACTCAACTATTAACCAATATGATATAACATCAGTGTTTGTATTGCGTCATGCGTAGGGTACGCGTAAAGCTTTTCATTCACAAATGTGTCTAATCATACACGTATCGTTCGTGAAACAAGTTTGGCTAATTAAAACCTTGAGTTGAGATTCCTTAATGTAGTTTAATATAATGTCGTGCAAAGAAGTGGACCGAAAATAAATATCATAGGTACCTACACGTGGGTACAGTCAGCAGAATGCGATTATTGTTCAAGGTTCAGTGCAAGTTCAGTTTTTATCAAAACATAACAACTTAAGTATTGCGAATATAACATACCTAACCAAACACACGTGTTACTAGGTCGACAGATTTTTATCGCGTTTATATAATTATCTACGCATACATGAGTTTTACCAGTCCGATCCGGTCACAATCTCGACAAAGGTCGCTGAGAACACAGTCCAGAGATATTTAACTCGCTAAAAACACAGGCCTCTCAGGATAGCTAATATGCAAATAAGTCTCTACCTCTGTTAGAGCACACTGTAGGAAGATCAGACGCAAAATCAAAGTCTGACGTGCTGTCCGATGCCTGGCCGATTTTCACCGACGACTTACTGACTTACTACTACAAAAAACGAAAACGATCGTTCGTTGAACGGATCGGGTATTTTTGCCCCATAAATCCCTCTCATTTGTCCCTCCCGTGTTCTAATATATTAATTAAATTGTTGAAAATAGACGTTGACGAATTTTTAAATGGGAGGTACAAAAGTACAAATCAATAAATTTATTTGTTTCAGTGAACAAACACAATGTCGGCTGACAAAGTGTTCCACTCGCGGTCGGAGGGCATTCCCTCGGAGGGAGTGAAGGACCAGTACGCGGACGGCAAGGCGGCGCGCGCGTGGAGCAAGTTCGTGGGGGACACCAACCAGCGCACACAGAACTACAAGGACTTCTTAACCGGCCTTTTGCGCAAGCACGGCTGCGTCAACGTGCTCGATATAGCCTGCGGGACAGGGTGAGTTACGTGGACACACTTTTTCATCATCATCAGCCTGCCAAATGTCCACTGCTGGACATAGGCCTCTTCCAATGACAAGTGTCATTTGGGAGGATTACGCTAGACGGGTTGGCGAGTCAGTACGAAGTTTAGTGAGAGCGATACAGAAAAAATGCAGACAAAAAGAAAAAAATGAGCAAAATGAATGGTACTTAATCTACTTACTATAAAATGATTGTGTTATTTATGTTTTTTTAGGTACATGTTTCATCATCATCATCAGCCCACATCAGTCCACTGCTGGACATAGGAGAGGCCCGGGATCGATCGAAGTGGCGAGTATTGGGAGAGGCCTATGTCCAGCAGTGGACTGATATGGTACATGTTTATGTTGTGTGAAATAATTACTTATTTTTTATTATAACTCTCGTGATGCGAATGCCGAGCGTGTGGCAAATTATCGCGTAAATAGTCTCTACATCTAGATACAACTTTCACTTGTCTCCCAATCTATCTCATACCAGATTGGCTATCAGTGAATCAATGCTTGATAAAGAAGGTCACTCGATTAGGCGACACTACACGTATCATTTGAGATAAAGCGATCAAAATACATGACGAAATAGTTATCTCACGCTCGTTATTATTGAAATGGAGATACGCTGAGTCGGAAGGGAAAACATTCGGAATGGAACTGAGAGTAAAATTTCTTGATAACATACGATTTGGATTCGAGCAACCGAATCTTCGTTAACTTCCTAGTTAGCACGTTCTAACAACTTCGGTTAATTTTGTCGTTTCTGCTTTCCTATAGCGAGCGAGATTCGAAGAGGACAAGTTCAATTCCCTGTCGGAACAATATCGGCAACAAACTTTTCTAAGATGGCTTTAGTATAAGCCAATAGTATAAGTTTTAAGAGAAGTAGGGCATAGCGAATCTTCGCTGGAATTGAGCTGCAGCCAACCGCAGACTTTTTGTGCGATAGAGTCTGCGCAAGAGTCATTTAAAAAGAGCGTCTAGGTCTGCCGACAGAATATTCGAAGATGTGCGTCGTGTGCGTTGAGTCTGAAATATCCGCCACAGAATTTTGCGCGTCGTGTGCGTTACTGCATATAATTGCAAAAATGTGCGTCACGGCAGGATAGTCTGTCGTCTGCGCTGCCACTAAGGTGTTGTCTCACCGAGAGCATTCGCGTGTAATGTAGGTAACGTTACAGATTCGAGCTATGTCCAGCAATGGGTGTTTGCAGGCTGGTAGTCCGTGAGGTAGTATTGTAATGTAATGCTAAGGCCGCAAACTGGAGGGCCGCGGGAGCGGAAGCGGGGGCTCGCGCGGTGCATCGCTCGATTATATTGATATTTATGCTTTTAAGTTTGTATTAACCGTTCTGGAGGGCCGCGGCGCGGGCGGCCTTCGCCCGTAAGCAGCCCGCGCCGCAGTCGCAGCCGCGGGAGTGGAAGCGGCCGTCTAAGGCAGTTTGAGGCCTAAAAGTCTTAAATACTCGTATCTAAGTATCTTTCTTCTTCATCAAGTGTATTCTTGTGTTGACTTAAGTGGTCGTTGTCAAGCTTGATTTTAATATATTAAGTATTTAACGTGTGAACATTTAATCTAATAATTATGTATATAGACTTTTTATACTTATATTATTTATGTAAGTATCATTTATAATATTATGTGTGTATTTTTATTTATATTACATATACATATATATTTTTGTTATTATCATTATTGTATTTATTTATACCTATAACCTAAGATTTTAGAAAATCTAATTCAGTTGATAGCTCACCTAACCTCTTCTCTGTAACTATCCTCTACCCTAAGGTTGTCTGGAAGAGATCGCTTATAGCGATAAGGCCGCCTATATTGTACAGCATAATGTCTACTATACATAGTTTTAAATCAATTGTTTGGTGTGCAATAAAGAATATCTTATCTTATCTAAGTATACTAATTGCATTACACGCGAATGTTGTCGGTCAGGGAGCACCTTAAGAGACAAGATTATTGGACACTAATTAACTAGGTACTATTTTATAATTTTCAGCATAGACTCAATGATGCTCGTAGACGAAGGTTTCAAGGTGGTATCGGTTGACGCGTCCGACAAGATGTTGAAACACGCCCTCAAGGCCCGATGGGAGAAGAGGAAAGACCGCAAATACGATGAATGGAGTGAGTATTTAAAAAATTGTATGCAAATAGCTTAAAATGTTATTTTCCCGCACGGAAAACGATTCGCTTTCAAAGCACTAAAATTAAAATTTAAAAAATAATGCCATGAACTCCAAAAGTGAATGAATTAAGTAATAAGTAGGAACAATTTGTAAGGTGGTTTCTCTTTCCTTAGTAAAAAATAAGCAGATTTTAGTAGTAAGTAGAGCTAATTGCTTAGCTGCAGTTTCATGCGGAGGGACGCGATGCAACCCCCAACCCCCTCCCCCCTTTAGTCTATGCCTCATACCGCATGGTGCAAGATTTTATTAAGTCAACGGCCTCTGTCATTGCCAGATTGCCCTATGACAATTCATCACACTCGGCTGGCATTAATACGTCTAAATTGAAAGGGTCCTAAACATTTCCCTCTACAAATTCCAGTAATCGAAGAAGCCACCTGGGAGACTCTACCCCGGGACATGGACGCCCTACTTCCCGGAAAGAAGTTCGACGCGCTGATCTGCCTCGGCAACTCCTTCGCGCATTTACTGGACGAGTTCGGAGACCACCGCGTCCAGAACATGTGCCTGCGCAACTTTGCCGCGTGCCTCAAGCCCGGCGGCCTGCTCTTCATAGACCACAGGAACTATGACGCCATGATCGACAGTGGCGCCACGCCAGGACACTCTATTTATTATAATGTAAGTGTATTGGTCTCCGTTCGTTTGCGTCCACAAGGGGAAATAGACTTATCAGACTACTTTCATGTTACCAGAAAGGACCGTTTTTCACTTAAGTAAACAAACTCATTTTCCAAAATTTTTAGGTAGGTCGTGATAAGTTTATTTAAATGTGATAAAGAAAAGCAATGCTATAGTTAGGTAGATACAAGGTATGTTTTCGTGACTTAGGTACACTTATTTTTCCTAAATGTTGAGTTAGGTACGTCGTTATTATTTTGTTAAGAGTGCGATGTAAGTAAAGGGGTAGGTGTAGTGGTAAGTCTTGATAAGAAAGGTGGCCGTTAGTGAGGTCTTAAATTGAGAAGTTAAGTATTACTAGATACTTATCTAGATACATTTATCGGGTTTGGTCGACGCCAGAAAGTAGAACCAATCCCCACTGATCTTAAACTAAGGTTGTCTCTTGTACTTATAATTAAATCCCTACTGGGTGGTGGTTTTAAACAGGAATTTTGGCCGATTCTATTATTCTAACTTTAGGAAGATATTTAGCATTATTTACCCAATAAAATTTACTGAAACGTAAACATATCAGATTGTTATTACAACTTACTTAAATATTATGTTTCAAAATGACCATATCTTTGTCGGTATTTAAAAACAGTTTGTAGATAAGACCGCTATAGACCGTTACTCCCATCACGTACAATTGCCATTTTATTAGATAAGGTACGTTATCTGGTCATTTTTGAGTAGGCATCCCTAATTAATTGAGGTAATAAGCAAAATCATCAAACGAAGATCATAATACGTAGGTAGACTTACTTTTTTTTTAAATAAATAAATATCAGACAACATCACATACATTGCTCCGATCCCAAAGTAAGTAGCTTAAGCACTTGTGTTATAGGTATCAGAACAACGAATCTACCACAAATACATACTTAAATACAAATATAAACACCCAGACACGGAACAAACACAAGTGTTCATCACACGAATGTTTGTCCCGGGTGGGAATCGAACCCACGACCCTTGGTTCAGAAGGCAGGGCGTACTTATGTAGCGACATAGAATCCTACAACGCGCAAGCTAAGTTTTCGTCACATCAGCCGCGTTTGTTATTCAGCAGGATGCACCACGGGCAGGTGAGGGTGGCTTGGAGCGAAAAGATGACAGGTCGCTCCCTCCCATCACTATAATTTGAATTAATTTGTTCATAAATACCCATGTTGTTGTTCCAGTGCCGCTACCCAGTAGATATTAAGACCTCGGTGCTGGTGGTGCGCGGCAAGCCGGAGCTCATAGCGCTCGACTACTGCATAGACACCGGCAACGATGACATCAGGTAGATAAAAGACTCCTTCAAGAAGACGCCGAAATATTCCATATTTCATCGTAGCATGTTGTTTTTTCGGCGGCCTTCTTCGAGGCGAAATGCAAATTTCATAACACTATTTTATGGCTAAGTTGCCTACGCGATCACCGTCGGGTTTCACCCGCACCCAGGCCCAGGGCCCTGGTGGACAAAAAAACAGGCACCTAACTGTTATGGCAAGTTGCTGCTGTAGGGGGTAAGTCCTCCCAATCTGGGAGATGAGAATCCCAGCCGCCCTCACCGTCTACCCAAGAGACAGAAAGACGGTGCCTGCCTAATGCATTCTCCTTTATCTGTGGGCATGGCGGCGGCAACGAACAACTGATTTATTTGACTTAGGCCTCTCTCGCTTTCTATCAGGCGACTAAAGGCCACTATGCCGTGCTATTATAAAAAAAAACAGTCAAACGTACAACTGATGCTTTGCGTGCGTGCAGACAGTTCACATAATTGAGCCCTTTGCAAGGCTGCCTCTCGACTACTGCTCACTCACAGATACGCTTACTTACATACTTCGCTGGCTCAGCGATCCGAAGTGGGTCTTGGCCTCCGACAACAAAGCACGCCCGCCGCCGCCACAGATACGCTACTCAAGTCAAATGCGAACTCACGATCGGCATAGACGACAAACTCACCGGAGTTGAAGTTAAGAGAGGTAGGGGCATAGCGAATCTTCGCTCGAATTGAGCCGCCCGTCCGGGGAAGGACCTCCACCCTATAGAATACCGCAGCCAAATGACCTCCGGGTCGTGTTTCTGCTGGTGAGTAGGGTCTCCGGAGCTCGTGGGGGGTAGGGTTGGGCCGGCATGGCAGTGGCAACTGACAGGCTAACCAGTTACTTGCCAGTTGTCACAGCGATTTGGGCTTCTCTTTCGCTTTCCATCAGGCGTAGGGAAGCCATTATGTCGAGCTATTATAAAAAAAAAAGTGGTCGCTGTGACCGGAATCAGATACGCAGGCATCATCATCATCACTGGTCAAATGTTCACGTTTCCGTTCCAGCGAGTTCCGGCTGTGCTACTACCCTCACAAGCTGAACAAGTTCACGCGGATGCTGGACTCCGCGTTCGACGAGCGCGCCACGCACGAGATCTACGCGGACTTCAAGCCGCTCGCGGATGTGCCCGTCCCCGGCTTCTACATACACGTCTTGCAGAAATCAAGCGATTGACTTAAGTAGTGTAATTAATTGTTAATTCATTGTTGTTGTTGTTAATTATAAATCAATTGAAATCTCAACAGATTTTTATAAAACTTTTTCGAATACGCTTACGTAGCGACATCTATCATGATTGCTACAACATCAAATCACTCTTTCCCTCCTCACTAACAACATATGGCGACGTGCCTTCCGCGTAGGTTTGATTTGGTATACAAGCTCTATAGAAATCCTACAACGCAAATACGAAGTTTTTCATCACCACTTAAGAACCATCAAACTTTAAATTTTTTTTTGCAGGGACGACTGTTCCTACATTTACATTAAACCAATAACTGCGAGATGCAAACTTCGATACCGCTCAAGCGGTTTGTAGAGGATAAGAATGTGTTCAATTGAAGCTTATCCATTAGAAATATTCGGGTGAAATTCCGCCTAAATGCTATTTTTTGATTTTTTCTAATGATCCATTACATTTAATAGGTAGGCAATTATTAAGTCACAATTACCCAGCATTTTACATATTTCAACTGTCAGTTGTAAAATAAGAAAATATGGTTCCTAAAATTTATCACTGTTCAATGAACTGTGAAAATTGTTGAATGTAAAATATTTGATATGGTTATACAATATAAATACATATTTTTTTATCCAGCATGTCTTTATTTTCCTTTAGAGATTTACAGTAAAGTTTAGTTTATATACCAAGTTTAAATGAAAAAGAATACTTTGAATATGTTTATTATTATTTTTAAGATATCATTTATGTACCCTGTGTTCCAATGAACTGCCATAAATTTGGCTCAGAATTCCTTTCTATAATATACCCAGATATTGGTCTTCAGCAAGTATTATTTAGTAGCTATTTAAAAGACTTTTCATCATTTGTGAAGAAAAGTAAATAAAAATTTTATAAGTTCTTTAAATGTATAGGTACTAGCACATATTTGTATATCCTCTGATAACATACCTACTAACAGGCCTACTTTTTTCGCCTTCTATTGTGACTATCAATATTTAATTTATTTAAAAATGCACAACCAATAAAACAAGGTAATATAAAATGGAATAATTTATATTTAAAGAAAAATGAAAAGTGTATGTTATTGAGAATATTAACTTAGGTGCAGGCTTACAAGTAAGGAATTACAACTATACTAGCTATTGTCTACATTTTATGAACCCACAATAATGTTATTGATGGGAATGTGTATAAGCTTCACGAAGAATCCGATGAAGCCCATAATGCAGAAACCAATAGCTGTGGCGATGGCGATCTTCTGGAACTCTGGAATGGAAATAATTCAAGAATAAACCAAAATGTATTTAATACAAAAACAACATTTAATATTATCATTTAATACACAAAATGCCCATTTGTTATGTCAACTGCATAAGGCAGTAGTTCAATGTTGTTTCTCAAACTACTTAATTAAAGTAAATCCTCAGATATTATTGATAGTCAATTGTATAGTGGATACCATATCAATAGTATTGATGCTATCAATCAGGGACTGAATAACCGAAAAATTACGGTACCTTTATATTTCGGTATGACGTCATACCGAAATATAACGGTTACCGGAATATTTCGATATCTAAATTTATACCGGTACCGAAATTTTCAGGTACCGTAAAATAAAGGTAATTTCGGTATGAAAGAGACGGGGAGAGGAGACAGACTATTTCATTCATGCCTACTATACGAATGTCGTGGATATCTGCTTATTGGTGTGGTTTGGGCTGTTTGGGTTTAGTTTCTACAATAATAACTTAGTAGTAATAGTATTTTTTTACGAAAAATTCTGAACTGCTCCAATAACATGATGGTTTTCGAAATGACATTGAAAATGGTTCTATTAATTTAAGTCGATTTCGATATGTTGCCTCACAGAAAAAGTAGATGCTTACTGTAGATACTTTTTAATACCTACTCATATTATTTTATACTATTTTTAACCGACTTCAAAAAGGGAGGAAGGTTTCTCAATTCGGCCGTTTTTTTTTGTTTTATGTTTGTTCGCCGATAACTCCGTCGCTTATGAACCATTTTAAGTCACGATATGATGATGGAAGACCAGAGAAATCGAGAGGAACTTTTAAAAATCGTAAGGGCGACTAGTGCTTTTCTTAAAGTATAGGTACTTTAATGTAAAGCACTACAATTTAATAAGGGTCTGGAGCAGATCTGATGATGGAGCCGAGAGATAGTCGAGGGAACTCCTCACCGATTCACCGCAGCTACCTTGTGTTTGGGCTCGGTTAATTTGTATTGATAAGATCTTTATACCTAGATCGGTTGTGACTGCCATTAGGGGTCTGATGATGAAGACGAAGGACAGTTCAGGGAACTCCTCAACGGTTTATAGTAGCTACCTTGTGTCTGGGTTAAATTTTTTTAATCGACTTCACAAAAGGAGGAAGGTTTCTCAATTCGACCGTACATTTTTTTTTTTGGTTTATATTTGTATGAACCTATTTTGATGATTCTTTTTTTGTTGGAAAGAAGATATCTCCGTGGTAGTCCCCTTTTAAGGAAGTCAGGATCTGATGATGGAAGACCAGAGAAATCGTGGGAACGTAAGGGCGACTAGTGCGTTTCTTATAGTATAGGTACTTTAATGTAAAGCACTACAATAAATTGTAGTGCTTTACATTAAAGTACCTATACTATAAGGGTTTGGAGCAGATTTGATGATGGAGCCGAGAGACAGTCGAGGGAACTCCTCAACGATTCACCGCAGCTACCTTGTGTTTGGGCTCGATTAATTTGCTACTATATAAAGGATAAGATCTTTATACCTACCTACCTATCCGTACTATGACGGAATACAAAGTTTGCAGCATGAGTACATGAACATCAATGTAACGATTTTGTAACATCAATGTAACGACGTGAAAATAGTAGCTTTGGAGATGTCTAAGTTCCACGGAAACGTGCGGTATAACAAAATGAAGGAAATATTGGACATATTAAAACCCAGCAATACATAAAAAAATATTTTTTATTAATAAACAACAGTTTGCCAATTTTAAGAATTTTCATTTGCTAGTCTCAAAGTCACAGTCAATAATACACATTTTTGGACAAATGTTTAACATAAAATGATTCTTAATAGTCTTCCATTCTTTGTATTTTTTTCAATCATCATTATTCTCTTTAGGCAATAAGAAAGCAATAATTTACGATTCATAAAGTACTATAAACAATTTCAACATAATAATATTTGCTTAGTAATTCTAATCAGTCACTTTTATCACAAATCAATTCAAGTATTTTTTCGTTGATAAACAACAATTTGCCAATTTTAATAGTTCGGAATTTTCATTTTCTAATCTCTACACACATGTTTTTGGATCAAATATCATAAACCTATAACACAATTATTCTTAATAGTCTTCCATTCTTTGACGGAATATATTTGTTTTAATAAGAAATATATCATTTAAATAAAAAGTAAACATATAAAAAGTAATCTTAGTGATTGTCATTTTAAGCAATAATAATAAGAACAAGAAAACAATAATTTAGGATTTCAACATAACATATTTGCTTAGTAATACTAATCAATCACTTTTATCACAAATTAAATCACAATATTCAAATTACGTTATAAGAGTATTAAACTTACTTAAGTACTACACTTCTACTCCAGTATCAGTAAATTCTAAAAAAAGAGATATCCAACAAAATGAACATGTATAAGATCTAACCAAATGACAAAAATCGGAATCATCCGTATGTCACAGCATGTACTTTTTTCCGAAATTATAAGAACTATACAGCTGAAACTTGGTAAGTAGATGAGAATACATAATAATAAAAATTAAAAATAAAAGGTTTACCTAGTGTTGATTTCCATATCAAAAAATAACCACTTTTGTTGTAAAAGGCCCCCTCCTAAATACATCAAATTAAACATAAAAATACAAACTACAAGGAGATTGATATTAGGGAACAATTTGTGAGCGATTCCGACTTGCACTTAGCAACTTATTAAATAAGCGCTAGACAACTTTTTTGACAAAGTTTGTAAACTATTTTAGTTGTTTCTTACAACTAAAATATCCTCAACTATAATACTGTTTAAATTGTAACGCAAATCACTCAATATAAATTTCAAAGAAGAAAATAGGCGTTCTACGCTAACTTGTGTAGCTGGCACAGCTAAAACTATAGTTGCCAAGCGATACAATTGCGGCTCACACAAAGCTTTCTTTTTCCAAAATTCGATAATATTTTGTTGGCAAGGTAGTCGCGGATGAGCAGCGAAGTTTTGTAAAATTGATGTAATATTGGCACGTATCTGTATGTAATTATCGCGGTGAGATTGTCTTTTTAGTTGTTCTGTTTGAGACAATATTAATTCCATTTCATCAGAAACGGAAACCGGTTCAGGTGTTATATCAGCATCAGCATCTTGATTTTGTGATTCCGTTACTATAATATCTGCTTCTAATTTTAATATTTTTAACCAAGTGTCACTAAGGTGTCGAACGGCTATAACTTCTTCCTCATCTGACAATACTACCTGAAATCGAGGATCTATAAATAATGCACTTACAAAAGTGGCATTTAGCATGAGCTGCTTTTCTCGTATTTTCATGTGACTGCAGATCAATTGTGCTAGTGGTATCTGCAAATGTGATGTCTCTATATAACACCTGGACCAGTGATAGTAAAAATCTCCTAGAGTTAATTGCTCCTCTTGTAACAATTTGGTCAATATTTTAGATGGTTTTAGGGAGGTGATTAGGTTCTCTAAAGCATCCCAAGTATTAGAAGGGACATATAAAGTTTCACCAGGGCTACTAGAACAAAACTGTTTTAAAGAAATTAGTCTCTCTATCATGTCAAATGTAGAATGCCAACGAGTAGTATTATCAAGAATAGGCTTATTTTGTTTTGCCACTTTAAGAACATTTTTCATTGTAGGGGTTCGAAGTTTCCGCACAATACTACGAGCTTCTTCGATTACATGTGTCGACTCGTCTTCATTTATAGCATTGTTGATTGCAAGCTGCAGTGTATGTGCTGCACAGCGTACCGACGTTAAACAATAAGACTGATCTGTATGTTCCAAATCCCCTACCAATGATATCTGCAGTTCGGTGCTCTGGGCCATATCTTGTTCGTCATCAGAAGAATCAGAGTCTGATTGACTCGAAGTGGTGAATGATGCGTCATCGTTTAGGAGACGGACCATTTTTGTCATATTTGCCCCATTATCCGTCGTGATGGTGTAGATTTGTTCTACAGAAATTTTATATTTTCTGAGGATGTATAGCAGCTTTTCTTTAATATACTCGGCAGTGCTTCTTGCTTGTAATTCGACAATGCCTAAATGTTTAATTTTTATAGAGCCATCTATCATATATTGGGCATTGACTCCAAGAAAGGAACGATCTAACCGAGTTACGCTGTCAACTTTTATCGAAATCATTCTTCCTTTTATTTCTGCTGCTATATCCGACCGTTTAATTTCTGCTGCTTGTGTTACAAATTGCTTAATCGAATGTGCATTTAAAGATTGTGCTTCTCTCGAATTGATGAGAGTCATAGAAATTATATTTCTAAAAGCCAAATCGTCCATCATAGAGAATGGTCTACCATGGACTGTCACCAAATTCACACATTGGGTTTTTAAATAATTAATATTGTTGGTTGGAGCAGTCAAACAGGCATTGCTTGTACTGGCGCCCGCGTCAGGAATATCATTTTCTTTATTCGTTGTATCTTTCATCAACTGGTTGCGCTCAATTACTATTGCATGTTCAGTGGGATGGCGGGATGACAAATGATATATTAGATTTGTTCCATGGTCGCCCTGAAAAAAATAAATACAATAATAAGACATATAACAATAGAATACCTAAAAAGGTACAACAGATATACTCGTAGTAAGAAAATATAGGTAGGAGGCCTACGTTCAGTAGTCGACGGACCAAGGCTGTTAAATGATAGATAGGTATTTTCTAATGAACTCGATCAGTAGATTAGATGTGTTATTTTCTATGGAAAGTAGATGTCTATTTTCAGGGCCGTCTCTACCAGGGGGTGCAAGGGGTGCGGTGCACCCGGGCGCTGCACGCTGGGCGCCAGCCAAGCGCTGAATTTTATTGAGGATAGAAGGCGAAGCGCGGCGCAGGTCCCGGGGGACCCCCTTCCCCCACGAGGGCGCAGGTTGCCTCCCCCCCCCCCCACCCCCCCCCCACGAGGGCGCAGGTTCCCTCCTCCCACGAGGGCGCAGGTTAAGTCCGGTACCCCGGCGCCGGATAAACTTCAGTAAGACGGCCCTGATTGCAGGTAAACTACCGGAAGCCTCGTTATTTGTAAAAAAAAATTGTGCGTGTGAGTGCGCCAGTTCGCGTCCATTTAGCGCAGTTGGCAACTTTGAAGGAGAAAATAAAAATGTTCCAGCACCAATTTCAATAAAAATCGAATGTCATTTGTTCAGTAGAATAGTCTATTTTAGGGTAACATTTAGTTCAGTTCGAAATACCTTGTGGTTTTTTTATTAAAAATATAAACATCAGAATTAGGCGATTTGCCCAGTTTGCGTCCAAAAATTCCTATTCGCGTCCACACCTGGACCAATTCGCGTCCACCAGCTTTTATATGGAATTGAAGGATGATATTTTTATGAGAATGTTTATTAATATATTAATAAATCACTGTTAACGAAGCTGGTTAAGCTTTGTAGCTCTATTTCAAGAAGCTCGTTAGGTAGAGAGTTAAAATTTTCAAAAAATATGTATTTTTGCTGCTATAACAACATATACCTACTATAAACAAATTAAATAAGTTTTTAAGGGGGGCTCCCATACAACAAATGCGATCTTTTTGCCAATTTTTGATATGGTCCAGTGTGGACGCAAAATGGAAGTTTTATAAATTTGGTGTTCTAATTCGCGTCCACCCTATTTTAACTGTTAATTATAAAAAACATAATCAAATTCATAATTAATATAATTCCTTGGATCATTATCCACGTCTAGAAACAGCTATGTATCCAAAATACACATAAATCAACAAAATATTGACTATCAAACACACTGCTGCCCACTATTTTTTTTCTAGCGTCTGAGCTCTTTTGGTGAAAAGCCGTCATTAATTATTTTTACACAGGATTGATTGTGCGCACGGAACTTTTGTCAATGTGCATAAATGTCATATATATTGAGCTATTGGCGATAATTACTTTTCGACGTATTGGTATGTTAGTTTACTTAATTTCGAGAGATTTCCGCGAAATGGACGCGAACTGGGCAGTGGACGCGAACCGGCGCACTCACCCTATTTGTTTGCGAGTCCGACTCGCATTTGGTCAGTTTGTTCCTTCTCCTTTCTTATCTTCGAAAAACTCGTCTCAAACACAAATAAAAAGATTTAAATAAATTGCTCATTCTGTTCTAAGTAGAAGAGGAATTAAACTTGTATCATCATCATCAGCCTATTGCAGTTCACTGCTGGACATAGGCTTGTCCAGTTGTTCGCCACGTAGGGCAATCATCTGGAGGATATATACCCATAATCGCCACGCTGGGCAGGCGGGTTGGCGATCGCAGGACGTAGCTTCTTGTTCCGGTGACGCTGCTGCCCGTCATCGACTTGTGATATTTAGCTACGCCTTCAACCGTGATGGCTATACCGCCACCAGTCGGTTTGCCAGAGCCTCGTTTGTTGTTCGGCAGGATGCACCACGGGCAGGTGAGGATGGCTTGGAGCAAAAAGGTGATAGGTCGCTCCCTTACATCTCTTATTAAACTTGTAGTCATGATCTAAAATGTGCCTACATTTTTTACCTTCCGATTTTGTTTATTATTTATTTCATTAATATTTATGGCACATAAAATATTTTACAAAAAGCGGACTTACGCCGCGTAGGCATTCTTCATTAGTCAACCACTGAGCATTAAATTTTTGTATTCAAAAACAAATTACGCAATTAGGATTTGTTAGTTCTAGTTTGCGTCCAGTGTGGACGCAAAATTATAAATATAAGTTTTATAAATTTGGTGTTCTAATTCGCATCCACCCTATTTTAACTGTTAATTATAAAAAACATAATCAAATTCATAATTAATATGATTCCTTGGATCATTATCCACGTCTAGAAACAGCTATGTATCCAAATACACATAAATCAACAAAATATTGACTATCAAACACACTGCTGCCCACTATTTTTTTTCGACCGTCAGAGCTCTCTTGGTGAAAAGCCGTCATTAATTATTTTTTACACAGGATTGATTGAGCGCACGGAACTTTTGTCAATGTGCATAAATGTCATATATATTGAGCTATTGGCGGTAATTACTTTTCGACTCATTGGTATGTTAGTTTACTTAATTTCGAGAGATTTCCGCGAAATGGACGCGAACTGGGCAGTGGACGCGAACCAGCGCACTCACCCTAGTAGGTAATCTTACAGACAAGGGACAATGCTAAAAGAAATTATGATCTTATTATATTAGAAAATGCCTGACTAAATAATGTTTCGAAAATATGTTTCGATGCATGCATAGGTACCCTGAATGAATTTTGATCGCATATGCAATATGTACCTACGTGATTGTACCTATGTAAAGTAGCACATAAGTTAAATAATATGAGTGTATGTAGGCAGGTACTTACTTTTATTACGGCAGAACACCCAGGCACTTGACAGGTAGAAGAGTTATTTTCTTTCGAAAACAAAAAAAATGCGTAGACAGCGTTCTTGCGTTTCCGGCCCATTTTATACACTCACAACAACCCTTATATCCGATGTTTGTGACTGATTTCGTTAGCAGGAGACCGGCGAAACACGAAGCCAATACAACAACAAACAAAAACCGGTTCAAACTCGTCGCAGCGCAAGTGCGCCCCCGAGCCGAGCCTCGCCTCGCCCCGCGCGCCCGCGCGTCCCACAACGCTCGCCCGCGCATCCCATTCACCTTTGTCGATACGCTCTCCGTGCAACGCACGCGACGTTGCCAAACCGCAGCAGCCTTTTGGCAACCTCGCGGCTTTTCGGTACCGATATTGTATAAAGGTGAAATAACGGTATACCCTTACCTTTATTTTATTAAGGTACACTTATTTTATACCGGTACCGTAACCGTATACCGTAACCGCTTTCAGTCCCTGCTATCAATAGCTTAAAATCAAGCAGTACTATCAATATAACAAAATATGTACTTTCAATAGTACTACCAAAGCTTAGTATTCCTGGTCAAGAATAATAAGCTTTGATAGTATAGATTGTTTTAAACAACTACTAACTATAGGTACAATAAATAGTTTATTCTCTGCAACCAATAACTGTTTCGGGGTCGATTCTTAAAATACCTACAAGGCAGGGTTTTGCATTCTGGATATTCTCTACCAGATCAGTTATGGTTTCCAATAGGTGTTCTAATAAGGTGAAGTTTCAAGTAGATGAGCCTGTTCTTAGCCTGAAGTTATAATACAATTTCTCCTATAGAATTCTTATCAGTAAAAAAAAAACTTTAACTGTTACAGTTAAAAGTAATCTTAAGACCTAGGTATACTAACAAGAGTCAACATTCAAAACAGCTAATTGTTGTGATCTGAACAACGCGAACATTCTCCAACGCGTGGCGCTATTATTGGTCTAAGTAGAACGCAATTGGAAATCAGAGTTCTGTGACAGATGTTATGAGAAATGGCAAAACTTGCAGGAGTGGTATAATACATGTATCAACGAAAATTATTAACGGCTTCAATGAAGGATTTACTGTCCATTCGACGTTTCTGGCTCCGCAGGATCCACAATTTTTGAATGCATTCTCAATGGCTCAATGCCAACAAGATGAATACAAACATGTGTATAGTATATCTATTGGAATATTGGCTAAAGCTCACCTTTCCTGTCTGGCTTAGTACATCTCCTCACTAATCTGATAGAATCCTTGGCGAACTGCTTGCCAGGCTCGACAAACTTAGCGATTTGATCCATTTTCTGAAATACAAGTTACACCCAAATTTATTAAAACGAGAACACACAAGCGCCGATATATTCTTAATTACTATTAGCAGAACACGTTTTACTTACAATTTACTGTTTTCTAAATAAATCACTGAGCAAATGAGTGAAATGAGAGCGCTCCAAAGAAATCAAGACGGTAAAATGAAGTGACAAAACATGAAACGTCAGCCACGTCTCGAGAATTCACGGCACGTCACCAGCTACGTTCGGATACACACAATTTAACAGCTCAATGATTCGTCTGAAAACCGAAAGTTTGTATGGTACATAGTAGCCACAAGTATAATATTTTTATCTCTACATGACTGAAATATCTTTAAAGTTAGCAAACACCATGATTTTGTTGATTACAATAAGGCAGACCGAATAATCAGCGCAGACGGCACACTTTTTGTGCGATAGAGTCTGCGTCTGAGACATTTCTATAAGAGCGTCTAGGTCTGCCGACAGAATGATTGAAGATTTGCGTCGTGTGCATTAAACAAAAAAAAAAGTACTTGCAAAAAAGTGCGTCACGGATAGTCTGCGTCTCAGAAGCAGACTCTATCGCACATAAAGTGTGCCGTCTGAGCAGGACCTTAGTGTGTCCAAAGTCTGTAAAAATGGTGAGTAACATTTTTAAACGCATATGTCAAAAATGCTTTTGACAGTTCTGTAATGTGTGACAGCGTTTTTTTTTGCGCGGGAACCTTTGAACACGAAAGGCGCCTAAAAGTTTGTGCGATAGAAAATATTTAATTTTATTTGTAAATATAGTTTTATCACTTGGTAACTGTACATAAAATTGTTTATAGTAGTTTTATAGTTGTAAAGAGTACGGATTAAGAAGATGGGAGGAGTTAAGAAACGAAAAAAAGATCCGCCTGACGACCGAACATCTCCCACAATGGGGACGTCTTCGGATTCCGACGACGATCATGCCACCAGGAAGTATAATATTTTTAAAGTCCCAGGGTACTCGAGGAAGTACCCTGAAAATAGTCAAAAATCAGAATATATCGTTTTTCTGTCGCATAATGACGATCAAAGATACTTTTCCGACAAAGACAGATTGGCCATTTCCCATGCCATACGGAAATATTGTGTAACTGGCATCTTACATCTTAGGTCCATTAACAAATATAAAATAGGCATTACTTTTGACTTATCAAACAACGCCAATGTATTTTTAAAAAATAAGAAACTATTAGATGAACTGGCCTTAAAGGCCACAATTCCAGCAACGAGTTCTGAGGTTACTGGTGTCCTCACATCAGTTCCTACAGATTTGTCAAACGAAAAAATATTTTCGCTCATAGGCAGCTCCCGCAATGTGATCCAAGTGAGACGCTTCATGCGTCGAGTGCGTAACGAAAATGGCTCAATATCTTTTCTACCCACCCAGACTGTTGCGGTCACGTTCGCATCCACCGAACTTCCACAATATGTTTACCTCGATAGTTGGCGGCACGAAGTTAGCACTTATGTACCTCCAGTGCAACAATGCCTTCGTTGCCTTAAATACGGACATATTGCAAAATTTTGTCGGAACGCAGAAGTGTGCTCTATATGCTCACAAAGCCACAATTTCAAAACTTGTACAGAAGACCCCAAAAATGCTAAGTGTTCGAACTGTGGTGGCAATCATATAGCGATATCAAACCAGTGTCCTAAAAAGAAAGAGAAATTAGAAGAAAACAAAATTAAGTCCATGGCCACCAAATACTCTGAATTATTTAATGAAAATTCTTTCCCACATTTAACTAAGTCCAACATAGAAACTCAGTTCAATAATCTAACTAAATCTACATTTTTTATGAATATTTTTACTCAAGCCGTCACAAAGATGATAACAAATCAAAAAGATACCCCCATCAATTCAAAATCAATTAAAAATATATTAGAAGAGACCTTCAGAAACAGTATGTCTCCCCCTAATAATGGATTGTCTTAATATCATGCAGTGGAATGCTCAGAGCATTTTATGCAATAAGCTCCAATTCACTAAGTTTTTATATGATAATAACATACATGTTGCAATAATATCAGAAACATGGTTAACTCCTGTTAAAAACTTTAGTATTAAAGGATATCAAATTGAAAGAAATGATATAGGTAATAAGCATAATGGTGTAGCCATTTTAATCCATAACTCAATAAATTTCAAAAAAGTTAACACATATTCAGATAACTCCCTACAAAATATTTGTGTAAGAATAGTTGTAAATAATAGAGAAATTAGTATTGTAAGTTTTTATTGTCCTCCAACTTGTAATCCAGCTTTTAATAAACAAAAATTTGATTCTTTAGTAAGGTCAATTCCGGAACCAATTATTTTTGCCGGCGATTTCAACGCCCATCACACATCTTGGGGGTGTAACTCCATCAACCCAAGGGGTAGAGATATTTTAGAAGTTGTTGATGACAATAACTTAATTTTACTCAATTCTGGTGAGGCGACTACTGTTGGTTCTTTGTCGTGGCGTCCAAATGCTTTAGATTTGTCCTTCGTGTCTCCATCCTTGTCTCTTTGTTCTGATTGGTCTGTACATAATGATCCCCTTGGCAGCTATCATCTCCCTGCAATAATTAAAATATATGTAAATAATAGTCATGTAAATAGTGATCCAACGTGTAGAGATAGTAATCTGCCTATTTACCCTAATTTTAAAATGGTGGATTGGAATATGTATACACAAAATGTAGATTTGTTATTGCTTGAACATGTGGTTAGTGATATTAGCCCGCTGGAGGCCTATAGTTCATTTTGTGAAATTCTGAAATCAGCTGTTGATAAATCCCTTCCTTCTCGCAACACTTCTTTTTCTTTCTCTGCAGCCAAAACAACCTCATCATTGCATAGTCCTCCTCGTAAATTATCTCGGAATCCTCCCCTTCCATGGTGGAATAAAAAATGTTCAGAGGCAGTTCAAAATTCTAAAACTGCATATTTAAATTTTAAAAATAACCCTTCTGATCTAACCTATATAGAGTTTAAAAGATTACAAGCTATCAAAAAACGCACCTTAAAAACTGAGCGAACAAATAGTTGGGTTGAACTTTGTGGCACTTTCAATCGTTGTACTCCATTGTCAAGAATCTGGAAATATATGCGTAAATTTAACAAAACATACACCTTTAAGAAAAATGATGATAGTTGGGTTCAGGATTTTTTACAAAAGTACACACCTGACTATGTAAATAATAATATTACTTTTCCTTTAAATAATGAAACCAATTCTGTAAATAATTTTATAACTGAACCATTTTCTATTCAAGAATTAATATCAGCTATTTCTTCTAGGAAAGACAGTGCTTTTGGTTTAGATGGCTTTCCATATATCATGTTGAAAAGGCTTAGTGATCAGGGGATGCATGCTTTTCTTAAAATTTTAAATAACCTGTGGTTAAATAATGTTATACCTTCATCTTGGAAGACTGATTGTTTGGTTCCTATCCTAAAACCTGATAAGCCTAGTTTATCTCCTGATTCTTACCGTCCCATTGCATTGACTTCTTGTGTAGGAAAAGTTTTTGAGCAGTTACTCAAACAAAGATTGGAATTTTATGTAGAAAAGAATAATATTTTACCTGCAAATCAATTTGGCTTTCGAAGAGGTACCTCATCGCGTGAAAGTATATGTCAGTTACAACTCGATATTCAAAATAGTTTAAGTAAAAAAGAATTCTTAATGTCTGTCTTTTTTGATATTGCTGGGGCTTTTAATAGTGTAAATATAGACATCCTTTGTGGTGAACTGAATTCTGTGTTTCCAAGTAAAGTAGTTCACTGGATCCATAATTTCTTGACTAATAGGGAAGTTTTTGTCAAACATGAAGGAAAATTGCATGGTCCAAGACTAGCTTCTGTTGGTGTGTGTCAAGGAGGAATACTCTCTCCACTTATATTCATCCTCTATATACGCCGGTTGAATTTGATCCTGGGTTCTGATGTGAAGAATCTCCAATTTGCTGATGACTTAGTTGTTTACGCATCTGGAAAAAATTTGGAAATTGTATCAGATAAACTAAATAAATCACTGAAAGGGTTACATACATACTTTTCCTATTTGAATCTAAGCATTAATACTTTGAAATCAAAGCTCGTTATTTTTGGCAAATCAAGTTCTATTGCACCTTCTATTAATTATAATAATATCCCTATCCCCATCTCATGTGAAGTGAAGTTTTTAGGTGTGCTCTTTACCCGCAATATGTCTTGGAAAAATTATATTGAACTAATATGCTCTAGAGCTAATAAAGCTTTCAATGTCCTGAAATCTATCTGTAGAACATCTTGGGGTGCTGATCCCAAAATACTATTGCTTTTATACAAATCTTTAATTCGTAGTCATTTCGAGTATGGTTTCCTTTGTTTCGCTAGTGATAGTCGGCTGGTAGATTTCTTGAATAAAATACAAAATAAAAGTTTAAGGCTAATTACTGGGGCATTTAGAAGTACCCCTATTAATGTAATGCAAGTTGAGTGTAACTTACCTCCATTAAATATAAGATTTTCTTATTTAAAGGAAAAGTTTTTATTGAAATTATATAGTAAAATTGGCAATCATCTTTTCTTGTATCTCCATAATTCAATTTCTCACTTCCATTGTCATTCCCTTTATATTGTTCAGGACTTTCGTAATTTTGTAAATTTGCTTGATTCATTGAAAATTCACAGGCAATCCCTTCTTCCTTGTTATCAGGGGGATTTTTCTAGCAAATTTCCTGCAATTGACATTATTATTGAACATGAGTTATCTTCTAATGATGTACTTAGTAAACTGTCTGAATATGATGGTTACAGACGTTTATACACTGATGGGTCAAAATCTGACTCTGCTGTGTCTTTTGCAATTTATGATAGATTATTAAATACTGGTTCTGGTTTTAAAATAAATTCAAACACAAGTATATTCTCAGCTGAGGCCTTGGCTATTCTTGCTGCCTTAAAACATATTGAACATAAAAATAATGGGTGTTCTAAATGGATCATACTTAGTGATAGTATGAGTGTTCTAGAAAGTCTCAAAAATAACAAATATAATGCTAACACAAATTATTTAATCCCTTTAATTAAAGAATTATGGCTAAACCTTTTAATGATGTACAGTATAAAGGTAGTATTTATGTGGGTTCCTTCTCACTCTGGTGTTTTAGGAAATGAGCAAGCTGACTTTTTAGCCAGAACTATAACAAATCTATCAACTATTATTCCTGATTCCAGTGATAGTCTCAACTTTTTAGTGCCTCATTCAGATATAGACTTCATTTTAAAAAGAAGGTCGATAGAATTGTGGAGAAGACATTGGAATTATACCGTCCAAATTGAAAACAAAGGGTTATGGTATGCTACTTACAATGTTCCCATTGGGAGTAAGCCCTGGTTCTGCAAAAGCAGCTTTTATATTAACAGAAAATTTTATTCTTGTATTTTAAGGCTTCGTTTTGGGCACTGTCGTTTAAATTTTCATCTCTTTCGTTTAAAAATTGTTCGAAGCGCACACTGTGATCATTGCAATACACAGTCAGAGCAATCCGTGTCACACATCTTCTTTGATTGCTCATCCTTCGGCATTCAGCGCCTTGTGCTAATGGATGAGCTGATTGAAATTTATGGTAATCCCAATTTGGTACCGCGCTCAATCCAGGCTCTCCTTGTAAATGCTTTGACTTACATTCCCCTATATCAATTTATTTGTAATACCGTTGGGCAAATCTAAAGGTGTAAATCTATGTAGTAATAGTTATATTCTTTTGTCAGGAAATATGCAATTTTATATTATGTGTATATATGTAAATACTACTTTGGTTTTTGTTTTTAGTTGTAATCTTCTTGTTATAATAATTTTTGCTGATTTTACTTTGCTTTTGCTTGAGTCGTTGGCATTTTCTAACCTCTACACTGACTGACATGAAGTTGTCATAAATTTTGACACATGGATTTGACACATTATGGATTTGACATTTCATTGAAACGAGAATGAATAACTTGGACGGAAAAAAATGAATGGAACAGGAAACATAAACATATTATAAATTATTATAATACATGGAACAGGATAAAATTATAAAATACTAATGAAGTTAATAACATACACTGGAAATGAATGCAATTTTACTTAAGACTTGGCAGCATGGTCTCAGACCTTAGCCGGTTCCATTAGGAACGAATTTATTAAAAAAAAAAAAAATGTGTGACAGCTGACAGCTAATTTTTGCTATTTAAGTTTGTGGGTGTACAAAACTTTCCCATTATTTTCATTTAATAATTCAGTGTTTCATAATATTTTCGGCTAAAGTCCGCTATTTAAATTAATATATAATCAAGTGTTTATAGTTTACAAATCCCTCAATCATGTATGCAATAGAGAAAAAGTTTGAAATAGAAATGAAATTAAGAAAGGTAAAATTCTTGTTGCTATTTTTTTCTTTAAACTGTAAGAAGCAATCAAAGATTTGTGCCTTTTTAAGAGAATGGATTCTAGCAGTAGTACGATATTGAATTAGTCTACAAACAGCAATATTTTCTATTGTTCAGGAGATGACGAACATCCAAGAGTTGAAGGCAGCAGCCAATCGGAGCTCGTCCTTGGCCAACGACGTGTGTAACGTGCTGGGCGCCTGCGAGCACCGGCTGCAGCAGCTGGAGACGGCGGTCCTGCCCCTGTACGGGGACACGGCCCGCTTGCAGCATATTCACCAGAGTATGATATTGTGATGTGTATTTCGTAATCATTTAATTCATAAAAAAGACAGTCTACTCACACTGTTCAAAGATTTTTCGGGAAGAGTCCACCACATAATGCTCTACAGAACTCCGGAGAAGGAATGTGCCCTAACCAGGCATTCAAGTGATGTTATTCCATCAAATATATTTTATGAACTTTTAAGGAGTTTACGCTAGAAGAGAGCAGTCAAGGTTGGTTAAAAAAAAAGGATTAAACTAGAGACAGAGTAGAAAAGAAAGTATGATGTTGACATAAATCCTGTCATATGTATAATGTGCAAATTTTATGTGAGCAGTCTTATAGAGGCAGAACATTGTCTACTTTATTGAAACTAGTTTTGCCATGCCATAACAATATGGGCTTTTTAATTTTCAATGCATGCATATATTTTTGTGAAACTTATTCCAGGCAGACTTAGAGTAAACATGATTTTATAATTTTTATTTAGGTAGGAATTTATTTTTCAATATTTTTATTCCTCTGCAAGATATGGAGCGGACGGTCAAAGCTTTGGATCATGTGATAAACTACTACATGGTGTCACGGGAACTAGCCGATCTGATCCAAGCGGGGCCGCACACTAACAACACCGACTCACTCAACATCTATCTTGAGGTAACTATTGTTTAAGTAGTTAAAAACAATTAATTCTTTTATATTACATTTTCGTGCTTGATTAACACCTCACCCTTCTTTCAATTTTCTTCTACCCAAAAAGGTTGTCCCAGAGTGATTGTTTAAAGTGATAAGAAAAGCCTAAATTCTACTTTGATATACCTATCTTTGTTTTAAGTCAACTGTTTGGTGTGCAATAAAGAATATCTGTCTATTAACTGTGCCGAGTTATAACCACTTTGTTTTATTTCAGGCTTTAGACAAATTAGCGGAAGCACAAGCATATTTCAATAAGAATAATCCACAAAGTGTTGAACTTGAGAATATTGTAAGTAAATACACACAATATAGTAAGTGTTACACAGTGTTTTGACTGTATAATTGTTGTCATTATGTCCAATCTCTAAATGATATATTTTTGTCTATAGAATCAATTGTATAACACTGGAGTATTAAAATTGGAAAATGCATTTGAGGAGTTGTTAAGCCGTAACACCAGACCCTTATCTCCCACTACATTGATGGATATGATAGCTCTGGAAGAAGGTAAGTGCATAAGTTAGTTTATATTAACAATTTTATTTTATATTCAGTGACAGAACTTATATAAATGTAGATAAAATATTGTCACAGAGTTCTGTAAATTGTGTAAGTCTTTGCCTTTAGACATGATGTTATGGTAGGCATGTCAACCTCATAGAGTGTTTAAACTTTTGCTATCAATCAATCAAAAGCCTTGTTCCATCCACTGCTGAATGTAGGGCTCCTTTAATTCACGCCAAACTTCTCTATCTAACTTCTGCTACAGAATAACAATTTTTTTTTATCAATCTTAAATCAGCCTCTTGACTATAAATGTATGTGTTTAGGCCACACCTGTAGGGTGTTCTCCTCTTACTTATTTTTATACGACACTTATCTTAGGTATAGTTTGTCTCTCAACATCCACAAACAAGAGAGATTGTTGTAGGTCTGGCTCAGCAGCTGCATGACCAGTTTATTGGGATGTGAAGTCAGCCTTTTCTTTGTGCAATTTATAGTTATATTTATTGTAAGGATAACCCCAAAAACAAATTTTAAACAGAGTTGATAGAGCCTCGTTTATTATTCAGCAAGATTAAACACAGACAGGTGAGGGTGGCTCGAAGCGCAAAGATGATAGGTCCCTTACTCTATGTACAAAAGAGGCGCTGGCAACCGACCGATGGCGGTATAACCATCACAATTGAAGGCGTAGCTAAATACCACAGACCGATGACGGGCAGCAGCGCCAGCGTATGAAACGAGAAGCTACTCCCTGCGATCGGCAACCCGCTTACGCAGCGTGGCTATTATGGGTTTTCAGATGTTTGCCTTAAGCGGCGTACAACTGGAGAGGCCTATGACTGCAATGGGCTGATGGTGAAGATGATGAGAGCTTGTATGTAGGCAGACTCGAGCGCGGAGAGTGACGTACAACTTGAAAGGCCTATGGCTGCAATGGGCTGAAGTTTTTTTGTAGTCGCTCAACATATTGGCTTCCCTACGCCTGACGGAAAGCGAAAGAGAAGTCCAAGTCGCTGTGACAATTGGTCAGTTACCTGTCAGTTGCCACCGCCATGCCGGCCGAATCCTTACCCCCCACGAGCTCCGGAAACCTTACTCACCGGCAGAAACACGACCCGGAGGTCAATTGGCTGCGGTATTCTATAGGGTGGAGGTCCTTCCCCGGACGGGCAGGCCAATTCGAGCAATGGGCTGATGATGATGAGGGCTTGTGTGTGCGCAGACTCGAGAGCGGAGAGTGGCGTATAACTGGCTCTCCAGTTTGCCCATGGCTGAAATGGACTGATGATGATGACGAGGGCTTGTGTGTGCGCAGACTCGAGCGCGGAGAGCGTGAGCGTGGGCGCGTCGGGCGGCTCGGGGCAGGGCGCGCTGGAGGCGCTGCGCGCGGCGGCGGCGTGGCTGAGCGGCGCGGGCCGCGCGCCCGCCGCGCCGCTGCTGGCCATCCGCGCGCCCGCCGCCAAGGCCTCGCTGGTCGCCTTCAGAGACTACCTGCGCTCGCGGTCTATGGCCGCCTCGCCGCTCATGGTATGCTCACATGTTTTATAAAGGCTTGACCCCTACTTGTCTGATATTTAGCGACATTAGTGAAAATACCGATTCACTCTCACCTTGAAAATCAAAGCATTATTGGTAAACACAGACTGGTCAAACACAGACTGGCCAAGAGCCCTCGGACCTCTGGCTTAGAATCATGATAATCTGTTCCACAGCATTGGGTGTTTGCTTTGTGTAAATGCATTTAATTTAAAAAAAAAATTAACTTTATGGGTTGTGTAGTACTTCTCTTCATCTCCTGCTTTCTGTTTTACATAAATATTGAAATGAATTACTCACTTTTCAGAGAGCCAAAAATATGCTACACCGGTCAGATAGTACAACTAAGAAAACGAGCAAAATACAGAAAGTGTGAGTAACGAATGATCCGGCTCGAAGGACCAACTCATTAAAATGCGTGAAATGACGCAATTTAATTTATTTCAGTCTGGAGAAACGCGCGAACAAGATAATGATGAAAGCTTCTCAGACCCTCGAACAGTCTACTGGCTTGGCGATCGGACCACGACGCTCTGTCGTTGAATCCTGTAAGTACCGGTACATTCAACTTGGCTCCGTAGTTTTAACTTAGTAACGTAGTTAAAGTATTTGTATTTTAATTTATTACAAGCTACAACTCGCGTGAATGCCTATGCTTTATTCTGATAGGTAGGCTATATCACTATAAAGTTTATTTCAAATGCGTTCAGTACTTTTAGCATAACAAATATCCGTCCATTTATAAATGTATAGTGGGATTGTGTTACGTTGTATTTTGGCTAATCTGCTTTATTTGAGTTATTACGTGACGGTAATCATCAGGCGCATGATTTCGCTCGATCCTTCATAAGTAAAAAGTAATAGACCAGTGACGCACAAATGTGTTCGGAATTTTTTTTCTCGGAAATGTTCTCGTCGTTCATTCAAATTGGACATTGATTTTAGAGCTTCGATTATTCGACCTTAGATTCGAATAGCCCTGTTCATTCAATCGAGTCGAAAGCTAACCGCGTCTGTTTCGTTGCACACACCAGACTCGGAGGAAGGCAGCGAGGCGCTAGACGAGTGCGAAGCGGAGCGAGCCGGTGCGCTAGCGGCGGGCGTGTGCCGGCTGGCGCGGCACGAGCAGCGCAGCCTGCTGGGCCTCGTGCCGCTGCCGCGCCTGCCCGCGCTGCTGGCGCACGTGCTGCGCGACTGCTTCGCGCTGCTGGCCGCCGACGTGGAGCGCGCTTGTAGCCGCGCGAGGCGGTCAGCTGCCAGGTCAGTTATCGAGTGAGCAGCGCAGCCTGCTGGGCCTCGTGCCGCTGCCGCGCCTGCCCGCGCTGCTGGCGCACGTGCTGCGCGACTGCTTCGCGCTGCTGGCCGCCGACGTGGAGCGCGCTTGTAGCCGCGCGAGGCGGTCAGCTGCCAGGTCAGTTATCGAGTGAGCAGCGCAGCCTGCTGGGCCTCGTGCCGCTGCCGCGCCTGCCCGCGCTGCTGGCGCACGTGCTGCGCGACTGCTTCGCGCTGCTGGCCGCCGACGTGGAGCGCGCTTGTAGCCGCGCGAGGCGGTCAGCTGCCAGGTCAGTTATCGAGTGAGCGGCGCAGCCTGCTGGGCCTCGTGCCGCTGGTGCGCTGGATTTTGAACCTTTGGCAATGCTAATACAATTGATTATTCAGTGATATCAAGAAAGTGGTCGCATTTTTCCGTTCCGTGTGTACCGAGCAATGTCAATGTGTGACCGCAGGTGCGGCGCGGGCTCGGCGGCGGCGTGGGCGCTGCTGGCGCGGCTGCAGCGGCTGGCGCCCGACGTGGAGCGCGCCCTCGCGCCCGCGCCGCCCGCGCTCTACACCAACATACTGCACACCTGCCAGCTCAACGTGAGTGCATACCGTATACCGGCTGCAGCGGCTGGCGCCCGACGTGGAGCGCGCCCTCGCGCCCGCGCCGCCCGCGCTCTACACCAACATACTGCACACCTGCCAGCTCAACGTGAGTGCATACCGTATACCGGCTGCAGCGGCTGGCGCCCGACGTGGAGCGCGCCCTCGCGCCCGCGCCGCCCGCGCTCTACACCAACATACTGCACACCTGCCAGCTCAACGTGAGTGCATACCGTATACCGGCTGCAGCGGCTGGCGCCCGACGTGGAGCGCGCCCTCGCGCCCGCGCCGCCCGCGCTCTACACCAACATACTGCACACCTGCCAGCTCAACGTGAGTGCATACCGTATACCGGCTGCAGCGGCTGGCGCCCGACGTGGAGCGCGCCCTCGCGCCCGCGCCGCCCGCGCTCTACACCAACATACTGCACACCTGCCAGCTCAACGTGAGTGCATACCGTATACCGGCTGCAGCGGCTGGCGCCCGACGTGGAGCGCGCCCTCGCGCCCGCGCCGCCCGCGCTCTACACCAACATACTGCACACCTGCCAGCTCAACGTGAGTGCATACCGTATACCAGCTGCGACGGGGACATACATCGCGTCTCCCTCCACTACAGTGTCACTAACTCACTATACAGAAATACAAAATATTACTGAAGAATACTTTACTGTCTTGCAAATCTGCATATACAATCGTGCATGTGCTGAAGGGGATACCCTTTCAATGTTGCAGTGCGTCAAGTCGCTCGAAGAGTGGGTGGAGGGCGTCCGCGGAGATAGCGCGAGCGGTTCGGTGGACGGCACTGTACACCAGCTGGCGGCCGCGGCGCTGGCGCACTGCCACCAGCTGGCGCTGCACACGCACACCATCGGTAACGACAGCAGTCGCTGCACACGCATACCATCGGTAACCACTAATGGTGCCACGAATATTCGGCAACTATTTGGTATTCGGCCACTTTTTTGCTATTTGGTATTCGGCCGAATAGTGCGCACTATTCATGTAAAAAAAGACACGTTATTTTACTCATTATAAATGTATATAATTTCTTCACATAAGTTATCGATATCTATGACCGAAAGTTGTCACCTCCCTAAAGACTAAAAGAGTCATAATAGGCGAACGCCAAAGTCTGATATATCAGACCGACAGTGCTGCAAATATGATCTTATTTGTATTTATATTTTGCTGTCTGGATACAATACGGAAGATGTTTTAAATTTTTAAAAGTTCCCAGGGATAAAGTATAATTTAATATAAACAAATAGTACTTAATAATTGCTAGATTTATTGTTAAAATGTGTGTGTTTTTTTACAAAAGTCTGTATAACATCGATACCAACGTTTCCAACACTACTTAAACTAGCCGTTTTTGAAAACTTGGCGTGGAAAGGATTAAAGAGTTCCACTTTGTCGCACTGGTGGGGCGCCTTGGTGGGCAAAGTAGATATAACTGGACTGCGATGGGTTGATGATGATGATGACGATGCTGATAGGGTGTGTGGTGGTTGTGGCAGGCCCCGCGCTGGCGGCGGACCCCGCGTACGCGCGCGCCGCGGCGCAGCTGCCGCCCGCGCACGACCGCGACGCCGCGCTGCTCGCCATATACATGCGTGAGTAACTGACTACGTGACTACACTACACTATGGGCTCCTTCAAAACTGCACACATACTGTAAAATAAAATTCACTTTATCTCGTTCGTTGCCTCGGTGTTTTATTAAAACAAAAACAGCATTTTTTTTTCTATACTAGCTGTGCCGGCGGCGTCGCACGCGTGGATATCGGGTTTCAAAAATAACTGACTTCCATAAAATTTTATGTTAGACCTCTTGCAATACATTGGTGAAAACCGCATTCAATACCATACAGTAGTTTTCGCGTGATGCGCATTTAAACACACAGATAAAAAATTCACCCGTTTTCCGCACACATCCCTTCACTGCTCTGCTCCTATTGGTTGTAGCGTGATAAAAAGTATACTGTAGAAGTATGAAGAATAATTATACCAAGTTTCGTTAAAATCGGTCCAGTAGTTTTTGTTTCTATAACGAACATACAGACAGACAAAAAAAATTACTGATTGCATTTTTGGCATCGGCATCGATCACTAATTACCCCCTGATAATTATTTTGAAAAAATATTTCATGTACAGAATTGACCTCTCTACAGATTTGTTATAAATTTAGATTCATACTCTTAAAACATGGTCCAGAAGGAAAAAACAGTCTTTTTAAGTTTTTTTTTTTCATATTAGAAAAAAAAAAAACAGTTTTAGAAAAAATGTACATATTGACCACAATATGCCAACACACAATATGCAACGTTTGCGCAGGCAAGGTGCTGGCGCAGCTCAACTTCACGCTGCGCAACAAGAGCGAGCAGTACCCGGACGCGCTGAAGGCCATCTTCCTGCTCAACAACACGCTGTACCTGCTGCAGGTGAGGAGACAACGGAGCTAAGAGAGCCTAGAGAACAGGCATACCAATACCGAAGCGGCATCGCCCTGTCTGGGCCAATGAATGCTCCATCTTCGTCACTGTCGCACAGGACCTCGGTCTGCCGTAGATTCGCGGCGTAGATTGAAACCAGTGTGCCTAGCACGAACACTTTCGAAAAAGTATGCGTAACGTAACCGTAAACGGGCGATAATTTTCACTACGTTTACGTACGTAAACGTAGTACCTCTTACGCACGATAGGGGCGCATACATTTTCGAAAATGTTCGTGCTAGGCACACTAGTGCAATGAAAACGCTCGTTGCGGTAGACGCGCCCACTCTACGCCGCCCCCGGCCCGGGCGTCGCCGGAGGGCATACAACGCATCGTATGCCCTCTGAGCCTCACTGGGGCGTAATGGTGTGGTGGATGCATCCACGCCACGCTGGGCAGCCGGGTTGGCGATCGCATGGCGTAGCTTCTCGCTCCGGTGACACTGATGCCCGTCATCGGTCTGTGGTATTTAGCTACGCCTTCAATAGGCTATTACTCGTATCACTAAAAATTGTAATTAGTGCGTCTTTTAACTTAAAAAAAAATAAAAGACACGTATTTTTCCTTTTTTCATTCAAATAAACAATAACAAAGATACAAAGCATCAAAAGTTAGGAGTGGGAGTCTTTGACGTCACTCGCTCCCGTAAAAATGCCTCACCGAGTGACGTCACGCGTAATTTCAACGGGCTATAACTTTGTAATTTTTAGTCTAATTTACAAATAAAAAAATACGTGTCTTTTATTTTTGAATAAGCTAAAAGACGGACTAATTATAATTTTTAGCCATAATAGCCTATTGTGATGGTTATACCGCCACCAGTCGGTTGCCAGCGCGTCGTTTGTTATTCGGCAGGATGCACCACGGGCAGGTGAGAATGGCTTGAAGCTGAAAGATGATAGGCCGCTCCCTTACATCCTGGGAGCTTCGACCTATATAGATGCGCATACCTTTATTAATTGTACTCTGTAACTAGACTTAAGTGAACAACCATATTGTGGATATGCTTCAAATAAATTTATTCTCGTTTCAAACGCGTCTGAAGTCACTTCTCTAGTGTACGGCGATCAGCCAGGCGGGTGAACCTAGTCGTTTTGCAGGGCCTGCAGCGCAGCGGGCTACTCGACGTGCTGATGCTGGCGGAGCCGGACTGCGAGGCCAACTACAGGGACATGATACAGGAGCACAAGAACGCCTACTTGCAAAGGTGCGTAGCGACTCTCTGCGTCAGTATTTCCGAACAGCTACGACATGAAAGCGTACTCCTATTTAAAAGGCCGGCAGCGACCCCACATAACTCGTGGGGTGGGTGCTTAATCGGCAGCCGGGGGTTAAAGTGTGCAACGCGGGTGTGATACCCCAGGTGTTGCAGGTGTCCATATGCTGCGGTAACCGCTTAATATCAGGCGGGCCGTAGCCTTGTTGCCACCTTAGTGGTATAAAAAATAGTTCCGCTGACAAACAACAGATGGCGTTGTGCCTGCAAGCGTTTTCCATGCATTGAGAAAAGTATCATACTTTCCATACAAGCTATAATAAATAGCCTACAATGCACTTGTTAGTTTTTCGCCAATTTGGCACTGAAATATTGTATCTATCGTTTTTCATTTATTCAATGAATTCATATTATTACAGCTGGAATAAGATTTTGGCTCATACAGTGTTGGAGGAACCGCTCCCCGCTAAGTTGAGAGATAAGGATCGTCAGATGCTGAAGGATAAATTTTCGGTAAGTTATACTTTATTTACTCGTGTTCTTTTACAATAGGTAACCGTACCTGTGTCGTCCCCTATACACTCTCAGTGACTTACCAACTACTTTTTATCTACCAAGGATTTGTTTTGTATTTTTTGTACCTTTCTGAGACTGGCAGGCTCAGTGGGCCTGTTGCCGTAAAAAATGTAATTAGTCCGTCTTCTAGATTGTTTAAAAATAAAGATACGTATTTTTTCATTTGTATCTTTGTTATTTTTTATTTAAATGAAAAAAGAAAAAATACATATCCAATATATTTTTATGATCTAAAATGCGGACTAACTATATTGTAAATATTTTGACCCCGGTAACATCCCTATTGGAGCGAGGATTCGCTATGTCCTACCTCTCTTATTCCCAGTCGTTCAACCGCGAGTGGGAGGAGGCGACGCGTGCGCAGCGCGGCTACAGCGTGCCGGACGCGGAGCTGCGCGAGGCGCTGAAGCGCGACAACAAGGCGGCGCTGCTGCCGCCCTACGGCGCCTTCCACGACGCCGCCGCCGCGCTGCCCTTCTCCAAGAACCCCGACAAGTACGTCAAGTACTCTCCCGTGCAGGTAACTGAATGAATAATAATAATAATCCAAGACGTGCCACGCTGGGCCACACGTCGCCATCTAGCCCCGAACTAAGCCGAAGCTTGTACTATGGGTACTAGGACAACTGATAAACTTACTTATCTATGCCCTGGGCCGCAACTTGTCTATGCCCAGAGTCGAACTTGTCTATGCCCAGGTCCGCAACTTGCCAGGAGCTGCTACTTGTCTACGGCCATAGCCTTAACTTGGCTATGGCCACAGCCGCCTATGCCCATGGTCGAATTTGTCTATACAAGTTCGACCATGGGCATAGACAAATTACGGCTGTGGCCATAGCCAAGTTACAATTTGACAAGTTCGACCCTGGGCATAGGCCCAGAATCGAACTTGTCTATGCACTGAGCCGTAACTTATCTATGCCCAGAGCCGCAACTTATCTCAATAGCTCGTCACGAATAATAAACTATCGAAAGTTTATTCTCAATTACTAAAAATAGTATCCATTATTTATTGGCATATGTGATAGTTCGGCAACACTACTTAAAATGTCAAGATGACAGATGACAGTCTAATGTCAGCTACGCAGGTCAATGTCTTTTTTCAATTAAATTGGGAAACAGATATGTATGATGTACATTTCCAACAATACATACCCTATTAAAACTCCACTTAAAAATATTGAGAAAAGGTAAAAGTATCGTTTCACATTTCAGATCGCCACTCAACTGGATGGCTATTTCGACGAAGCCGCTTAGAAGTTAATCTATTACTACACGTCGTTGTAGGTCAGTAGCGGAGCTTCGGTGCCCAGTTCACAGTTGTCATAGACATTTACCCAGATATCACTATTTTATTATTTAAAATGATTTATGGACCGTTTGTTATGTCCCCTAATTGTATTAAGTAAGATGTATTGTATTATTTACTCTTTGTTTATTTAAAAATATTGCAATTTTCTCTACATTACACTATAGTTCATTCGCGTTAAGAAAATAGTGACTCATCACAGACTGCCGGCCACTAGCCAATTAAAACGCTAGAAATTATAATTTCTTAACGCGAATGAACTTTAGGCTTATGCAGATGACGTTATTAGGTGATATATAAAAAACGAAAAAGAAGCTAAAAACAATTTTTAAATCGGCTTTCCTACTACGGCGTTTCTGAAATATGATCATGTCATATTCAATTCTTAAACATACTCTGTAGTTCGTTTTTATAAGAATTAGTTAGATTAGAAAGAACATTGTTTGATGTTTTTTTATATATGTACATTAATAGGTATATCAAGAGAAAGTATAATCGCAAAAAGTGTGCACTATAAAAGACCTAAAGGAGCAGAGGTTGCAAACGCAAACATGGAACGAAACGTTCATTACTTAGAGACCTAGTCTCTAATTCTTAAAAAATGAAGTAGGTATAAAATTAAAAAAAAAAAAGAAAATTATCATTCCTTTAGTTTTGCACGCATAATTAATTAGATGTGTTAGTAATAGGTACACATACAGACACAATGATAGCCCCAGTATTTAATGCTACAGCGTCATACTCGTAATATCCATGTAATATAAGGCGGTTCATGTATTGAGTTGCTTTTTGAGGCAGGTACCGCCATCTGTTGTTATTAGACGGAACTAAACATTGTATGTGTGATACAGTGATAGATGTCGCTACAGTAGCAACAAAACAGTGTCCGCAAGTCAAAACGCGAGTTGTCTTAACGAGTTAGCAAATCAAAGACTAATTAAAATAAATAATGTATTCATCAAGCGCCGTTGTTATTGTTATTATTATTCTTCTTCTTTCTCTTGTTCTTCTTCTTCGGCCACTGAAACAAAAGCTTATAGGTAATTCGGGATGGTGCCTTTTACTTACACGCGGTGCAAACATTAAACCACTACATGCATTGAGTTTCAGCTAAAAATTTCTTTTTAAAACAAATACGGATTCGACAAGTGGCTATGATGCACAATGCCTCGTTTTGGAAATTTTTCACGAATAGCCTAGCCGTAATGTAACAGTGCTGATTAAACCATCGTCGGATATCGGAAACAAAAAGTATATCCGATAGTCTGCAATATTTTTTAATTTGCAATGCAACCTTGTTCTTTTTTTTTTGCTATTGGTGGCAGACGAGCACGCGGCCTGTCTGATGTTAAACAGTAACCGCTGCCCATGGACGTCGGCAATGCCAGGGGCACAACCATGCTACTGCCTACCGTGATAATGTGTATTAGGATAGTACAAGTGCATTAACATGGTACATACTTAAATATTCTAAATACTCAATGCATGTGGGTATAATATTCGCATCGCTGTAATTGGCATACACATTTCAACCTACTAAGTCCGAAACGTCCGTACAGTAAAATGTAAATAATTGTAAAAGAATGTTCAACAAATGAATTCAGAATTTAAGAGGGCATTCGGTCTTAGTAATACTTATAGATTGAATGTACCTTACAACATATAACAACGAAAAGTATTTTTCAAGAAAAAATTCACCCCCATTTGTCTTAACTTAAAGCGTTGTATCGAGAACTTGATATAACCGATGAAATGTGATTTAACTGGTTATAGCCACAGGTTGAGGTATTTTTTCTTGAAATCTCGAGTTTGTCAGTTGTTACACAGTGATCATAACACTGCGTTGCACTATTTACTCTGGTTTCCTTCAAATGCGCATAATCGTAACACATTGATGTATATTTTTATTAGATGTGTTATTTAAATTCAAAAAATAATTGCTGATAAAACATCGATTTTTGACCGAATCGATCGATCTTTTGTTACTTTGCTAATCTTGGACGGACGGACCAGGGTTCTTAAGTAGATTAAATTGAAACTCAGCAATTTACTCTCATTGAGAAACTTTTAACTGAACATATTGACGGAGTGAAGATCGTGTGATTTAACCAACACTATAAATACATACTACAGTTCAAATTTAAAGTTTTCATTACAATAGAATAGTTCTACATTGGTTCTTATAATGACACACATCTTCCCTTCGCCAATACGACTCCGATTCGGGACGTGAAATGTGTCTTAAGTACTGATAAAGCAACATCACCATCGGCTTCGGGTCGATTCCTGGTTGATCCCGGGCTGATGCCAGGACTCCTGGCATCGGTTCAAGTGACCACCGTTGAACGCAAACAGACTCCAAACAAACAAACAAACTTTATCGATACAAAGTAAGAAAACTTTGTGTTCAATTTTGACACCTACTTTGTGCCTTGATAAGAATTATTTTGTATGTTTAATGTTTTCGCAAGCGCACTTTTTGATCTATTTCCCAATATCATCGCTGTATCCTACTGCTTTTATTGTTTTTACAATAAGCTGGCTGACAATACTATGACTGCAGATTGACTTTCCAAAATCTGTGTTTATTTTTTTTTCTATGCAGTAAATTTGATCATAAATTGAATCGGAAAGGAGATTAGCGCCATTTGTTAAAAAATCTGATAAAAATGCCTGGCTTTTCTAAGTATTTCCTTTCTTTCAAATTCTGAAAATTACTATCAAATTCAATTCAAATATCTTTGATATTTAGCAACGTCTGCGTCCAATGTGGTGGGGTCAACGGGACCCAGGGCGGTGGGTCACTTGAACCCCGGCCTACCGGCGCGTGGTCCCGTCAGTCGAGCGTACCTTTCCGCGGGAACCGTCGCCCGGAGTCTCGCCCAACTGAACAAAACAAATCCAATGTGACAGACAGACATATGGGAAACGTGACCTGGACGGCGTTGGCGTACGCAAGTGACGCGACATGACATAACCTATAGGGATCGTGCACAAACTATAGGTGGCAGCACTACCACTAGTAAACTAGGGTATAACATTTATGACACCAGTTGGCAGCACCGTCGATGTGCACGTACCCTATCAATAAATTAAAATATCTTTTACCTACCGGCACTTTGACGTGAGGCCTGGGAAGAAGTGCTGAAGCAGACTCAACAGTCAGTAATTTTTAAAATAGTACAAACTGTATTGATGCAAACGAACCAACCACGTGCATAAATCTGTCTCTGGCATCATATCGCGTTGTACGTATAACCTCTTAGATGTGAATATTGTACACAATTTGGGTCTTAAGCCTTAAAAGTCTTATCTTTATGCCTTTATATAATCTTTAGTCATTAATTTTGCAAAGAATTTTGATGACATTGACATAAGAGCGTTATTGTCAAACAAAAATGTCAAAAATCAATGTCAAAAGTGACATTTTGTATTAGGCCGGCTGTAGTTCCAATTTCGGCCACGAACTAAAAGATCTTCCTATCCTTAAAGCTTTTCAAAACTAACAGTTTTTTTTAAATATATAGCAGTGGGTAAAGTGTATTGGCTAATATCATATTGCAAGTTTTTCTTTAGTTTTTTTTTAAATTTCCTGAAAGGCGTAAAACCTTTAGTTTTACCTACGTGCAAAAGCAGGAATTGTTGAATTGTGATTGGAATTGTTGACTTTAGTGTATTGTATACATTGACGTCATAAGCTTCTAGGCACCTCATAGGTAAAATTGATGACTTATTAAGTCTCATTATAATAGAATACTACCTTGCGTACGCCACGTTACCTTGGTGTTCCACCTCGGATCGAGTGCAGTTCAGACAGCTGTACTGTAACTTTGAAATAACGGAAGCCATTTTGCAGGCCGTGTTAGATACTGGCTCAAATGAGAACGTGACGGACAGACAGACAGACATACCCTACAATTTTGTTATAAAACAGCTCCAATTATTTATTTATGTAAGGACTTTGGATCATTAGAGTTAATATCAATTATTATGGAAAAACCTTCGCTTTTCAACCTTAAAACAGATCCAGATTCAATTCGCATCGGCATTACTAGTAGAATGGAAAGAATACTACTACTACAGAAAACTTTTTTATAGAAATGCAGGGTGATTTTTAAACCAGATGAATCACTCTACACTTTTCACTGTTATCATTTGGTTTGAAAAAAAAAAAACATTTAGCGTCTGAAAGTTGCCTCATTTACGATATCTTTTTTAAATATCTACACCCTAATCGACTGTTTTTTTATTTATTTTAATGACGAAGTAAAAGATATCGTAAAGGTTTATGAAGAAATCAAGAGTAACTAGGTAATTAGATACTACTGATATATCTCTTTTACCCTCCTTATACGACTGCGCTGGGCCTTTATACCCTTCCCTAAACGCCTATAACTTGGACGAAGATTTATTACCGAAATTGCGGTATCGCTTCGAGAAGCCCGAAACTTCGGTAATCCATTTGCGAGTAAATATATTGCCTCGTTTTACGATAGTCGAATACGGATTCGACTGAACGTAACGAAACATAAAATCTACGTATCGGGAAAGATTCCGACGCTATCGGAATCGGGCTGGTTCGGATTTAGGCCACGCCCCTTTCCTTCACTAGACATGTTACGCGCAACTAGACTCGCGTAGGTCGTTGCCCCCGGTTCGCCAATCACCCTGCGTCGCTCCCCGCTATTGCCTCGACGGGTACCTACCTTGATCGCCTGCGGGGGTGTCTTCTGCCGGGTGACTGGTTTCTTGGTTTCCTTAGTCAGCATGTTCGGGAACGGCGTGAAGGCGCACGGGAGGATCTTGCGAAATCTGAGTACATGAGGAAGGCGCATTTTTATTGGTTGTTAATGCCTGTATGCGAGGTGCCATAGGGCACGCTTGCGGGAAACCGGCAATAGGGAATATGCATGACTTTTTTTTATGGATTTATTGAGATCTTTTATCTTCCAGATACATAAATATCGAAGAATTTTGAAACTATCCTTTCTATTAAGCGAGTTATAAAGCGTTAAAGTTATTGCTTAGACAGGAAGATCCGACGTGGCGGATGACGTCACGTACCGTGAGCGCCACACAAACTCCATAGAAAAATCTGTTTCGCGCGAGAAAGACGGATATATTTACTTTCAACGACTATATATCGCCCATTTTTCAACCAATTTTGATTTTGTTTTCACTGTTCGTAGTTTTTTTTTTCTTTTAATAGTAGCTCGACATAATGGCTTCCCTTCGCCTGATGGTAAGCGAAAGAGAAGCCCTAGTCGCTGTGAAAACTGGCAAGTAACTGGTTAGTTACCTGTCAGTTGCCACTGCCATGCCGGCCCAACCCTAACCCCCCACGAGCTCCGGAGACCCTACTCACCAGCAGAAACACGACCCGGAGGTCATTTGGCTGCGGTATTCTATAGGGTGGAGGTCCTTCCCCAGGCCGGCAGCTCAATACAAGCGAAGATTCGCTATGCGATACCTCTCTTAAAATGGATCAATCATGGATGTTTGTGTATGATCCGGAAAAAGTTTGATGTGTACTAAACCTTGAATAGTATTAGCCTGTGGGCTATTTGAATACTTTCGTGATGGCCCAAATTTTCGGTATTACACTTTGGAGTCTACATGGCCCTGGAGTATGAATACCTGTAAGGTATTCCCGACGAAAAATAAAATGGTATTGTGCACTCGGGTGAATCGGCAGCGTGCTTACTTGTGTATGGGCAGCAGGGCAGGCGTCAGCACGGGCGGCAGGCGCAGGGCATCGGGCTCGTCTGTTGCGGCGGCAGCGTCGCGCAGCGTCAGCGTCGCGCCTTCTGCGCTAGACACTTTCAGCAGCAACGCGTTGTCGCCGTGCACGGGCTGCCGGGAAGACACAGAAGCAAATTATATTTTTTTTATAGTAGCACTACATAATGTCTTTCCTACGCCTGATGGAAGGTAAAAGAGAAGCCCGAGTCGCTGTGACAACGGGCAGGTAACTGGTCAGTTACCTGTCAGTTGCCACCGCGGTGCCGGGCCAACCCTTTCGCTTCAGGCGTAGGGAAGCCATTATGTCGAACTAGTATTAAAAAAAATGCAAATGAATGAAAAGCGAAGAGAAGAGTTCAAAATTCAGACAGACTATCCGTGACGCACTTTTCTGCAATTATATGCAGTAACGCCACGACGCGCAAAAATCTGTCGCGGATATTTCACAGACTCAACGCGGAACCGAACCCACGGCCCTCGGTTCAGAAGACAGGGGTTACTACCAATTGAACCACCGAGCCAGTCAAATGAGGCTCCGACTGATATCGTAACGGTGTGGTGGGTGCAGCCACACCGTTGCACGAGGCCCGCCCGGGGAGCACTCTACTGCTCCCCGGATCCGGGGGTAGGGGTATTTGCCCTCCCCGGACCAGGAGTGCCGGCCGCTTATCATCTGCGGCTGGCCAGGGCAGGCAGGGATGTGGCCGTATGCTTCGGCGCTACCCGTGTCCCTGCAACTTGCTGCCCACTGGCGACACAGGGGGGTTTAGTGGGTATGCCCTCCCATTTGGGAGGTGTGAGTCCCACACACCATGCCGCCTCCCCCCGGAGGCGGCATGAAGGTGCCTAATGCATTCCCCTCTAGAAAAAAAAAGGCTCCGACTGATATGGTGCGTTACCTCATGCTGCAAGATGTACCGGCCCGGCAGCAGCCCCTGCAGCTGGTCTAACGTCGTATGCAGCCGGTTGGTGACGTCCTCCGCCACGCCCGCGTTGTTAGCCAGGACGTCCTCCAGCGACACGCTCTCCGCGGTCACTATCTCACCCGACGGACTGTCTATCCTTACTGTGAAACAAAGATTCTTTTTTTTTATAGTAGCTCGACATAATGGCTTCCCTACGCCTGATGGAAAGCGAAAGAGAAGCCCAAGTCGCTATGACAACTGGCAAGTAAGGGGACGTTCAAGTATTACGTAAGCAGATTTATTACAGTTATTTTAAATTCGTAAAATGCATATTTTCCGAGATATTGGTGTTTTTTTTCTGTATATGCGAGAAAATCTCGAAAGTATGCATTTTACGAATTTCATGTACAGGACAAAAATGGTTGCAAATGATGTCACTAATACGATGACATCGAAAAAAGGGAGGATTAAAGATTTCGAAAGAAGTTGAAATTTTTTTAAGTGTTTTGCCCTCAAGCCTACAATAGGTGGAGAAATCGGGACTAAGAAAAATTTTCTATTTTTTTTCAAGAAAAAAATACTTCCTTTTTTCGATGTCATCGTATTAGTGACATCATTTGCAACAATTTTTGTCAAATGCATAGTTTTCGAGATATTGGTTGTTTTTTCTTTACCCATCAGCCAAAACACTTCCTCAGTGTAATAAAATTTTTCGTACGAGAATCGAGATCGATTTTTAATAGATCTATCTTATATCATCGTTTTCTTTTTCGAATCGATCTTCTAGGCACCGCGCACCGGTTCGAATCGATTCCTAAGATCGATTTTTTGTCTCAGCTCGGCAACCCTACTAAGCGTATGCATTTATTTGTAGGTAATTCCCCGAAAATACGTTTCGTTTTCAAGCAACAAAATGTGAGGATTGCCACTTGTGTAAAAAGAAAATAAATAAAGATGACGTAATCATCATCTAGACTCCCCCACCCCCCATGTCATCCAAAATAAGCAAAGGAAAGACCCCCCGCCCCCCCATAGTGCTTACGTAATACTTGAACGGCCCCTAACTGATAAGTTACCTGTCAGTTACCACTGCTTTGCCGGCCAACCCTAACTCCCCACGAGCTCCGGAGACCCTACTCACTAGCAGAACACGACCGGGAGGTCATTTGGCTGCGGTATTGTTTGTCGTGTAAAAGTATTAGGTACTCGTGAATTTATTTGCAGAAATAAATTATTTTATTTTTGTTCATTGTACTCGCTTACCGTTGAGGACGGAGGCGTTTCTCCTCAGCTTGAGGGCGAGGGCCTGGCTGCGAGCCGCGTGCGGCGTGGGCTGCGACGCGGCCACGTCGATCTGGTACTCCGGGATCGCCTCCAGCACCATCTCGCTCGTTTGGTGCTGTCGAAAAGGGGACAATGATCACATAATCGGACGACGCGTCACGTTTTCTCATATGAAGTGCTGGGAAAACGCGATGCGTCTCTTTGACCGATTCATTGCGACGGTACTTTTTGGAAACTTTTGCCCGTGGCGGCAAACAATTTTTTTGAAATTCGAGAACTAATTCGTATCTGTCAATCGAAGGTTGTCAACCTCTGAAGTTTTGAAATTCACGCTATATCCTGAAACGACTACACTACAGGGATAAACTACAGAAAACAATAATAGTAGTCTTGTTTAGCAGTGACCCTTGAAAACGACATTTACACAGAGTTTAAACAAATTGAAAAAAGACGCCTCTCGGGCGTCACCCGCCATTCACAAAAGAATTTCATGACGCCCCACGGGCGTCATCCACAACGAATCGGTTAAGCGAGGTTTTAGAGGAAAGAAAGTGAGAGGAAATATGTATACTAGTGAAGGAATTTTAAGATTGTGAGAAGAGCAATTCGCATCTGGCCGACGCGGTAAGCTGTCTTTGTATTTATCACCGTAATATTGTAAACACCACTAGCATATTTCATTCGTCGCGGCCAATCAAAACGCAGTTGTCATGTGACAGCGCGTTAACAGCTAAGAAGGTGGAATCTACAAGCACACTACCGGCAAGGTGCCGTCTATATTATTTGCACTAAAAGCCCTAAAATAATCGACGTGTAACACCAATAAATTAAACTATTATCAGCACTACTCAGGGTATGTAAGGGAGCGACCCATCATCTTTCGCTCCAAGCCAATCTCACCTGCCCGTGGTGCATCCTGCCGAATAACAAACGAGGCGACTGGTGGCCGTATAACCATCACGATTGAAGGCGTATCTAAATACCACAGGCCGATGACGGGCAGCAGCGTTAGCGGAGCGAGAAGCTACGCCCTGCGATCGCCAATCCACCTGCCCAGCGTGGCGATTATGGGTAAAGCCTCCAGATGTTGGACCAAAGTGGCGAACAATTGGAGAGGCCTATGTCCAGCAGTGGACCGCAATAGTCCGATGATGAAGATGATGAACGATACTTACCCGTACTGAATGTGGACAGTGCACTATCATGCTATATTTGTCATTTGTATTCCAATTTACTATTTTCCATTTCTTGTAGGATCTTTGTGGGGGTTTGTCCAATGAATCTGTAGGATATAAAGGATGTCATTATTAACACAATCATTGTAAGGCAAGGCACAGCAAAGCAGATAGAGTTGCAGGCATCTCAGAGGAAACAACCCTTGAAGTTTACCATATAATTTGAACTTTATTCTCTATAATAATAGAGTTGAAAATCAACGAAATGTTCAACTTGGTCCTTATACACTTGGAAAGATTGGTTTTGTGTTATGTTTGAAGATAAGAGATTTTGCTGTGCCCTTGCAGGGTTTATATTGTGAGGTACTTATCCATTTGTGTAATCTTTTGTGACCACATAATGCAATAAATATTATGATTATGATTAAACAAACTCAAATACAACTGAGCCAATTTCAAAAATTCTTTCACCATTGGAAAGCTACATTCACTCTGAGTAACATAGACTATATTTATTGCTAAAAAAGATTAGTTATCCCCATTAAAACGTCAATAATATAGTATGATACCCGAAGCGAAGCGATAGCGTGTCGCTAGTAGTACTAATATAGGGTTTATCTTTATTACAGCATTTATTACTCGTACCTTTACACGTGCAAGTAAAAAAGTCCATCTTGCTCGCATTGTCCACTGAGTTCCGCTTCCGGGACGAGCTGTCTTCACTTTTCCCTTTCTTCACCTTGTTCGGAACACTTCTCCCCCCGCCCGCGTCCTCAGTTGTCATCGGACTATCGTCAAAGGCGTCTGGAATGAGAAAACCATCGCAATAATAAATAAATAACCCAAGACATGCCACGCTGGGTCACACAGCGCCACCTAGCCCCAAACTAAGCTTGTACTATGGGTACTAGACAACTGATAAACTTACTTAAATAATTTTTTTTTGTAAATAAATACATACATAGCACAGTACAAACATTTGTGTTCATGAACACAAATGTTTGTACTGTGCGGGAATCGAACCCACGGCCCTTGGCTCAGAGGGCAGATGTCACTACCAAATGAGCCACCGAGCCTGTCAAATATACTTAGTAGTCTTTTACTATGGGCCTCATTAGAAACCTAAATGCATAGCAAGATCATCATCATCAGCCTATTGCAGTCCACTGCTGGACATAGGCCTCTCACCAGTCGGTTGCCAGCGCCTCGTTTGTTATTCGACAGGATGCACCACAGGCAGGAGGTTGGCTTGGAGCGAAATGATGATAGGCCGCTCCTTTTTTTTTACATAAATAAATATCAGACAACATCACATACATTGATCTAATCCCAAAGTAAGTAGCTTAAGCACTTGTGTTATAGGTATCAGAACAACGAAGGTATCACAAATAAATATTTCAATACAAATTATTATAAACACCCAGACACGGAACAAACACAAGTATACCCACGACCCTTGGCTCAGAAGGCAGGGGCACTACCAATTGAGCCACCGAGCCAGTCAAAGTCAAGTCCCTTACATCCCCTGTGGTCTTTACCTAGGTAAATATTAAGCCGTCTACCAAGTTTGGTGACTAAGGCGGATCACATTGTCATTGTGGGGTGACCTATGTCCAGCAGTGGACATTTGCCAGCTGATGATGATGATGAATAAGCTTCTGACACAATACATGTACCTATTTCATTTTTTTATATTAGCTCGACATAATGGCTTCCCTACGCCTGATGGAAAACGAAAGAGAAGCCCAAGTCGCTGTGACAACTGGCAAGTAACTGGTCAGTTACCTGTCAGTTGCCACTGCCATGCCGGCCCAACCCTAACCCCCCACGAGTTATTTTCACAACTGTCTAAAAGCTCATTGTTATAGACTACAGGCCCGTGTTAAAAAAATGATGGGTCATTTGAACCACCAGATGACCTATGTAGAACGATATAAGAGCATAAAATAATAAGATTCAGCATTATGCCGTCACTTGTAAGCTGTCCAACTGAGTGCAGGTGAGAATTCAAAAGTACAGGTAGAGTGAGTGTATTTTGGTCATATATTTTTGTACGGCATTCTTACTATCGATAGATCCATGAAAAATAATAGGACAACGCGTAGTGCCGTAAAAAAATGGTGCGCCAAAAAGTCGGATTTTTTTTTTGATTTTCCGACAATTTCCAGGGTGAATTTGGTCATTTAATTTTGTACGGCATCAGTTTCATGCTATTTCAGTACTGCTTCTAATACATTATTCCGCAACGCCGTACAAAAATCATGCGACAAGGGGAATAAACCGAGGGTTGCAACCCCCTCTCTTTCTGTGGTCCAAGAGGTGATTTGAAAAAGTACGGCATTGGTTCCAAAACATTATCTGACACTTAAAAGTACTATTAAAAATAATGCCGTCAAAAAATGATTGTTCATTTGAATGTTTATCAATAATTATCTTAATTTTATCGTATTCTTGATTTATAAAGGTGTAAAATCATTTGATCCTGTACGGGAACTTTTTTTTTAACATGATATTGTAATATACAATTGTTATATAGTATTGCCGTTCAAAAGAAACTGTTCTGAAAAAAATTATAGAGAAACACAAAAACTGTAATTTTTCAAATTATTGAAGAAATTTAAATATCATACATTAATGAAATATAGCAGTTTTCTACATTGTATCCCATGTTTTAAATAGTATTAACATAAATAAATTAGGAAAAAATGATGCCGTACATTTTAATGCAGACCGTATCTTTTAGGCTGATGAAAATGACGCTACTATCTAAAGGGTACTTTATGGCCATCTGATACAGTACGGCATTAACATATTTTTGAAGAGAACAATTGATAATATGATTAAATCACTATGACGTCTACTTCGAACATTATTGATACATATATATAATTGATTTATTTCATTGTAATGATGTGAAGAAATAAAACAATTATTTTTAAGAAAAATTTGATATATTTAATAACATTAAATACACACAAACATTTATTTTATTTTTTATTTTGATTTATTTTATTTATTTTATTTTTTATTTATTTTTGATTTATTTATTTTATTTATAACAGTTTTATAACAGTTTAAGTTGCGTCAACCGAAAATGTGCGAGTACCTACTTCTCAATAATATGTTGTATTTTGGAATTATAAGTGGCAACATGTCTATATTTTGGTATAAATCGATAGTATACAAACCCATATTTAACATAGTTTCTAACTAGAAACGTAGAATCACGAAAAGGCTATAAAAATAAGTACGAATAAACTATCTAAATGCCGTACTTTTCGTTATATGAATTTTTTCTTTTTCATTTTTTCTTTTTCATTTTTTTCCCCTTTGAACCAACGAAAATGTACGGCATATGAAAAAATATTATCTATGCATAAAATACTTATGAAATAAATTAATTTGATGTTGTGTCAAATCACCCCTTGGACCACAGAAAGAGAGGGGGTTGCAACCCTCGGTTTATTCCCCTTGTCGCATGATTTTTGTACGGCGTTGCGGAATAATGTATTAGAAGCAGTACTGAAATAGCATGAAACTGATGCCGTACAAAATTAAATGACCAAATTCACCCTGGAAATTGTCGGAAAATCAAAAAAAAAATCCGACTTTTTGGCGCACCATTTTTTTACGGCACTACGCGTTGTCCTATTATTTTTCATGGATCTATCGATAGTAAGAATGCCGTACAAAAATATATGACCAAAATACACTCACTCTACCTGTACTTTTGAATTCTCACCTGCACTCAGTTGGACAGCTTACAAGTGACGGCATAATGCTGAATCTTATTATTTTATGCTCTTATATCGTTCTACATAGGTCATCTGGTGGTTCAAATGACCCATCATTTTTTTAACACGGGCCTGTAGTCTATTATTGTGGCCATCGTTTCTCTATGTCTTTCTCTTGTCTATGGTACCTGTGTCTATGCACAAGTGGTCGTCGTCGTCGCTGGAGTCGGGCTCGCGGCTGACGCTCGGCTTGCTGCCGACGCTGTCGCTGCGCTCGCTCTACACACGCTTGTCTATGGTACCTGTGTCTATGCACAAGTGGTCGTCGTCGTCGCTGAAGTCGGGCTCGCGGCTGACGCTCGGCTTGCTGCCGACGCTGTCGCTGCGCTCGCTCTACACACGCTTGTCTATGGTACCTGTGTCTATGCACAAGTGGTCGTCGTCGTCGCTGAAGTCGGGCTCGCGGCTGACGCTCGGCTTGCTGCCGACGCTGTCGCTGCGCTCGCTCTACACACGCTTGTCTATGGTACCTGTGTCTATGCACAAGTGGTCGTCGTCGTCGCTGAAGTCGGGCTCGCGGCTGACGCTCGGCTTGCTGCCGACGCTGTCGCTGCGCTCGCTCTACACACGCTTGTCTATGGTACCTGTGTCTATGCACAAGTGGTCGTCGTCGTCGCTGAAGTCGGGCTCGCGGCTGACGCTCGGCTTGCTGCCGACGCTGTCGCTGCGCTCGCTCTACACACGCTTGTCTATGGTACCTGTGTCTATGCACAAGTGGTCGTCGTCGTCGCTGAAGTCGGGCTCGCGGCTGACGCTCGGCTTGCTGCCGACGCTGTCGCTGCGCTCGCTCTACACACGCTTGTCTATGGTACCTGTGTCTATGCACAAGTGGTCGTCGTCGTCGCTGGAGTCGGGCTCGCGGCTGACGCTCGGCTTGCTGCCGACGCTGTCGCTGCGCTCGCTCTACACACGCTTGTCTATGGTACCTGTGTCTATGCACAAGTGGTCGTCGTCGTCGCTGGAGTCGGGCTCGCGGCTGACGCTCGGCTTGCTGTCCGGTCTGCCGATGCTGTCTGTTCGTCTCCTCTTTCCAGAATTTTCTACAGGTCTGTAAATAGGGATAACATTGTTTGATTCTGTGAAGCCAGAAAGAACTATAGCATGAGTCACAAGATAATTTTTTATGCAAAAATGAGGCCACCATCGCCTTCGAAATACCTAAGACCTAATCTTTTCGCTCCAAGCCAACCGCACCTGTCCGTGGTGCATCCTGCCGAATAACAAACGAGGCGCTGACAACCGACTGGTGACGGTATAACCATCACAATTGAAGGCGTAGCTAAATACCACAGGCCGATGACGGACATCAGCGTTACCAGAGCGAGAAGCTACGCCCTACGGTCGCCAACCCGCCTGCCCAGCGTGGCGATTATAGGTATATTCTCCAGTTGTTCGCCACCTAGGGAAGCCTATGTCCAGCAGTGGACTGCGGTAGGCTGATTATCAATAAGTAAAAGGTTAACTCACGGGGCCAACGCGTGCAGCAGCAGCCGCCGCAGAGCCAGCAGAGTGCGCCGCGCAGCCGAGTCGCGCCGCGCCGCCACCGGACCGTCCAGGACTATCGCGTTGGTCGCGCCCTCTGCACGGCCAGATACACAAACAAGTGACAGATAATCCAAGACATATACCACCAAAATCGAAAACGATCCCGTACTTTTGCACCATAAATGCCTCCCATTTGTCCTTCCCGTGTTCGATTATTATCATCCTCTTTAGCGTTGTCCCGGTTTGTGCCTCTAGGCCCAGGGCCCAGGGTCCGATTTAGAATAGGACCGTCACATTTCATCTCGTCGTAGAAGACGACTGAGGGAATATCAGAAAATAGATAGCAACGATTACCTTTGTACCCAAATAAAACCTACTGTGGTAGCCGAGCCGAGTCACCTGCCAAGCAAAAGCAAATCCCCTTAAATAACATGTCCACTGGGGGAGGCCTATATCCAGTGATGAACGTTTGCAGGCTAATGATGATGAAAGGAATAAGGAACCCAGCAAAGAGTTCCACAGTTTGACCTTTCAAACTATGAAAGTTGACGAGAATCATACTGTGCGATGTACTGCACGCCGTTGTCTGCTGCATACTGCGCCAGCTGACTGTATCTGTCAGCGGCAGTGTAACACACCTGGCCCAATGACCTGGCAGACGGACACGGCGAGCAGCCAGTGCGCGTCCAGCTCCATGAGGCAGCGCAGCGCCTCCTCGCTGGCGATGTACTGCGCGCCGTTGTCTGCTGCATACTGCGCCAGCTGACTGTATCTGTCAGCGGCAGTGTAACACACCTGGCCCAATGACCTGGCAGACGGACACGGCGAGCAGCCAGTGCGCGTCCAGCTCCATGAGGCAGCGCAGCGCCTCCTCGCTGGCGATGTACTGCGCGCCGTTGTCTGCTGCATACTGCGCCAGCTGACTGTATCTGTCAGCGGCAGTGTAACACACCTGGCCCAATGACCTGGCAGACGGACACGGCGAGCAGCCAGTGCGCGTCCAGCTCCATGAGGCAGCGCAGCGCCTCCTCGCTGGCGATGTACTGCGCGCCGTTGTCTGCTGCATACTGCGCCAGCTGACTGTATCTGTCAGCGGCAGTGTAACACACCTGGCCCAATGACCTGGCAGACGGACACGGCGAGCAGCCAGTGCGCGTCCAGCTCCATGAGGCAGCGCAGCGCCTCCTCGCTGGCGATGTACTGCGCGCCGTTGTCTGCTGCATACTGCGCCAGCTGACTGTATCTGTCAGCGGCAGTGTAACACACCTGGCCCAATGACCTGGCAGACGGACACGGCGAGCAGCCAGTGCGCGTCCAGCTCCATGAGGCAGCGCAGCGCCTCCTCGCTGGCGATGTACTGCGCGCCGTTGTCTGCTGCATACTGCGCCAGCTGACTGTATCTGTCAGCGGCAGTGTAACACACCTGGCCCAATGACCTGGCAGACGGACACGGCGAGCAGCCAGTGCGCGTCCAGCTCCATGAGGCAGCGCAGCGCCTCCTCGCTGGCGATGTACTGCGCGCCGTTGTCTGCTGCATACTGCGCCAGCTGACTGTATCTGTCAGCGGCAGTGTAACACACCTGGCCCAATGACCTGGCAGACGGACACGGCGAGCAGCCAGTGCGCGTCCAGCTCCATGAGGCAGCGCAGCGCCTCCTCGCTGGCGATGTACTGCGCGCCGTTGTCTGCTGCATACTGCGCCAGCTGACTGTATCTGTCAGCGGCAGTGTAACACACCTGGCCCAATGACCTGGCAGACGGACACGGCGAGCAGCCAGTGCGCGTCCAGCTCCATGAGGCAGCGCAGCGCCTCCTCGCTGGCGATGTACTGCGCGCCGTTGTCTGCTGCATACTGCGCCAGCTGACTGTATCTGTCAGCGGCAGTGTAACACACCTGGCCCAATGACCTGGCAGACGGACACGGCGAGCAGCCAGTGCGCGTCCAGCTCCATGAGGCAGCGCAGCGCCTCCTCGCTGGCGATGTACTGCGCGCCGTTGTCTGCTGCATACTGCGCCAGCTGACTGTATCTGTCAGCGGCAGTGTAACACACCTGGCCCAATGACCTGGCAGACGGACACGGCGAGCAGCCAGTGCGCGTCCAGCTCCATGAGGCAGCGCAGCGCCTCCTCGCTGGCGATGTACTGCGCGCCGTTGTCTGCTGCATACTGCGCCAGCTGACTGTATCTGTCAGCGGCAGTGTAACACACCTGGCCCAATGACCTGGCAGACGGACACGGCGAGCAGCCAGTGCGCGTCCAGCTCCATGAGGCAGCGCAGCGCCTCCTCGCTGGCGATGTACTGCGCGCCGTTGTCTGCTGCATACTGCGCCAGCTCTGTCTGTATCTCCGTCAGTGGCAGTATGCTCATGGTGGATTCACCTGGAATGTTATGAAACATACTAAGGCCATTGATGCTTCCAAGAGAATTAGTAAGATATTTGAAGACAACATGACAGTAGGTAGGGATGATAAACAGAGAACAGAAGGTTTCTCTGTGTGTGTTGTGAAATGATAAAGGTGCACCATAAATGAGTCGGAATGCGCGACGGGGACGTTTGGTCGCGAATGATACGGAACTACATGCAACAAACTCTAGGAAAATAATTATTTATTTATTTTATCGATATGTAAATCACAAATGTACCTGGCATTACGAAGCGGCAGGGGTGTTTGCTGCAAGGCTCCGGCACGGGGTATGGCCGCAATATGAACACCTTCTCAGACATGTCCGGAATATTTATCTTTGGTAATGAGGTGACATTCACCTAAAAAGTAAGATGGTGTTCTGTAAATGGACCTCACAATAGCATACAGGTTCATATAATAAGAATTAATAGGCTGTTTTAATTATCCCAGAAATAAAATGGTACCAATTAAGAAAAAAGAAAAATTATGGTCCTGTCGGAAGGCAATTTTATAGCTAGTTCCTCTTGTTCATCAAAAAATCTCAAAAACAATTATTGGCTTGGTGACTTAATTGGTTGCCTTCTGTACACCCTGCCTCCTGAACCAATTGTGTGGCGAACATTTGTGTTTGTTCCGTGTCTGGGTATTTTATTTATATTTAAGTATATATTTGTGGTACCTTCATTGTTCTGATACCCATAACACAAGTGCTTAAGCTACTTACTTTGGAATCGCAGCAATGTATGTGATGTTGTGTGATATTTATTTATTTTATTACTTACATTAATTAAATCCTTTTCATGCACCATTGCACATGCAGCATTCGCAGTCAGTAATGGTATCTGTGCAGCCACGGAGTAGTTCTTTGGCAAGCTTTGCACCTTGTGAGCTGCCAACTTAAACTCTGCCTCATAGACTGTTTCTATGGCAGGCTTGGGTCTAAGGGCTCTCACACAGTGGCTGCTAGTCCAGAGAAACTTTGCCCATTCCTTGAATTCTTGCTGTTCTTTGGCATATGTCTCCTTTAAATCCTATAAGGATAAAATTACATACATATTGACATGGCTCAGGCCGATGGCGGGCAGCAGCGTCACCGGAGCGAGAAGCTACGCCCTACGATTGCCAACCCGCCTGCCCAGCGTGGCGATTATGTATAGCCTGCAGGTAATGACCCAACATGGCCAGGGTTACCAGGCCATAAAATGCAAAGGCCGGACTGCGCACTATATAAGGCCTGACATTTTGCCCTAAAAGCCGGACGTATTTTTTTTATTGCCAAAAATAATATTTTTACAGCTGGGCTGTTGAAAAAAGTATTTATACGTGAGATGATGATTTAACTGAGAATGAGATGGAAGGAATGGAGTGTATGTGATAGACGCGCCGCGCGCGCCAATAATTCAAATTAAAAATTTTTATTACTAAATTAAATTTGCTCTCTTGTCCGCTCGGACGCTCGTCCGTCCGCCCATCGCCGACGAATCGCCTCTCTGACAAAAAGCCTAACAAAAGCCGGACAGGCCAAACACGTACATATTAGGCCAGACGCGACCGCAAAAAGCCAAACATTTCCAGATAAAGCCAGACATCTGGCAAGCCTAAATGTGGCGAACACCTGGAGAGGCCTATGTCCAGTAGTGGACTGTCATAGGGTGATAGACGAAGTTGCGGCATGGGGACCCATGAGACCCATGGGGTGATATTGGAAAACAATGGCCAACAGAGGCTCAATATGTTTTAAGGATTAGGTACCAACCTCAAATGTCTTACGATCTTGCTTAGTGGGCCGCGGCAGGAACTCGGCAGGCAGTATGTGTGGTTTCTCTGCACACAAGACCTTCAGGCACTGGTAGTGCTGTTGTGCAGTTAGTGACGAGAGCTTCGGGAAAGGTGGAGGAGGGTGGATACCTGGGACCACTATCCGATATGATTTTTCCTGTAATGATTTTTTTTTTAAATTCTGTAACCTGGCGATCTGTGCAAACACAATGAGCCATTCTTACACTTGATGTTTTTTTATTTATTTAATATATAGAAGGAACTCCTATACCCTCTTTTATTTGTCTAGTGCAATGAAATTGATGACATATTTATAAAAGACAGGGCAGACAATTTAGATTTTTTTTTAAATTCATTCACGGTGTACAAGTACACCAAAGAATGCTGTAGTAAGAGTGTAGAGAGAGTAAGTAAGTAGTGCCTTTGGTGGAGAACACACATTACATAAAATGGCCTTAACACATCCATTCACATGACTCGATTGCAGATTGACTCAAAAAAGAATTCACCCACCTGCAAATCATACCAGGAATCATTGAGCCAATATAGTCAATGTCTTATTACTTTAAAGTCATAAGAAAGACTGTCCTTTTAAAATTCATATATTAATTCAATTTCCATAATAAATTTTAAAATCAACATATTGTTAAAACTATTGTGTCTGGAAATCTTGGTTCTAGAGGTTAAGAAAAGATAATTTTTATTCATCAAAGTATGGCACATTCCAAAAGGGGCCATCCATTTGGGTGGGGGGGTCACTGAAGTGTGACATACAAGGAAGAAAAGAGTCCCACCAGAAGGGACCAGCTGTGACATGGTGTTTTTTTTTATATTACCTCAGCATAGTGGCTTCCATTTGCCTGATGCTTCCATTTGCCTGATGGAAAGCTAAAAAAAAGCCCAAATCGCTCTGATAGCGGGCGGGAAACCTCAGTTTCCAGTCAGTTACCACAGACATGGTGGTGGGGGAGAGAGGTCAAAATATCATGAAAATCATGTGACATCATTTGTGGATGGCCCCAAAATATTAGTTGTCCATGTTTTCTAATCAATATAATTAAGACATACCATGTTTTTCTCGCTGAATATATCATTCCAGTTTATTTTGATCTTGCATCCTCTCTCGTCTTCAGAGTCGCTGGATATTAGAGGGTCATGGAATTTGTTTCTCAAAATTCTTTCTGTCACAGAATTGTCAATATCAATTTCATTTAGAAAATATATATCGGGTTCTGAAGAACACCTGAAAGAATAAAAGATTATCTACCTTAGATTGCTTCCACGCTACAATAATAATTGCAATACCCTATATAATTATTATACCCTCCATTTCTAAGAAATTAGAAAATAAAGCAATTTTAATAATTTGATGCTTTTCATAGTTACTGTCCCCTGTACCAATTGAGTTTAAGACTGTGAACCATAAAAATTTGAAAGTAAGAAAAAGATAATGCTTTGGAAGTTAATAAACTGAAATGGTTTAAGTTTAATATAATCTAACACAAAATTACTAATAATAACTAATCAACGCAAGATTCAGGTCACATTTGACCTAAGCCGAATCTTGTGTTGATTAGTTAGGGATCTAACCAAATAATAGACATAGCAGGTGAGTGAAAAAGTAGTAATAATTACTTTAAAGCCGGCAGTTTGGCACCTTATAAACCATGCTTAGTTATAAAGAACAAAGAGACATTGATTGTAAAAACAAAACAATACCTACCAGTCGTACTGTTTGATATGATCCATTATTAAATAACACTGCTGATTGTCACTAAGTTACTTAAAAAACCGTCACATAGCTAATATTTAACAAGAAATTGTGCAGAAATCATCTGCAATTTTATTTTGCCATTTAGCCAAGGCAATTTTTTGACTTTGACAGTTGAAGTCTAGTGATGCTACATCTTATCACTACACTACCGACCGATATCGATACCGAACTGTATTATAGTCTTTTTCAGATAGGATGGGTACGCTGACACTTGGGATTTGAAGTTTATAGTCATGTGGTAAAATGAAAATCGAAGGTAAAAAAATCGATTTTATGATTTATCGATTTCATTTTGTATGGAGAGAGAATCGATTTCGAGATAATTAAAAATTGCAGGATTTAATAAAAAAAATATTTATTTATCATTCACAATTATGTAAAACTAATCATTAGATCAATCTGAGTTTGAAGAATCTCTCCATTCTTCATTTTACATAGATAATTATTTGAATTACGATTAAACTACCCATTTAAATGTAATATCTCAGTCGTGTTATACAAGATATGCGATTTTACACCAATAACTGCTTATCCTTTATTAAAAACTTTAAACCTTTTATAAAATTTATATAATAGTTGAAAAATCGTGAAGCGATTTTACGATTAAATCGGTATTATAACGATTTCAATGTTTCAATCCCTATGAAAATACGTTTCAATTTACGCATCAAGCATTACTGATAAAAAATATTTAATGTATTAGATTTCTTTAGTTATGAACATTATAATGTTATTTATGATTTCAAATACAAATTAAAGTAAATCTCTGTTATCATGCGTTATACACAAAGTGAAAACACTTTTTATTTTGATGATTATTTATCATTTTGTCATAGAAATTGCGTAAAAAGGATTCGTTGACAAGTGTCACTGATGTGTCAGCGTACCCATCCTATCTGAAAAAGACTATATTAATGAAATCGGTGGAGACTTTCTGAATATTATTATTTACCAATTTCATCAATAGAGCTGCATATTGCAATAAAAAGAGATATCGATGTTATTCACGAAGTACCTATCGGAAACATTATGACCTAACTCTACATACATTGACTTTTTTAATCTTCCGAATATGGGAATAGGAATAAAAAATGTAAAAAGTAAACAGGTTCAAAGTTTTATAACGAAATTAATTATTATCATTATTGTGCATTTTTTACAGTACTATCAAGATTTTGACTTAAAATAGATAAAAGATAACATTCATTACCAATAAAATATTATTCAGAACCTTGGCGATTATTACCAAATTATTCTGTGTCAGCGTGCTTCAAAACTACCTTTATAGCTTAAAAAAATATTTAAATTTTTCGATATCGATTTACTTGCATCCTTATTGTCAGCGTAGGCGACATCTGTTTTTTTCTAAATTAATAGCAACCGGAGGCCGGTTTTTGGGTTTCACTTCTGCCAATTTCGAGTGAAAATTGTCAAGTGACAATACAAGGTTTCAGTCCCGTGTGCCAATATGAAAATGTAGGTTTCTACGGTAAATTTCCTCTTCAACATATTTTCAGGAACTTTGTGTGAGCAAAATTGTCAGACCTTAGCGGCCCTGTGAGGATGGCTGCTTTGCAAACTGACTCCATACCCCTATCGTAAAGACCGTATTCACGTGTCACGCATTCCCCATATCCTTTGCGGCCCAACATGACCGTACTGCTTGATCAGGCCCCTCTTTCCCACTGGGCACTATGGGCACGTGCCCAGGAGGGCCCCGTAATCGAATGGGGCCCCTTAATTCCTGCAGCAGCGTCGAAGTGATCGCGGTTGTTATGCAAGTGGCTTATTGAGGCGAAGCATATCATTGCATATTTTTTTTTAAAAATTGGTGATTTAAGGCCAACGGATACCTACATAAATATACATATCCCGCTAACGGTTAAAATTAAAAGAATCGTCTTAATAATGTATCTCTCAATCTCAATGTTTCTAAAATTTATCTATAATTTTCTTCTTCCTCTTCTCACCATTTTAGTGTCCAATGCTGAACATAATTATGCCTCCTTTCTGGAATTCCAGAGCATTATTATAGATGCGGCGTCCATGGTCCAGATCGGCCCTGCCGTCTTTCTTATAACGTCCGACCATCTAGCTGCAGGTCTTCCGACGCTTCGACTTCCTTCGCGGGGTAGCCAGTGTAGGACCCGGTGGCTCCACCAGTTATCGTCCCTGCGGCAGATGTGTCCGGTCCGGTCCATTGCCATTTTAGCTTCGCAATACGTTTGACCACAAATCATCTTACCAACACAAACCGTTTACAAGGTAAGCCAAGAACGGACGGACATGACGCAACTAACTACAAAATTTTCCGACGTGAAAAACGGAATCCCAGAAAAACCTGAAAAAACATATACCTAAGTCAATTGGCCATCTTTGTTCCCGTAAAGCCCGCGTCACACGCGAGACAGCGGCTGGTAACGCGAAGATTACGCGTGTCACACCTTTACCTGCTCCGTGCGTCAGACCACCTGTCCCGTTATTTGGCTTTGACAGCTTTTTATTGGATCCCGCATTCCCATTGAATAAGTTTTGGGTTTGCATTACGCAGCCTACTGGGCCGTGAAATGTACCGCCCGGTATAATAGCGCGTATGATGCTCCCCACTCAATTATAAACTAGTCAACCCCGTATAACTTGTATGCTCGCCTCGTATGCGGGAACGCGAATGAATCTAATATGAAACAGGTGAATTATGGGAATTTTGTTGAATATAGTGTGGCATTCGCGCGCTGGTATTACCTATTTGGAATGCAATTAAGGTTAATACCTAGTTACCAAGTTAATAGTATGCGATGATTATGTACAATAGAATACTTATAAGTAGGTATGGTAAATTAGCAGAGTTTATTTGGAAATTTAACAATCGTTTCATAATACAAAACAACTACTTATCACGTTGTAACTACATACCTACATAAAAGTATAAATACGTCATAGGTAGGCAGTACCTAAATTAATCGTTATTTTCTACCTACCTAATATCTATTAATTTGACCGATTGTAAGGGCAAACTACATTACGACTAGCGAATTTTTATGGAGATTATGTCTCCAATTATGTCACATTTTGTCTTTTTAAATTCACAAAGCGAGGCTATAAATTTCTGGGCCGGCAACGCATCTGTGTTGCGGTGTCTATAGACATCAGTCTATATATATATGTATCAACATAGACCAATAGGTACGTAGGTAAGTATATCTGTTGATACTTATCACTTACCATCAGGTGACCTTGAAGCGTGATTGTCCCCTCAGACATAAAAAAAATAAATAAATAGGTCTTAGACAGTAAGTAATTTCAACAAAACAGTTCTTATAAAAAAACTGAACATTTAATAGAATTTTCTGTTCCCTGCGTGAAACATCACCTACATGTACATATACCGACACCGTTTTCACATAGAAAAGTGGTAAACCGTTTTCGCAAATTCAAATTGAAGAACGTTCCCCAACAAAGTTCAAAGGAAAACGAGCCTTAACTCGTAAATGTCGAATGTCGGAATCGATTCGAAAGAATACTAAAGCTCGCTCTGTCCGGCCGGCGTGACACGCGTTAAAAGAAAAGACGCCATGCAGCCAGACACCCGGACAGATCCCTGATTGGGTTTCTGTATTTTTGCTTTGTCCCGGCAGACAAAAGGCGTAAGAAAACTGCCGCTGGCCGTTGTGGAACGTTTCAATGGAAATTGTGTTCCCATTCTGCTGGGAGCCGTCCACTCAGCAGTCTCCTCGAGCGTGCGAGCATCGGCTATGAAAATCGGTTTGGCGTTTTACGGGCAGGAGCGAGTAGAGCGCACTTAAAAATGAGTTAAGTAGGCGAAATTTTTCCTGTTCTCAAATTTGAAAATGGAACTAGCGGGCCGGCGATTTGCTTTTGACAGCGAAATGAAAGTTTTCGAGACAAAGACAATGAATGTTGTAAGGCTTTATATGTCAAAGCATGAGGGGTAAATACACTGATCTCCATTAGATTCCTATTATGTATTAAACCAGCAACCACCAACTATGTTGGTGCCTGAGACCGGTCAAGACATAGTAACTGGTGTTGTTTAACATAAACCACATAAAAACACTCAAAGCACGACACAAAAGCGGGACAGTAAGGTACCAATAGCTCTATATCGATTGTTTTCCCATTTTATGGGGTCCTTAAAAACAACAAACACTCATACAGGGGTGCCATTAAGGTCCTCTTTTGCTGGGGTGCTAATAAACTAAAGTAAGCCAATGAAATCGGCTTAATTAGGTTTCGGTACATAGTTAATTTGGAATTACAACCAATTACTACGAAAAGCCATTTAATTACAGAAGAAATCGGAATTTAGTATCGGATCGAAAGGTTTGATGAGTTCATGGTGCAGTATCTCCTGCGTACCTACTGCTACTTGTCTATTTGGAGACTAGTCGCCGCAGCTGTGGCCGAAATTCGGTCAGGAGGATATTAGATAGACAAATATATTCTATAATGAACTTCATACAAAGGACTTAAAATAAGATATACTTATAAGACATTTCTTCCAGACAACTTTAAGGTACGGATAGTAGATAGTAAGTTCCAGTTAATTATATTTTCCTACCTTCTTAATTAATAATAATAATAATAATAATAATAAATTGTTTATTTTCTCTCCACAATACATTACAATATTACAGTTAGAAATTATTCACACAAAAATAACTATATTGTGGGAGACTGGAGTCTGAAGTAGGCAACAAATCTGCCTGTATCTCAGAACACCAGGCCTCCGCCCTCTGACAATGACATGAAGTTGCTAGAGTGTAAAATAATAATATTGCAATTTAAGGATAACAAAATAGTCTAATCTAACATTTTCAAATAAACTTAATGATATTTTTTTTTTTACATTACGAAATAGAAAAGTTGGGACGCGCGCGCGTGTGTGTGTGTGTGTCTGTGTGTGTGCGCATGTGTGTGTGTGTGTGTACGTGTGTGTGTGTTAGTGTGTGTGTGTGTATGTGTGCATATGTGGGTGTGTGATTTGTGTTTTGTGTATGTAAATATGAAAGGATATATTGTAATCCAAACGTGTGGCATAGTGGTATGAGGAATTATAGTGGTTTGGGTGGTTGTGTGAAACTGTGTATTATCTAGTCAATAAGGTTTTCCGTATCTGAGTAACTTAGACTGAGTAACCATGTGGTTAGTTTCTTTTTGCATTCAAATCTTGTATTATTGAAGATATCCAGTATTTTATTCGCTGAGTTATATAACCTGCAAGCGCGGTAACAAAAAAATCTTTTAGTAAATGCTGTCCGATATGAAACGACCCGACAGACAGCATAATGTCTTCGAGTGGTTATGGGTTCAGACGAATACTGAACGATGGTATGCTGTTGTAAAATGCACATCATTATAAACAGCTGTCTCACTGTCAGCACCTCTGCTAAATAGAATAACTGTATGGTTGGGAAGAGTCTAGGTTTGAATAAGCTAACTTTTAATATCAGCCTTTGAGCTCTTTCCAACTCTATTAGCTTTGTTTTAGGAGCACCTCCCCATGTCGTTATACAGTAGGACAGTATCGACTGAACTAAGGCAAAGTAAACGTTTTTGACTGTGTGACCGTCCGCGACATGTCTCAACTGCTTAAACACAAATGTAAGTTTCCTTACTCTTTGTGCCAATTGATGAATGTGTTCAGCAAACGACAAATTCTGATCAACGATTACCCCCAAATATTTTATTTTAGATGTTCTTTCAATAGCTGGGCATGAACAAGTCTGTGAAGGAGGAAATGTGCACTTATGAGCGAATAAATGATAATCTTGGGAGGCGGAAACCTTGGTATTTTTTATGGAATATGCTATATATTTAGTTTTATCGCAATTTAGGTTTAAAGAGTGTATAGCCAGCCAGTGAAGGACCTTATCAAAACCTTGTTGGGCATAGCGGAAGACCTCTTTCCAAGAATCCCCAGAAAAGGTCAACGCCGTATCGTCCGCATATGAAGTAATTTTGCAATTTTCAAGTTTGAGTCGACATAGGTCGTCAATAAAGCATAAAAACAGTGTAGGTCCGATGATGCTTCCTTGTGGAATTCCGTAATTTATGTTCATTTCTTTGCTCACATATTCACCTATCTTTACTCGCTGCGTACGATTCGTCATATAGTCTTTAAAAAGGTCTAACTGTCTGCCACGTATACCAAGTCGTTCCAACTTATCCATCAGCAAAGGGACGGAAACAGAAATCAAACGCCTTTTTTAAGTCCATAAAGATTGTTAAGCATTTGTTATTTTTATCCAATCCCTTCACCAAATGGTCAACGAAATCGTGAACAGCGGTGTCCGTTGATTTTCCGGGACGGAAACCAAATTGGTTGTCTGCCAAAAGTCCATAATTTTCTAAATATGAGGACAATCTGAAGTTAATGACTCGTTCAAATATTTTGGAAATAGACGTCAAGATAGAGATGGGACGGTAATTGTCAACACTTTCTTTATTACCTGATTTATAAATGGGATGCAGGATAGATTTCTTTAGAGAATTTGGGAAAATTCCTCTATCGAAGCAGCGATTTATGAGCGAGGTGAGAACGGGTGAAAGTGTGTCAACATTATCTTTTAACAATCTTGGGGGGATTTTGTCCCATCCAGGGCCACAGTCTGACTTAAGAGACAATATGACTGACTGAATCTCCTCTAAGGTAACCTCTGACATCACGAAAGAATTGGGTGGTGAGCGGCTATTACTATTTGAAGATTGTTGTAAGGGGGGAACATTCGATGGAATGCTCTCTGCAAGGCGTTGTCCTATAGTGCTAAAGAACTGATTAACGAAGTCTAAAGAACATTCTGTGTTACTTTTGACCTTTAGTAGATCATGTGGAATGGATTTTCTTTCTTGTAGATTAGTTATAGTCCTTATAGTAGCCCATAATTTTTTGGTATTTCCCTTACTTTTAATTAATAGTTCCCTGTCATGTTGTCTCTTTACTCTTCTTATTAAATTATTGCAAAAGTTGCGATATCGTGTATAGGTAGTTTTTAAGATTGTGTTTTGCGGTTCCTTTTTCATTTTCTTGTACATGTAGTCCCTATTTTTAATGCAACGCAATAGACCGCTTGTCATCCAGGGCTTGATCCTGCTTTTAGATCTTGGCGTTCTGAGTAGTAACGTATTTCTAGATAAAATCGTTGCGAGTGTACTAATAAATTGGTCTAAAGCTTTATTTAAATCTGTTTCAGCAGAGATAAAACTGAAATCTGCATTAGCACATTCTTCTTTTATTGCCATATAGTTATATTTTACATATTGTCTGTGTTGAGAAGAGTGTGTTATCCCATTGACTTGAAGATTTAAAAGTACGGGCTGGTGATCTGTCAAAGCGCAGTCGAGTATAAAGGTATATGCTGGTAGCTTTGTTTTTAAAATAACATGATCCAGGCAGCTATTGGCCCTAGTTGAATTTGTAAATGCCGGTAACAGACCATGGTATACCAACATATCAAGGTATTCCGAGGTATCCGTGCAGGTCTCCAACAAGTTTATATTGATATCACCTACCAAAACTATATTTTGAAATCCCGTCAGCCCAAGTATCAAGGAATGCAATGATTGTAAAAATGGATGTATGTTCGTAAAAGACGGCGGTCTATAGATGCAAACAACTGCAGTGTTATTGCCTATTTTTACTAAAATGCAATTAGCTTCGGTTATTTCCGGCTCTTCGACATAGACCTTTAAGCTATTTTTTACGTACACTACTACGCCGTCGCTTTTATTATAGATACGTTTTGATTTGTAATATTCATAGTTGTGTATGTTAGGTATGTTCATATTTTTGGACAACCAGCATTCAGACAAAACGATCAAGTCACATTCCATTTCGATTCTACTTAAAAGCACTAGAAATTCATGAAAGTTTCGGTTTATGCTTCGAATGTTTTGTTGAATAATTTTAAGGTAAAGATTTGGCTGTTTTACATATGCGGTACACTGTTCAGGATCACATACCACAGGAGTAGATATTTGAAAGGCATCTATATTATCAACCAAGTCGCACAAATTCATAATGATCGCCATTGACAGTAACCCTGACCATTATAGAGGCGGCCAATATTATCATATAATAAACTAGCTTTTGCCCGCGACTTCGTCCGCGTGGCGTTCTAACTTACGCGGTTTAGATTTTTTCATACAAAAGTTTTTTCCCGCTAACTCCCGTTCCTGTGGGAATTTCTCAAAATACAGCCATAACTAAACTTTATATTTACTAAGGTACCTGCATGCCAAATTTCAAGCGTCTAACTTAAGCGGTTTAGATTTTTCATACAAAAGGATTTTCCCGCTAATTCCCGTTCCCGTGGGAATTTCGGGAATTCCTTTCTTAGTGCACCCCTACGGTACCTAAGCTACGTCCCTTCCAAATTTCAAGTGCCTACGTTTAGCCGTTTGGGCTGTGCGTTGATATGTCAGTCAGTCAGTCAGTCAGTCAGTCAGTCAGTCAGTTTCTCCTTTTATATATATAGATAATTTAACAAATTTGTATAATAAACAATGTATAGAAAAAATAATGTATAGTTTGGTATGGTTGTTTCCCAGTTTTTGTTTGTTTGTGTGGTGTATGTGCAGTGGTTAGATATTATGTATAAAGTGTTAGTGTAAGTGGATTTATGTGTATGATTGTAAATGGCGCCGCACAAGTAGGTATAAATAAAGTTTACTAAAAGGTATAAAAAACTAACAAATAACAAATAGCAGAGTAGTAGCATGTTGTGAAAGAGGAGAGCACTTATATAAGAGTATAGTCATATATTATGTAACCTTTCTAGTTCGTTTTCTGAGTCTATACGTATGACGGGGCTCCCTTCAGCTTTCCGAAGATAGACTTTTCCGAAAGATGTCCAGCAGAACCGATAACTGTTCGCGCTGGCGAACTTTCGAGCGTTTGAAAAAAGCTTTTTTGTGAGTTGGGTAAGCCTTTCTGAGATAAACACTGGCGATACAGGACCTCTTAGCTTTAGACTAACGGTGGTAAACTTCTCTCTACTATTTCGGTTAAATGATTTCACCGATTTCAATAACTCTTCTTTTTTGATGACGCTTTGGAGTTTGACAACAATAGACCTATTTTTCTCACCCTGGATCCTATAGACGTCATGGACATCTGTCGGGAGTACTGGCACATTTAGAGCCGATCCCACATTTTGTACAATAGATATCAGTTCCGTCTTTGTTTCAGGTTGTTGTAGTGGTATATTTCGGATCTCAATACAGCTAGCCAAGTTATTTCGTTCGAATGTTTCCAGTCGCGACTCCAGGACTTTTATATATTTATGGTCATCGGCTCTTTCGGACTCCAGTGCATTTACCTTGTTAATAAGTTCGTCATATTTGGAACTCATAAAATCCATGGATTTTCGAATGCTGTTGTTCTGCTCTCTGATGTCGTTGATTGTGCTAAGGATGCTTGAGAACTTTACATCTTGCTCCGCTTTCCACCCCGAAAATATGGTCATCAACTCATTCTTTAAATCCTGTATCTCTTCGGAGCTACGTTTACGTTTCCGTATCGTTACTGTACTTACTGAATCAGACAACAGTAATGATTCATCTTCGCTCGCGGCACTCGATGCGCACGCGCTTATGTTTTCAGCATACGGCTCCTTTTCGGCTGTCTTCGTATATGCCGGCGTTTGGCGAGGCGGGGAATGACGTAGCGGCATGCTAACGCGGGCAGCGGTCTAACACAGGACGAGCGATACAAACGCGCGATCTGACAGTTCGCGGAACGCTGCAGCGGCGCGAGAAAGGGACAGCAATAGTGTGCGCCGTAGGTTGTGTAGTCGCCTTGCTAATTTCGGCCGCAACGCGCCTGGTGCTGTGGCTCGATGGTCGGGAACTCACCTACGATGCGAGAGATCGGCGGTTCAAATCTGGCCGTTTCCGCAAAAAGATTCTTGTTGGATGGATCGGCCGGCGGGCTCCCGAGCCTCGCAGGGCGAAGTCGCGGCGTCTGGTAGTTCCAACGGGGGCGAGGCTCCGGAGACAGTCCACGACACTCCGACGGTTAATAAAATAATTAAAGTGGCGCTTCAACACGTCCGTTCGCTAGCACTGTCAGCAGCGGAAGGAATTACGATAAAATAGCTTAATAATTCTGTCTAGTAAAAATTGAAACTTAGCCGTGAGGCGACCCGATACATGCTTAATCTTTAAAACTTACTTTTTAAGTCTATCATCAAAGTTAGTTCGTTGAAGCCGAAGTACTCGCGTCAGACGACCGTTCAGGCAAACAGGAGTTGTTTGTTTAGGCAGTTTTATAAGTGGCTAGGTTTGCTTTCGAGTTTTCACAAATTTTCACAACTGAATTGGAAGAAGTGGTACCGTTACTTGTTGCACATAGGTAGCGGTACCGTTACTTCGCCCTCGGGGTATTCTTATTCATAACTAGCTGTGCCAACGGCGTCGCACACGTGGATATCGGGTTTCAAAATTAACAGACTTCCATAAAATGGTGCCTCAATTTTAAGTTAGATCTCTGGCAATACATTATTGAAAACCGCATTCAATTCGATGCTGTAGTGTTTGTGTGATGCGCGTTCAAACATACAGGTAAAAATTTCTCCCGTTTTCCTAACACTTCCCTTCACTGCTCTGCTCCTATTGATTGTAGAGTAACGAAAAGTATTTATAACCTGCTTAGGACTATGAAGAATAATTGTACCAAGTTTCGTTAAAATCCGTTCAGTAGATTTTGTTTCCATAACGAACATACAGACAGATAGACAAACAGACAGACAGACAGACAGACAAAAATTTTACTGATTGCTTTGGTATTAATATTTTATTTAGTTGGGAACAAATTTGTAGGTAGGTATGCAACTATAATTCTTTAGGGGGCCCTTTGAGCGTGGGGGGCATAGGCATGGGTCTTTTCGCCTTTATGCAAAAGACAATATTGCATTCACATATATTGTACATACCTCTAAAGGACCCTTATAAACCGCCCTCGTAATCGATCATGAGACCCTGACCAATACCGAGTCTTCGGCCCCACACAAAGAGCACTCGTGATAAAGAGGCCATTGTGCCCTCCCTGCCTGCCCACGACGCAGACAGATAATTAATTAATAATTAAGGGACATTCCATTATCCTTTAATTTTGGACTCTTTCCGTAAATGTCTGGCAAATTGTCGACTTGGGGATGGGACGTGAGAGTTGATAAAAAGCGGTCAAGTGCGAAGCGGTGGGCCTGACATCGTGGATTCCTATTTAACAAATCTATACAACCTTTAAATAAGAATCCTCTTGGTCTAAACCACAGACATGTAATAAATAACTTAAGAAATTACAATAAAATGTCCTCTACTTGAAGGTTGTTTGGGAGAGATCGCTTACTAGATATCGTTATGACATACTCGTACATCCAAAATTGTATTACAAGATTATTATAAAACTAGCGACCCGCACTCGTCACGTTTCAAGTATTTCATTATACATAAATTCTCCTCTTGAATCACTCTATATACTTATTAAAAAACTGCATCAAAATACATTGCGTAGTCTTAAAAACTTAAACGCACATAGGGATATAGCGACAGAAAAAGCAACTTTGTTTTATACTATGTAGTGATTTTGTATGTTTTTGTGCAACAAAAAATATGTGTATATTATGTATCTAGCTATAGGGTTGGGTACGGGGATAGGGGGATCCCCCTCTTTGTGAATTTTGAAGTCGGTATAGGTAAGATTCAAGTAGATCTCAAAAAGTGAACCGACTACATCGGACTTTAGGTTCTTAAGAGGACTCCTAAGAACCTAAAGTCAGTCAATAAAAAAAAAAGGTTTCCAAAAATAAAACCATCCGAACTCTTAGTACATAACAGTTGTAGGTAGGTATCTTAAGTTCACCTTATGTCCCACCGAGGTCATCAAACGCCACAGGTACCTTTGTATCGTAAGCATTCACTCGGCATGCCTTAAAGCTTCTTTTTCGAGTTCCGAACTCCCCGGAGGCTCCACACAGGCTAAGTTGTCCTGTCTGACTGGTTTACAACTTGGGAAACACTTCGGCACGCTTCGACGCCAATTGCTGTTGGGGCTCCCATAAGGAATTAGGTGTTGTTTGCGATCGGAAAGCCATACGGGCGCGGCGTACAGACGGTGCTTTGAGAAATAAAAAGGGGTGAAGTTTTACTGCAGATGTATGTTGTGTTCGACAAATGTAAGTAGGTTTTATGTAAAGTATGTAAAGTAGTATATGTATGTTTGTTTTATATATATATGTATATTATGTATATAGCGCATCCGCCCATGGGTTTCACTCGGCAGGACTCACTGTAAACCAGCGCCGTGGCTCCTGCGTGAGCGACGGCTTAATTGCTGAGTGAGGCCCTTTTTTCTCGGACGTCGCAGCAACGCCGTGTCCGGTCTTGTACTTTTGTGGTTTGTTTTTTTTTATGTTCTTTTTGTGTTTTCTGTTTTTTTTATGTATGCTTTGTGTTGTTGTGATGTCCAGAAAATAAATATTTCTTGTTTCATATAAAGTAATGTGTGTAGATAGATGAGAAAAAGAACTGTCGGGGCTCTAGATTCCATTTGAACGGTAGGTACCAAAATAAGACTACCAGACCAATACATCACTACTACATAGAATCCTACAACGACCATGCGAAGTTTTTTTTTTCAAAATGACTACGATGATGGCCAGCCACAGAACCGATAACTGTTGGGGTAAACGAGTTCAGGAGTGGAGACCGTGTCTTGGCAAACGGCAAGGTGGAGTGAACGTCGCGTGGTTCATGAGTCTTAACGATTAGAGATCTATTTCATTCTAATGACGACCAGTGTGCCTAGCACGAACATTTTCGAAAAAGTATGCGTAACGTTTCCGTAAACATTTGTATGAAACTTGGTACAGCGCCCCTATCGTGCGTAAGAGGTACTACGTTTACGTACGTTAACGTAGTGAAAATTATCGCCCGTTTACGGTTACGTTACGCATACTTTTTCGAAAGTGTTCGTGCTAGGCACACTGTATGGTTCAGTGGCGGTGAACGCTGCCTCATACAGTGGTCGCTGGTTTGATCCCAAAAGAAGTATACAAAAAAGTAAGTTGTTTAGTAGGTATACATTGTACGAGCGTCGATTTAGTTTGCTTAGTTTGGGATTAGTAGGCGCTGTGTGGCCTACCGTGGTATGTCTGGTTTATTTCTTGCATAAGAAGTCTATTACCTAGGTAGGTAAATGTATTTATTTCACACCAGCAAACTCGCTCAAACTAACAGTAACCCAATATACTAGTTCTTTCTTCTAGTTTAAGAGTTCCCCGCGGGTCCGGGATCGCGGCGACTAGTTTGACGCGCTCTTTTATTGCGTCCAAGTTGCGTCAAACTCCGTCAAGTTTGACGAACTTGCCTCATTTGGGAGTCGTGCGAGTGACCCCACGCAAGGGTCACGTGTAATGGTACCTACTTCTTATCCGGATAACTTTTTGTGGGGATTTAGTTAGTTCGCGTGTTCGCCTAATTAAAATTGGATTACTGACGCGTGAGGGTGGAATGCAATGTCTTTTCTTGTAAATAATTGCGTTACGCAGGTCATCTACCTACCTACCTACTATAAGAAGCGAGAACTGACTTATGCCAATTATGACCTATTAATATGGCTCCACTCTTTGGACGGAACAGTTAAGAAGGTATTTGGACGGAACAGTTATTACTTTATAATGAGAAATAGGTGAAGTGATCCTTTACTATCATCATCTTAAGGCCCGTTTGCCGCCTCTGTCATAAAAAAATCATACCTACACTCATTATTACCTACTAAAGCTAACGTAAAAGATTAAAAGGCGAGTGCTGAACGACACAGTTTTCTCAATTTCACCAGGATCTTTCTTTGCACCAAGTACGGCATACACTTGACCGGTTTTATCATTGAAAATCGTCGTAAAATGTAACTATAAGTCGCCGTTAAGTGGGTAATAAAGATGCCATCCGGCGCAGATAAAATAGAAATGAACATTACCCCGTCGTGCCTGCCCATTTACCTAGGGAATATATTTAGAGTCCTGTAGGTGATAGTTCTAAACGGATGCAGTGGGTAGTTCCAGAGGAAAAGAGGGATCCCTGTGCCTCCTTCAGATCAAATACAAAGTCTCTAGTTCCTGTCAGATCTAAGAAAATAGTGTTTTGTCAAAGTGAAATGGGGCCCCATTAGCCATATATGCCCGTGGCCTCCAATAGATTAGGTAAGGATGACCCTGGGTTCGCATACATGATGTAAGAAACTTACATTTTCCAACTACTTTCTACCTTTGATAACTCAGAGGGGGACCAACTGGCTTGAAGGTAACCTGTGGTCTGTTTGTTAACACTTCAGTGCATAGACACCGCAATGAGAGAGTCACAGATGCGTTGCCGGCCTTTGAGAAATATGTAAGCTCGCATCTTGAAGGTCCCTAAGTTTCTTATGTGTTTTTAAGATTATTTCTCACTAAGTAAAGAGTAAAATAGAACCGAACCTGAAAACGAATTATGAGTACAACCATAATAAAGAACGTAGGTACTTTTGTTGTACCGACCTCCTAACCTTTTCTTTTATAGCACGGCATAGGTTGGTCTGTCTACGCCTGATGGGAAGCGAGAGAGAAGCCCAAGTCGCTGCCTCGGTGTGTCCCGGCCGAGCACACCTGAACATAGCAGCGGATTCAAGTTAAAGTCTTCGCTCTTATCGCGATCGCGTGTTCACCACTTAACACAAGTCTATATTAAATACGGAACTCTGTTATAAGTAAGAGGTTCTGTATTACTACTCGTCATTTCCGTAGGTCTAGTAGCGCCCGGTCACTAACAAGGAACCCGATACCACGCAATACATTTTGCATTTCCCCGAGCTGACGGCACACTCCTAGGGAGAATAACTTGAGATTTTTAAATAAAGTATGACGATTTATGTTCTTAGGTAGCGATAAATCTGTTGCCTTTGGCTTGTGTGTACCGGGGCCGCGGAGAAATTAAATATTGAAACAACAACAGGGTCAAACTAGAAAAGAAATCGTTTATGTATTGAGATTTAATGAGTTTTGTGATTTTCAGTTGGTAGTCTTGGCTTCAGAAATTAGTTTAGATATTATGATAGAGGGATCAATGTCTAAGAAGACTAGATGTATAATCATCATCAGCCTATCGTAGTCCACCTGGAGTCTTTACCCATTATCACCACACTGGGCAGGCGGGTTGGGTATCGCAGGGCGTAGCTCCTCGCTCCGGTGACGCTGCTGCCCGTCATCGGTCTGTGGTATTTAGCTACGTCTTCAATTGTGATGGTTATACCGCCACTAGGCAGTTTCGTTTGTTATTCAGCAGGATGCACCACGAGCAGGTGAGGGTGGCTTGGAGCAAAAAGACGGTAGGTCGGCACTGCAATAGGCTGATGATGAAAGAAGGTGTCGAAATTACAATAGTCCAGTAGGTACTTACATCATGTTTTAAGAAAATCTTCTCGAAAAGTTTTTAGGAAGTTTTCTGACGACAGAAAGAAAAAGCGTCTTAATTAAATGTGATAAAGCTCAAGCTGTGCCAGTATCTACAATAAGAATACTTACCACAATGTATCCAAAAAAAAACTGAACAAAATTAGAATTGTCTGCGAAATTGCCTTCCGCACATCTTTCTTTTATTTAATCCGTATTGTTGCATTAAGTGCGTGTCTTTCTTTACAGGTCCAAACAGGAAAGGAGTGTGCCCTCTCTCAATGTTCCCTTACTTTTATTGCGTCTTCCGGGAACCGAACCCCTGCCCCAGGGGTCGCGAGTTTCGCGAGCCTCCCCATCGTACAATGCGTGTCCGTTCCGCTCACTCACTCCGCACATTCAACATGTCTGTTTGTTAAAAGCCCGAGTATTCTAATGTTGGTTCTTAGGGATTTCTCTATTATGTAGAAATGGTGGTATTCAATTCAATTCAAATACACTTTTGAAATTTCCACGGAAACGTTCAGTGCAACCTTAATTATCCAATTTTTAGGGTTCCGTAGCCAAAATAGAAACCCTTATAGATTCGTCATGTCTGTCTGTCCGTCCGTATGTCAAAGCCAGTTTATTCCGAAACTATAAGAGCTACATTATTGAAATTTGATCCGTAGATGTATTCTGTAAACCGCATTAAGATTTTAATTCAGAAAAAATCCAAAATTTTTGAGGTTCCCTATACATAAAACTATTTTAAAAAGAATGTTGAGGTTTGTAACATCATTTTTTTTCTATACTGAATAGTTTGCGCGAGAGACTCTTCCAAAGTGGTAAAATGCGTCGAGATACTTATTTATGGAAGTATTAAGTACTACGTACATTCAATGTAATTTATATACTTTATCGCCATAAACAACAAGTAACAATCAGAGATCAGACAACATAAAAGTGGCACGACCTTATCATCACTTACGCTCTAAATGCACGCATTATTGTACACCTCGTTAATCCCGCCAATCCCGGAATATCCCGCTCAATTCACCAACGACATTTCTCCCGCATTTTGGATGCGTGATCCCGGTATTTCGGGATATTGCAACCTCTACACGCGGCTTTATCAGTTACCTAATCAAGGTAATGACAATGAATGACGGCAGGTAATCCAATCTCGCAAAGCTGGTCGATGGACCTTGCCAATACGGCCAATTATAATTAACATGTACTAGATAGTGCTTAATATGAAATGAGGATAGATTCTTTATTGTCCACCAAACTCATTTCAAGATTACCCTGCGATTACTGCGATCGCCAATCCACCTGCCCAGCATGGGGGCTATGGGCAATGTGCAGATGTTTGACCAAACTGGCGAACAACTGGAAAGGCCTATGTCCAGCAGTGGACTGCGATAGACAGGGACTATTGATGATGATGCGATGCACGCATAGATAGATAGATAATCTTTATTGTACACCTAACAGGTGACTTAAAAACTAGATACAATCTGGCGCATCTCGTTTGGTATCCTGAACTTATTTTTCTGGCCTTTGCCTCGGTCATGTCAAAGTCAAAATAATCTTTATTTGTAGAGGTTTTAAAAAAAACACTTGCAAATCTTCGAAGCTACCACCGGTTCGGAAAGCAGCATTCTACCGAGTAGACACCGGCAAGAAACTCTTGTAGTTGCTCTTTTCAACATAGCGTTTACAATATTATCATCACATTTATATTTTTAACTACGACCACGTCATACAGTTTTAGTGAGCATGACTTTTTTTTTATAGTAGCTCGACATAATGGCTTCCCTACGCCTGATGGAAAGCGAAAGAAAAGCCCAAGTCGCTGTGACAACTGGCAAGTAACTGGTCAGTTACCTGTCAGTTGCCACTGCCATGCCGGCTCAACCCTAACCCTCCACGAGCTCCCTACTCACCGGCAAAAACACGACCCGGAGGTCATTTGGCTGCGGTATTCTATAGAGTGGAGGTCCTTCCCCGGACGGGCAGCTCAATTCGAGCGAAGATTCGCTATGCCCTACCTCTCTTAAATTACTACTCCAGTTACCCCAATATAGCTTATAGGTACCGGTGTGGCCGATGCGTGACAGATTATTTCGATAAAATAAAAACCAGCCAAAAAATATTTGAATGTGAACTGTAATCCGAGGGACACACACTGTGTCCAAACATTTTTTCATCGCGGTCTCGCGTTGTTCGCCGAGGATTGGTATTTTGATAGCAAAAAGTTTTTCTAAAAAAGCAACACCGATACCTTTTATGCGCGGCGTGACATATTGTACCGTATCGTTATCGCTACAAATGTATAGCAGACGGCCTGTGTGCCCAAACAATAGCTTTGTATCAAAATATGCACATATACAATTTTAGGAATGAAACAACAAATGAAAAATCTGGCTTAAATAAGCGGACAAAAAAACGACGATTATATATATACAGTAAAAGCAAATTGAGTAGCAATAATTGCTTAATGATAAAAGCTATAACAAGAGAGAAGATAGGTATTGTTCAATCTACAATATCTAGTTTTTTTTAAAAAAAATTATAGTAGCTCGACATAATGGCTTCCCAACGCCTGATGGAAAGCCGAAAGTGAAGCCCAAGTCGCTCTGACCACGGGCAAGTAGCTGTTCAGTTACCTGTCAGTTTCTAAATTACCATAGAAATAGCTTTACGAACACTACGGATTATATTTTCACGGGCTTGGATCGGATTTGGATCGGACGTAGTAGGTACGAGATTAGTCTAAGCACATGTTAAATGCCGTATGAAAATATAGATTGCATTTTATGCTAGAAACCATAAGTAGCCTAGGTATGTCTGTTGAATGTTTATCGCGACAGGTGTTGTTTTGATTTGAACAATAAGCCCTACGGGTTTTTAACTCGACATAGGGCTGTTACGACTCAGACAATGCAAACTCGCGAATGAAACCGCCGAGAGTATGAAACGCTACTGCTAACGTGAGCATTAGGCTTGATTTCCTCCTTCACCGACGTGCGTCGGTCGCGCGTAGTACTATAGGTACGCAGGTCTTATGAAACACCGCTCTGCACAGCTGTGCATTCGCGAAAATTATCTTTTTTTTTATAAATAAATATTAGACAACATCACACACATTGCTCCAATCCCAAAGTAAGCACTTGTGTTATGGGTATCAGAACAACGAAGGTACCACAAATAAATACTTAAATACAAATATAAACACCCAGACACGGGACAAACACAAGTGTTCATCACACGAATGTTTGACCCGGGTGGGAATCGAACCCAGGACCCTTGGTTCAGAAGGCAGGGGACACTACCAATTGAGCCACCGAGCCAGTCAAATCTGCTGCTGACGACAGTCTTGCAGCGCGGTGCTCCATAGTGTATATCGGTATGCTCGACCTACGTTAGTTTAGAAGGAAATAAGGCCCAAGGTAGAGGTCTCGTGCAATGGTTGTTTGGTATTAGCTTCCAGTTGCGCCTTCTCCGCATAGGTCAACACAACTTAGGAACCTTAAAAAAACAAGTCTCCAAATTTCTCAAGGTCCAGCAATGCAAATAGTGTGATTCTTCTGGTGTTGCAGTGTCTATGGGCTAAAGTGATTTTCCATCAGGTGACAGGATACTGCAAAGCTGTGATACTATTAAAAAAAGAAGAGATACCTTGTTTACAGCAAATATATAGGCATGCTAACACTCAATGGAGTTTGATGTCTTTTACCAAACTTTAATGCAGGTGTGCTTAAAAAGGTATCTCTAGCGATACATTCCTGCATCCCTGCTACACAGCTAGGGCCGTTGTAGCGCGGCGCGACACGTGTCGCTCGACTACGCGGCCCGATGATAAAAGCCAATCTGATCGCTTGCTACGAGTACGCTACGCTATCTCCCCATGTTTGCGTTTTTGCTCGATTCCGGCTACATCGTATTGTTATTTGAATGTACAAGCGGAACATGTTTGGTGAACTCACAAAATCAACATAGGTTTTTCAATAGGTTTTGTTAAAAAATTATAATAAAAGATATACAAAAACCTTTTTTATGCTTATAGAATGTATACCTATGGAAAGTATGCAGATGCCTAAAGTGTTAGTAAAAAGAACTGGATTTTGAAATGGACCATAAAAATGTAGTCCCAACACTATATTTCTAAAAAATCTATGTAGGTATCTACCTAGGTCCTTAAAGGATTCGCCATGCAAAATCTGAAACTTCCAGCACTCTTAGCACTTGTAGTAATGAGCCAGTGAGCAATTTATAATAGGTAGGTAGGTATGTTACATTAATCCAAATAAACTGTTTATTGTGAAAGTTTACACTATAAATTAAGGTTTGACACGCCAAAAAAGATACGATAAACTGCATACCTATCTGTGTTCAAACTTTCATGCATATGTTTACTACAATAGGTAATTTTTGCAGTGCCCGTGTTATACTTAAACGTGGGTCTATTTCAGAAAAAGTTTCCCTCATCACTGCCTCTAAAGTTTATCTTCTAATTTATCCTTCAAAAGAAACTCCTTTTTTCCCAGATTTGCGCTAGTTGTGGCACCAACAAACGTGCCAATTGGTGGCCATGCCTTCGCCAATTTGCCCCGTTCCAGCTCTTTAGCTACATTGTCTGTAATCGGCAGAGGCCACGCCTTAATCTGCCCGTTTCATTAGCCGGCTCCAAAGCGAATTTTAATGCACCCACTCTGTTCAGCGCAAGCCTTACTCTTGTTGTTTTAACTTCTTTAACTTTTACCGTTTTAATACCTTTTGTATTTTCACTGAGCTTTTCTCTGAATGGTTTGCGGAATAGTAATAAAGTAGTGATGCTCTCCTTGCCGATTTAATTATAAATCTTGAAGACGCTCTCGGTCATCATCTGATATTCGTAGTAAATCCGTCTCTAACCAAATGGTTGGTCTGAATTGTATGGTGCATTTATTTATTTACTAGCTGGTGGCTGTGACTTTGTTCGCGGGGTGTTTATTATAATAATATCCAAAAAGATAACAAACAAAACAACTAAATGTTTCGGTAACTAATAAGCGTATGATATTCCTCGCCTCGCACATGGCATATTAACATTGAAATAAACACGCTCAAACATTTTATATGCAAGCTATTAATGTAATGTATGCAACAGTAATGCTCTTCAATAGGAAGCTTTGTTGATATTGACGACATTAATTAATATAAATCCACAAATCCCTATCATTGCTGAATAGTGCATTCATGTGTTATTTGCCATAAAGCTGTGCCCTTTAAGTAAAGTTCACCTTTAGCAGCTGCAGGGACACAGCAAGGTGACACCAAATTACGGTGCAGGTTTGTAAGGGATTTAAGGGGCACTCATTTTACCACTTTGGAAGAGTCTCTCGCGCAAACTATTCAGTTTAGAAAAAAATGATATTAGAAACCTCAACATCATTTTAAAATACCTATCCATAGATAACCCACACGCATAGGTTTGACGAAAAAAATTTTTTGAGTTTCAGTTCTATGTATGATCCCCAAAAATTTTGGATTTGTTTCTGATTTTATGTTAAAATCATAATGCGGTTACAGAATACATCTACGAGCTAAATTTCAATAATGTAGCTTTTATAGTTTCGGAATAAACTGGCTGTGACATACGGACAGACAGATATGACGAATCTATAAGGGTCCCGTTTTTGCCATTTTGGCTACGGAACCCTAAAAACGATTGTCTAGCTTAAGGTAGAGTCAAGCCTCTTTGCGATATTAGGAGCTGTTGATGGATCAACCACGTTAAACTAAAAAGATCGCAACCACTATAGGGTTTCCGGAGCTCGTGGGGGGTCAGGGTTGGGCCAGCATGGCGGTGGCAGCTGACAGGTAAGTGACCAGTTACTTGCCTGTTGTCACAGCGACTTGGGCTTCCCTTTCGCTTTCTATCAGGCGTAGGGAAGCCATTATGTCGAGCTACTATAAAAAAAACACGTTTTTCTTATAACGAAATGGAGAACACAGACGAGGTTTTGTAATACTGAAAATTGTTGTTTCACTGCTCGATACCAGAAAGCTTGTGGAATTAATATGTTTGTGGAAATGAATGCATTAAATTTTGTTTCTCTATACAATGCAACGGATTTGGCGGTCGTCCAAGCCGATTAACATTACTTCATAAATACCGATTCGCAGCGCTACAAATAAGTGTTAGGTACAATATTTATGTAGGCAGGCACTTAAATTAGGCTTTGAATAAGGTATGAATTTTGAATTCCTTACCACAAATATCTATACTCAAATGCAAACACACGAAACCAATACAAATATGTTTGTACCTGGTGGGAATCGAATCCACGACCTTTGGTTTATATGTAATTAGCGACCCGTCCTCGCTACGCTTCGGGTATTTCATTATACATAAAGCCTCCTCTGGAATCACTATCTATTAAAAATACCGCATCAAAATCTGTTGAATAGTTTTAAAATAATAAATAAATAACTCAAGACATGCCACGCTGGGCCACACATCGCCATCTAGCCCCAAACTAAGCCGAAGCTTGTACTATGGGTACTAGACAACTGATAAACTACTTAAATACTTTGTTTTTATAAATAAATACATATTATACATAGAAAACACACAGACAAAATACAAACAGATATGTGTATTAACACAAATGTTTGCACTGTGCGGGACTTGAGCCCACGACCCTTGGCTCAGTAGGCAGGAGTCACTACCAATTGAGCCACCGAGTCAGTCATCAGTCGAGTCAGTCAAATTTAAGCACACATAAGGATTAAGGGATATATAGACAGAAAAAGCCACTTGGTTTTAAACTATGAATTGATGATGATGTGGTGGCTTATTTGGTAGTGACCTATACTACCAAATGAGCCACTATATTACTATCATTCTTTGATAATCCGAAGGGACGATAGTTTGACACGGTCGTAAAGAGATGAGGTGCCAACGACGTTAACATTGCCAACTACCGGACACTGGCGCTGCTACAGTGGCATACAGACCAGTCGGCTGCCAGAACCTCGACTGTTATTCAGCAGGATGCACCACGGGCAGGTGAGGGTGGCTTGGCGCGAAGAGATGATAGGTCTCCCCCTTCATCATCATCATCATCAGCCTATTACAGTCCACTGCTGGACATAGGCCTCTCCAGTTGTTCGCCACTTAGAGCAAACATCTGGAGGATATACCCATAATCGCCACGCTGGGCAGGCGGGTTGGCGATCGCAGGGCGTAGCTTCTTGCTCCGGTGACGCTTCTTGCGCCCGTCACCGGTCTTTAGTATTTAGCTACGCCTTCAATTGTGATGGTTATACCGCCACCAGTCGGTTGCCAGCGCCTCGTTTGTTATTTGGCAGAATGCACCACGGGCAGGTGAGGTTGGCTTGGAGCGAAAAGATGATAGGCCGCTCCCTTACATCCCCTTACATTCCCTGAAAATGTCTAAGTCATTCGATTCATGTCGGCTAGCAATTTCGTTACAATTTCATGCAACGACGGAGTGCCACGTGCTATTTCACTTATTCACTAAAAGTGCATTTAGCTCGAAGCTATAAAAGTTGGAAGTGGCCATTGAAGTTTATTGATGGTAGAGTCATTAGTTACAGCGCTCTGTCTGGCCGCTATCTGTAGGACGCTTTGTAATTGATTAATGAAGCGGATCGTTCAATAGCGGATTGAGAGCTATTTAATTGTGGACAGGTATTATGTTTGATGTACGAGGATGAAGAGACCTTTCTAATATACGAGTAGAGGAGATTCTGTGTCAATCAGACAAGGAAGAAAAGTGAGGTCGTGAATTTGCTTGTAATCCGGTTCATTGTAGATTTTTTTGTTCTGACAAAAAAAAAATACAATTAACCGGGGCAAACGGACCTCTAGGTCACCTGATGGTAAGTGGTCACTTTAGCCCGTAGACCGTAACACCAGGGGAGTCACAGGTAATTACCGGCCCTTGAGGAAATTATAGGGTAACTTTTTGAAAGTTCCTAAATCTTACATTCGAAAAAGTAGCAGCTGAGAGCTGATTTGAAAGAATCGTTGCACGAAGCAGATAATTCCGCGCAAAACGTACTCGATTTCTGCTAGTAATATGTAAAAGTGTAAGTATATTATGTACACCCTTTTTTGTTATTGTTGTAGTAAAAAGAAAGTAGAGGCTTTATATAACTGGCACGGGGCTGCAGTGCGCCTAGAAAAGTTATAAAAAATCCATTAATCATCATCATCGCAGTCTACTTCTGGCTCCATAAGCCACTCTTTTTTGGGATCTTTGCACGATTCTGGGCTTGTCCTATATAACCAGCTTTTGCCTGCCATGTTTCGGAAACTGTCACACTACCTGGTCTCGAAGACATTCTACACTACGTTTACCTAGAAGCGGTATCTTTAGAATCCTCATTTAGCCCAACGGTTGCCGGTTCTGCGGACAATATGATCAGCCCACTGCCACATTGTTGTGTTAAGATATTCAGAATATTATAAACTACATAAATATTGCACTATGAATCTTATTGAGACATTGCTTTAAAACTGGAATTCAGCGTTTACTCTTTCTGAGCAATGCTGGATAGTAAAACGACTAAGTCGAAATATTCTAGTATTTATCTTTGTAAGACAAGAATGAAGTTTAACGAAAGGCAAAATAATGCAAAAACAAAGGCTTTGTGAAAAGAATCAAGCATCCAAAGCGAAGTTCATCTTGAAACTTATGAATTTATGCTTCAAGTGAAGCCTGAGGATCTGCAGTTATTTTTATTGCTTGCAATCAGACCTCTTTGAGAGGTCTACTTCTGCTAACGTCGAATGAAAACATGTTATAATTTCTATATTTAGCTTTAACTTATAGAAAACTATGATCACATTATTGAAGAACACCACCAGAAGTCATCTATCAGTTTTTGTCCAAGTACACCAAAATGTATGTAATCTTGACAACACTACATATTTATAAGCTATTCTTTAAATTATTATAGATCTATCATGCAACTGAAGAGGTTGTCTAAAAGAGATTGCCTAAGCCTGACCAGAAACTAATATTCCTGGATAAAATTCGAATTTGAATTTTAAAGGACTATCGATCTTAATTATGATATTGAAGAAATTTATTTATTTATATATTCTTTATGGCACACCATATAATTAGACTTAGAACTATAAAAAATGTCTAAATTAAAAACAAATATCTATCGGCAATCCATGGAATGCCGCGGTCTCATGAGTTGGCTGTAAGAAATAATGAAGTGATCAATTTTAAGGTCTGCCTGCGACAATAACAAATTTCCAACTAAAGCACGCAGGCACTCACGTAACGCTCCGTCTCCACACTGTCTATCTATCTGTCTGTCCCACCACTCAATGTCAGTACTACACGCAAAAAACGCTATAAGAATTCCTAACGAAAATATATGGCATCCCTTACGAGACGACTCCACGAAAACTTTATATTAAAACATGAAATGAAATATCTCCGGGTACTACTAACACGATAATACACTAACTTTTTTATGCGCCGAATGCCGGGACCTTTGATTCCACGGCCAGAAGATTGCTTATGTTATCGAGTTCCGTATTTACATATTTTGCTCAGAAAGGACCTAAAGTTTTGTCCCAAATTCGATTACTTGGGAGATATCGGCTCCCGAGATATTGTCCTCGAGATATTTGTTTTCTGATATCTTATTCTCTTTATGCTATATTCAATTTTTCGGGTGCTGTTTGTTTTGTTAATATTCTTGTTTTTAGTTGTAATATTTAGTTAAACGAATTGGAAGTTATGGGATACAACAAGACATGCCACCCTGGGCCACATAACGCCATCTAGTCCCAAACTAAGCTGAAACTTGTGCAGTGGGTCTAGTACTCATACTCGTAATACAAGCTTCACACTGATAAACTTACTTAGATTCTTTTTTTTTTAAAATATATTATGTTACCGGCAATCTGTATAATCCGGGCACATAAAGAGAAGATATCAGACTATAACCCTCGGTGTGCTATTCTACTTAGGTACATTTCGCTTTTTTTTATTTCAGTAAAACTGTACGCAGGTGCGCGCAGCCGGCATGTAATGCTAAACTCTTAATTACTAGGTACCCACTATGGTTCATATTTCAATGCCTTTATGCCTTCCTACCCGTATTTAATTAACACGCTTCAATGCAAAAATGCAGCCATTTGTTTGGTAATTTTAATTGTCATAACCACATTTAATTAACGTGTTTATATAAGTACGTACAACCCAGGCACAATACCTACAAATTATAATATTGTTTTGCAGCCAACCTCACCTGCCCGTGGTGCATCCTGCCGAATAACAAACGAAACGCTGGCAACCGACTGGTGGCGGTATAACCATCACAAATGAAGGCGTAGCTAAATACCACAGGCCGATGACGGGCAGCAGCGTCACCGGAGCGAAAAGCTACGCCCTGCGATCGCTAACCCGCCTGCCCAGCGTGGCGATTATGGGTATATCCTCCAGATGTTTTCCCTAAGTGGTGAACAACTGGAGAGGCCTATGTCCAGCAGAGAACATCTGCAGGCTGATGATGATGTCTTATCTGTCCTACGCCTTTGCCACTGACATAAAACTCAAAATAACACTTATTTCGTACGTTTTAAACAAATGCGGGCTCCCGCAATTCCCGAGACGGCATCTCCCGGAATGCCCCATTCCTGTCACGTTTGATTCGGCGGGCGCAGATATTGAATCGGCTCCGAGCGCGAGTGACGCCTCGGCCGCATTTATTACCGCACTCCCGATATTTGGACGGAGGCAAGTTCGGCAACATGCGGGAATTGGACACGTAAAGTGATTTTTAAGCTGGCACGAATGCGCCCGAATATTTATAAGAATAGGTGAAATTTAAGCGTGAACGCTGGAAATGATATAGCATTTTTCTCGGGTTTGTAATTCGTCTTGCGTCTTTTGTGTCGAGTTTGCGATTATTAGTTGATGACTAGTATAGTATGATTCAGTAGGATTTATTTTTTTGTTACCGGGGAAAATGCATTTAGGCATTCCCGCTGCTTGGGGGAGCAGTGGGGTATGTGGGACTCACCCCGCCTCGACGATGAAAGTGAGGCAGGGAATACCCAATAAAAACCTCGGCCTCTTCGTCTGCGCCTTAAAGGTGGTGTCGAGGGTCTTATGCATTATGTACATCAAGACATCACCGACGCGGCCTGGTCATGACAGGCCCCATCAGGCTCCCCCTGAAATTTTTTGAACGTTCACGTTGCATCTTAAGATTTGAAATATTCGTAGGTAAATATTAATTCTACGTTTTTAAGGATAGAAGGGCAAAAGGGAAAGGGAGGCTCAAAGGAAATTAAATATAATATAGAAGTAAAAAATAACACAAAATAAAAATACTCACGCACCACCCACGACAGATTGGAAAGCACAGAATTTTCATAGAACAGAAGATAAACGTAAATATAAAAAAAGTATAACCTTGAAGGAGGTTGGCCGCCATGCGGCCAGTCCGTAACAAAGGTATGTACGCATGTGCACATATCTTAAATATCGAATACTTCATAACTTATCTGAAAATTTGTGGAAAATGAATCCAAAATAACACTTTTCCACTTCCAAAAAGTTTACGTGCCTGTTTTCGCAACACAAACGTTCCCATTCAAAAACCTCTCAGCGTAGCACGAGTGGGCGCGGGGATATCCGAGTCGATCGCGCCGGTGACCAGCCATGCCTTCGCAACTACTCGGTGTTTGCGAAGGGATCTCGTAGGGACCGTCCAATAGATTTGACCACGTTAAGAGCTCGAATAACTTTTATTTCATTCTCGGCCCTTTAATCGTTTCCTGAATGATAAGTAGCCAGGATTTTCTATATCCTTTTCATTTTTATAATGGTTAGCGGAGCTGTTTTTAACTTATGGAGGCTTGGGTATATTAGGGAGAGCTTAGGAACTTTGAATAAACACTGTATTGTTAGATCTGTCAGTAACTAGGGACTTTGTATTGGGCACATGTACAAACTGGGAAACAGGAGCCTGATGCCCAGAAATATCTTACAGGCCACACCGGAATATATGATTGATATGAACCGCCCGTCCGGTCCGACAGCCAAATAACCTTCGGGGTGAGTTTCTGCCGGTTAGGGTTGGGCGGGCATGGCGGTGGCAACTATCAGGTAGCTCGCGAGATACTATAAAAAAATTGGTTACTTGTCTGTTGCCATGTTTTGGGCCTCTCTTTAATTCTCACCAGGCGACGAGAGCCCACTGTACTGTGCTATTATAAAGCAATTATCTAAATAGCGTACAGTGGTTTTACAAATGGAACTTAAAGTTGATCTCTCTGTCTCCGACTGAAACTTTTTGTTTGATTTAGTATTTAAAGAGCGAGTTTGTATAAAAACTGCAAATACACTTTGTACGGTTTCAAAGACTGCTCAGTCAATAATGCACACACCGACTCAAAGACTTACATTGGACTGCAAAGATTGGTTGCACTTTCATTGTAGTCGGACTAAATGTGGTACTTTGGTTTAATATTTATCTTCTGCTTTACCACCATAGGAACAAATAAAGGGACACAGGAAGAAGAGGGGACAGCCGCGGTCTAGTCAAAATTCAGTTCGTCTATCTAGAGCATTCACCATGGTAGATGGTATGACTCCTGACTAGTGAGTGGAAAGGGTAAATATTGATTGACTAGCTGTGCCTGCGACTTCGTCCGCGTGGAATAGTTTCTTTGGGCAGTGATTTTAATGACTCCCAGTGCCTGCAGCTGGCAGCGGCGCGGCGCAGATCTCGGCGCGCTTTATATACCCGCGCAAACGTACAGCAGGCTCGACGTGATTAGTTAAATCGGCGTAACTTTTTTATTTATGGACCGATTAACATGAAACAAACACTAAATGTTAAGGGAAGCTTCCAGCAATATATTAGTGAAAACCGCATCTTAATCGGATACGCGGTTTCTGAGATTAGCGTGCACAAACATACAGATAAACAGACAAACCGACAAACAGACAAAAATTCCAAAAATCATTGTTTTGGGTACTATTGCATTAATAAAGGCCTCCCATAATATTTTTTCACATATATCTTCCATGTACAGACAGCGATTCGTTACATTTTTATTATAATGTATAGATGTATAGATGTATAGATGTATAGAAGAAGAAGATTATATTAATTAATGTCATCACAATACATCCTCTAAGTGTCACAAAAGATGACTAAGGGAATATCAGGAAACGCGTAGCAGCATTTACCTGCGTTCAAATAAATACTGCGGTCACCAACCCGCCTTCAGGCGAACCCCCCAAGTGACAATTGTAACTGGGGGAGCTCTATATCTAGCAGTGGATGTAAAGAGACTGATGATGATGATAAGGAAAGTCTTATTTCAAATCCAAATGGTCGATTTGTAATAATTTGTAATGCAATGTCTATGGAACTAGTGCACTAGTTCCATAGACATTGCAACCGAGATAGACCTATTGAGATTACAATTGGCGTTTGTCCTGCTATTGACGCAGCGCATCACATTCACACTCAGGTGTGTATATCAACTCATTAGTATTCACTTGTGCGTGACATAAAGCACACAAATTAATAGTCTAGTAGTGTATGTTTATGCTATAAACTATTTTTTTTAGATGATAGATAGATTTACGAGAGCAAGCCAAAATGCTCTCGATAAAGCCATGTATTTTAGCGAAGATTTTTTTTTGTATTGATTTATTATAGTGGTTTCCCGTCGCTTGATGAAAAGCTGGAAAGGAAGCTCAAGTCCCTCTGGACAACGGGTGGGAAACCTTAGTTACCAGTCAGGAAGATGCTTCTTCACACTTTGTTTAAAAGTCAAGTCAAAAGTCAAAAATCTCTATTCATATTATAGACTTGAGACAAGCACTTATAAAATAACAGGAATATTTTTTTACATCTACAGTGACTTCTGCACTAAGCGATACGCTTGTGTCTATGGATTTTTTGATAAAATGAAAATGAAAATCCACGATTTGATAAGTTACTCGTACAATTATATAATTGATTTAGGGTTTGTGCTCAAAAACCTCGCCAAATGCCAACCCGAATTCCCAGGACCGTCCGAATTCTCTAATCCCAGTTCAGTTTGCCGAAGTCTTACAAAATCCCACTGGCGAGTGGCACTGGTTCCGCTGCACCCTTGTCCGACGGCACAGACAATTTGCCTGGATTCCCGTCGAAAATGAAATCGCCCAGTAAAACAATGGCTGCCGGTCCGAATTATTCATGTAAATTCCCGCAATGATAGGACGAAATCCGCACCGGCCGGACTGGAATCACGTCGAATTGGTGGAAATTAAATGAATAGTGACGAATGGCCGGTGCATTTGCATCTCGATACGATTTAAACATGCCGTTATTGGTCGAGTTGACGGCCCGTCCGCGCGACACGGCGGACATTCCCCGCGATGTGATAAAGCGATTCGATTGTTCTACGGCATCGAGATGATAAATGGACGTACTATTTTAATGATTCTCATTTCTGTTGCGCTAAAATATTTCAGTGCGACTATTAATTTGTACGGATGGGAGCCTGGTGTTCTAAAATACAGGCAGATTTTTGCCTACATTAGACACCAGTCTGCCACAATTTAAAGTGACCAAAATAGTTAAATTATATAGTTTTTTTTTTTTTTTTTTTATTCGTTGATGCCGATCAAACTTTTAACTAATGTAGATATTCAAATTCTCTTTATCGTTGTCGTGTGTACGACTAGTCATCATCATCGCAGGCCTCTCTAGTTGTTCGCCACTTTGGTCAAACATCTGGAGGGTTTTCCCATAATCGCCACGCTGGGCAGGTGGGTTGGCGATCGCCGGGCGTAGCTTCTCGCTCCGGCAACGCTGCTGCCCGTCATCGAGTTGTGATATTTAGCTACACCTTCAATTGTGATGGCTATACCGCCACTAGTCGGTTGGCAGTTGGTAGTTTATTATTAAGAGATTACTACGAAACTCATACAATCCAGGTCCCACTGTCACGCTCCAATAGGTTCGTATTGTAATGACAGCTTATTACGTATGTGCGGCGCTGCTCGCCCTAATGGCCACTAATTGAACGTCTCATTGCTCTGTGGCTAATTGCCACGTCGATTATACGCGGCCGATATGCGCGGTCGACGCAGTGAGATGCACAGTGGGCCTTACACGGTTGGTGTGTGATGCGTTGTTGGTGTGTTTCTACAGCGGTAACGCTATGTTATGTGGCAAATGTCAGTCTTGCACATACATTAAGTACAAACATCACCGTCTTTTATATCACCCTGTGTATCATAGTGTAGATAATAGTATAACATAATAAAAGTCAGTAATATGTACTCTGTTCCAATCAAAAAGTCTCATTTGACATATTTTTCGCTTCTTAGAACGTAACTGTGCACGTAATGTGTACTTATATTATTGATTAAATAACCATATTTTGTAAACAATGATTAAAGCACTTTGCAAATACACAATGAACTGAAAACATTACACAGTAAATAAATACGATACTTAGTTCTTGATTATTGACATCTGTCAAATTAAATTTCGAAATTTTAATAGGGTACATAAACATAGAACTTTGTTATAAGAATTGAGTAGGTATAATATATTCTTATCTACAACGCAGATATTATAGAAATTCATACAATCCAGGATCCACTGTCACGCTCAAATAGGTTCGTATTGTAATGACAGCTTATTACGTATGTGCGGCGCTGCTCGCTCGCACTATGGCCACTAATTGAACGTCTTATTGCTCTGTGGCTAATTGCCGCGTCGATTATACGCGGCCGATATGCGCGGTCGACGCAGTGAGATGCACAGTGGGCCTTACACGGCTGTTGTGTAGTGCGTCGGTGCTGTGCTACAGATATCATATTTAATTGTAATGTCCGTTATTTGTAAACCGTTATTGTATTTATTTGTATCCTATGATACACATAGGATATTTTTTTAAGTATCCTCCAAGGGTCGGTGTATAAGTGACGGCACGAGGTACCAATAGAATACAAGATACGAGGTACACCTCATTCAAGGTATATTGGTATTCGAGGTCGTTGGTATATTATTATCATCGTGAAATTGTAAATATAGTCGGACTGTTAGATGTTAACTATTATTATGTTAACTATTAGATAGATGTCAACTATTATTTTGCTGTAGATTTTGATCGATCAAAGTGTTGATAATTTTTTTTTTTTTTTATATAGTGGCTCGACATAATGGCTTCCCTACGCCTGATGGAAAGCGAAAGAGAAGCCCAAGTCGCTGTGACAACGGGCAAGTAACTGGTCAGTTACTTGTCAGTTGCCACCGCCATGCCGGCCCAACCCTAACCCCCCACGAGCTCCGGAAACCCTACTCACCGGCGGAAACACGACCCAGAGGTCATTTGACTGCGGTATTCTATAGGGTGGAGGTCCTTCCCCGGACGGGCGGCTCAATTCGAGCGAAGATTCGCTATGCCCTACCTCTCTTATTATCTCTAATTTAACGCGTGACAGATTTTAATTTAAGAATTTCACTTCGATCGATTACAGTCTACCGAAAAATTATAGTTAAACTGTAAGCATTATGTTACAGTTCACTATCTTTCGTCAGTTTACAATCTCGCGAGACAAATCATAATCTAACAGTATTTACAATTTAACGGTGACATAATACAAACACTCAAGTCTGTAGTGATAATTTATCTAGATATTTCCAATGTTGGTGTTGATGTTATATTTTATAACACTTTACGACATAGAATATTTGACAAGAAGACATCAAACATTGATCCCCGGGCACAGATCACTCAGCTTGCAGGAAGTACTTCCACTTTGATGGAAACACTAATATACCTCGTGCTCTATGAATCCTAGCTTGAAACAGAACGACTTGAGAAGTGCCGGCTTATGAGGAAAGTTTAAGCGGTGCTCGAACACAAACACAAACGGTTAACAGGCTAAGTGTGCTCACTTACTCTCTACAGCCTACAATTGTAGTTTTATTCTATCCTACTAATAACTAATTATAATCTAAAATAAAAATAAATTTTGTAAGACTAATTATAGAAAGAATAGTTTTATTGTTAGATCAAGTAATAAATACAATAGTACTTACAGCGACATATTTCACGTAAGTGTGGCGCGTTTTCGACGCCTTCTTAAAGAGCACACTACTGAAGTAAAAAATACATAAATAATACCAGGCTTTCCTTTTAAAGGTTTAGATTCTTCTTTCCTTTTTTGGCTCTCTCCTCAATGAAACAATTTAGTTCACTGTTCATGACACAAATGCTTTAATACCTTTATATTATTACTGTTTTGTTACTGAGTGTCTCATTCAACATTAAAGTGAATAAGCTAGTTAGTGGGAACTGGTTAGGCTAGTGAATTAGTTTAAATTATTCTTAAGCTATTAATTTAAGCTATAATGTATTAATTTAAGCTGTTTGTTTCCTTAATAAAGAAAAATGAAAATAAATAAAATAAAAATAATCCTACTAATATTTATTTATTTACAGTGAAAGTACAAATCTTGTGTGTGGCCTTTTACATCAATGTGAAATCCGGTAATAGGCATTCTAAAAACTGCTACTCGTATAATTATATCTACTAATATCCAAGTAAGAACTTTTAGGTATTTATTTATTTTTTATATATTACATGTAAATTATTTAGCAGTTACAACTATAAATAAATAATAACCTTAGATACGTATTTTTGTAAATAAATACATATAACAGTAATAATATAAATGCAAAAGTTTGTAGATAGATGGACGGATGTTTTTTACTCTTCCACACGAAAACTACTAGACGGATTTGATTGAAAATTTACTGCTCATACATCAGATGGACACAATAAGCTATGATTTATAAGGTTAAATCATTCAAACTGAATCGTCGATTTAACAAATTTATGATTGAGATATCAACCATCCATCATTCATGCCATCATCCCGCTTCAAGAAAATCGTTTTTAACCAAAACAAAGTTATTATTGATTTCTTTTGAAGCACGCGATTGAACCATCCATTAATGTATATGAAGCGCGATCTACAAGCCAATATAGTAACACTATAACCGACCGTAATAAATTGTGTATCTTTTTTCTTGTTGTAGGCCTCAGAGCGGCGGTTAGATTAAATTGTTTCGCCCGAGCGCCCGGAAGTTATCCTCGCGGTCCGTCAAAAGAGATGTAGGGCATAGCGAACCTTCGCTCGAATTGAGCCGCCCGTCCGGGGAAGGACCTCCACCCTATAGAATACCGCAGCCAAATGACCTCTGGGTCGTGTTTCTGCCGTTGAGTAGGGTTTCCGGAGCTCGTGGGGGGTTAGGGTTGGGCCGGCATGGCGGTGGCAACTGACAGGTAACTGACCCGTTACTTTCCCGTTGTCACAGCGACTTGGGCTTCTCTTTCGCTTTCCATCAGGTATAGGGAAGCCATTATGTCAAGCCAATATAAAAAAAGATGTGTACGAGTATAAGGCTGTGTACAATTGTACATGCAACACCTCCTCCTCGCGTCGTATTCCTCATTCCTGAGGGTCGTGAGTCCCCTGATAAGACGCGAGTTTGTGCTTAATGATGTCCGTCCATCAGCACCTATCCTTGGCATAATGGTTTGCTATGTATATTGTATATCTACTCATCAGTATTCATTGGTTTTTTTCCTAATCACTAACATGGAAACATTGATAGTGTACACTTCTACCAAAACATTGCACGGATGAAGCCAAGCCAATCAGGCCAAATGTTTTGCAGTATCGGGACCTCGACGGATCCTTATTTCCTTTATAGTTATCGCGGGCCCTACCATTTGACTTGTCCTACTGGTCAACGGGGTTAAACCATAGCCATGTACCTGCCTGCTACCTATGCCACTTTGTATGATAGTCCTTCCGGTATTAAAGTTTTACTGAAGATAATATCTTGTAGACCTTTTATCTTGCGATTCTCCTCCAAGACAACTGTGCGGAGATCGTACCCGAAACCACTGTTTCAGAGGTTGCGCTAACCAAACAAGTAAATCTAAATAAATAACTCAAGACATGCCACGCCGGACCACACATCGCCATTTAGCTATTGATAGACAATTTATAAACTTACTTAGATACTTTTTTTTTGTAAATAAATATTATACATAGTAAACACCCAGACCAGTATAAACAGACATGTTCATGAACACAAATGTTGGTACTGTGCGGGAATAGAACTAACGACCCTTGGCTCAGACAGCAGAGTTGGTAGTGACACCAAATGTGCCATCGGGCCAGTCAAGTTTTTCAAAGAACCATCGAATCTACTTATATGTTTTTACCTATAAATGTACTTTTGTACACGTGACTATTTTCTCTTGATTTATCGACTTGTGCGTGAATCACAAGTATACGCCCCTAGTAGTCACAATCTAGTATAATAGTGCAGTCAATGAAGCATTATAGGTCCGAATTTTTTTACTGTGAACCGAATTGCATACAATTTTGGGATTAGGTTCATCTTACCATTAACTTCAAAAGTGAAAATGATTTGAACTCCGCCACCACCATGGGGGTGGTTGCCACCCCTTCTCGGGGGTCAATGGTTGTTTTTTCAAAAAAACCTCGGATATCGATTGAAGATCTAATTTTAAGTAAAAAAGTTTCTATAAAGTTTCTCGAAAAATCTAATACTTTCCAAGTTATTGGCAATTGAAAATTCGCAAATTTTACACGATTTTCATCAGTTTTTTTCAAATATCTCCAAAAATATACGTTTTATCGAAAATTTTATAAGGAACGAAACTGTAGCAGGTAAAAAAATGAACAATTTGGTTTTTTACAAAGTATTCTAAGTGCAATATTAAGCTAGATATTAAAGATCAAAGCCGTTTTTTATTTTATCTGAAATTTCATCGATGTAGTCAATGCCATCTAGCAGCGAGCAAATGCATTTTATGCTTTCTAATCGAAAAGGGTTTGATAGTGCTTGAAATAAGCTTTAAAATGAGCTTTATCAAAAGTCTTTTGCACGTAAAATAAGTGAGCTATATTGCAAATAAGCGGAGCATCGAATGTTTTTTCTTTTCAATCAATGGGTTTAAATAAGTGCCATTTCCACCAAAACTAAAATTAATCATATTTCGCCTAGAATTAACTTTATTATGAAGAGTTTTATAGATTGTATTAGTTTGGCTGCTTTAGGACACATAGTTTTCAAAAAAGTCACGATTGAAAAAAAATCGAGAATTTCAAATTTTTAAAAATCCCACCCCTTTTTCATAATATCTCAAAAATGACGACAGATACGTATAAAAGTGTAGGGATAAAAAATTTAGGTATTTTTCTGACAAACAATTTGGTTTTTTTGTTTTTTCTATCAAATAAAAATTGACGGAGATATGATTGTTTAAAGAGCGCGTGGCAGCGCAATCACAGCCTCCCTTAATCGTGACTTTTTTGAAAACTATGTGTCCTAAAGCAGCCAAACTAATACAATCTATAAAACTCTTCATAATAAAGTTAATTCTAGGCGGAATATGATTAATTTTAGTTTTGGTGGAAATGGCACTTATTTAAACCCATTGATTGAAAAGAAAAAACATTCGATGCTCCGCTTATTTGCAATATAGCTCACTTATTTTACGTGCAAAAGACTTTTGATAAAGCTCATTTTAAAGCTTATTTCAAGCACTACAAAACCCTTTTCGATTAGAAAGCATAAAATGCATTTGCTCGCTGCTAGATGGCATTGACTACATCGATGAAATTTCAGATAAAATAAAAAACGGCTTTGATCTTTAATATCTAGCTTAATATTGCACTTAGAATACTTTGTAAAAAACCAAATTGTTCATTTTTTTACCTGCTACAGTTTCGTTCCTTATAAAATTTTCGATAAAACGTATATTTTTGGAGATATTTGAAAAAAACTGATGATAATCGTGAAAAATTTGCGAATTTTCAATTGCCAATAACTTGAAAAGTATTAGATTTTTCGAGAAACTTTATAGAAACTTTTTTGCTTAAAATTAGATCTTCAATCGATATCCGAGGTTATTTTGAAAAAACAACCATTGACCCCCGAGAAGGGGTGGCAACCACCCCCATGGTGGTGGCGGAGTTCAAATCATTTTCACTTTTGAAGTTAATGGTAAGATGAGCCTAATTCCAAAATTTCATGCAAATCGGATCACAGTAAAAAAATTCGGAGGTTAGCCCGTATTTTTCGCTTCATTGACTGCACTATAAATCTTGTACGCGAGCAGATGGCACGCCCCTACGTAACGAATAGACCGGTCGATTAGTGGGACGATTTAGAAAGATAAAAACTTGTTCTTGTTTTGGTCTGAAAACTGTTCTAATATGACAATGCAAATGATGCAGCTGGAGAGGTAGGACATCATCATCATCATCATCAGCCTATTGCAGTCCACTGCTGGACATATGCCTCTCCAGTTGGGCAGGCGGGTTGGCGATCGCAGGGCGTAGCTTCTTGCTCCGATGACGCTGCTGCCCGTCATCGGCCTGTGGTATTTAGCTACACCTTCTATCGTGATGGTTTTACCGCCACCATTCGGTTTGCCAGAGCCTCGTTTGTTATTCGGCAGGATGCACCACGGGCAGGTTAGGATGGCTTGGAGCGAAAAGGTGATAGGTCGCTCCCTTACATCCCATATATAGGTAGGACATAGCGAATCGCTATAAAATACCACAGCGAAATGACCTGTGGGTCGTGTTTCTACCGGTGAGTAGGGTCTCGTGGGGTTGTGCTGCATCGGCAACCGACTACCTATTTCATAAAAGGGACCTAGCTAAGTACTTATATTTTGTTGTTCATTTTGAATCGATCAAAAACTATTTTTTTTTATAGTAGCTCGACATAATGACTTCCCGACGCCTGATGGAAAGCTAGAGAGAATTTCGATCACTATTGGATTCTCGGAACTATTTGTACGATATACAAATCGCCGTTTATGTGCCGCCGAGCGCGACCGCGCAGTCGCCGAGCGCGAGCGCGCAGTCGCCGAGCGTGCCGCCGAGCGCGAGCGCGCAGTCGCCGAGCTAGAGCTGCAGGCACAGATAGCAGCCTTAAAGAGCTCCAGCTCCAAGACCAAGTCACGAACGCAGAGGTGGGTAGAGTCCGTGATAAGTAGTGCACATTCAAATCTGTCGGTTTGCCCGCAGGTCCATGATTGCACCGTGACGGGGCCCAACGAGGGCGATTGCGTGGCCGCGCCCAGCGCCGCCGGTGTATCCGCCGCGGCGAGCGGACACGCGCTGCACGCGCCCCCGAGTCCTGTGTCTCATGTCGCGGCGCCTTTGAGCGCGATGAGGCCCACTGCGCCGGCATCTAGGTGCGGACGCGTGGTCGCACACGGCACCGACGGCTTGCACGCCGCGGTGGGCGACTGCGCGCTTCCCCTCGCGCCTACTGCGGTGTCGACGCCGGCCCCGCTTGCTCTCCCCTTCCGACATGAGCTGCAGTATGCTCCGAGACCTGCCTATCACGTTGCGGCGCCTTTTAACCCGACGAAGCCCTCTGCGCCGGCATCTAGGTGCGGACGCGTGGTCGCACACGGCACCGACGGCTTGCACGCCGCGGTGGGCGACCGCGCGCTTTCCCTCGCGCCTACTGCGGTGTCGACGCCGGCTCCGCTTGCTTTCCCCTTCCGACATGAGCTGCAAAACCCTCCGAGACCTGCACTTCACGTTGCGGCGCCTATGAACCCGACGAAGCCCTCTGCGCCGGCATCTAGGTGCGGACGCGTGGTCGCACACGGCACCGACGGCTTGCACGCCGCGGTGGGCGACCGCGCGCTTTCCCTCGCGCCTACTGCGGTGTCGACGCCGGCCCCGCCTGCTTTTCGACTCCGACATGAGCAGCAATATGCTCCGAGACCTGCCTATCACGTCGCGGCACCTTTGAACGCGACGAAGCCCTCTGCGCCGGCATCTAGGTGTGGACGCGTGGTCGCACACGGCACCGACGGCTTGTACGCCGCGGTGGGCGACCGCGCGCTTTCCCTCGCGCCTACTGCGGTGTCGACGCCGGCTCCGCCTAATAAAGTGTTCGTCCCCTGCGTTCCTAGGCACAAAGAGGTTCTCTTGTCTTTTTTTCCCGACCTCCTCTGCTATGAGGATGCTAAGCCGATGCTAACCATCGGTGCTGACAATCGGCCGCTAACCATTTCGCAGTCTACGGTGCGAGGCACCTCTTCTCTACCGGTAGCGGTTCGTACAGCGTTAGTTTGGGTGCTTTATGGTTGTTTCACCAGCAAATGTACGCCGCTTGGTGAAAGAATCAATTTTTGTAACGCTACTGATTCGTCTTTGGAATTTTATTTGAAAGAACATTTTAAATTAGACTCTATTGGTATTATAAAGAAAGTCTATAATTCCATTGACGATCAGCGAGCCATTGACATTTTAAACAAGACTACACGTCGGCTGTCGTCGGGTCATTTTGAAACCGGACTCCTTTGGCGATATCTATCAGCCGTCAAAATTCCGTGTAGTTAGAGATAATAAATTTTGTAAGGATAGATCATATGCCGATGCGTACTCTAGTTACATTCAGTCTAGTGACTGGCCCGTTAAGCCTTATTTCAAACCTCCCTGTACTGGAAGACTTGAAATGTCAACTGGAACAGGTAGGTGTGATTGTAGACTCTGCACATTTACTACCTTCACCGGTAGTAGCAGACGCCACTCATTTTAGTAAGTGGCTTCGGTTACCACGTGCTACCGCTCGCACACATCTGGCTTGTAAATTATTTCGGTCTTTGTTAAATAATTTCCCGCATACAAATTCAAAATTCATTAGCGCTAGGGATTTGGAAGTGGCCGAGGAGAGCTTGTTCATAAAGGTTCAGGTGGACGCTTTCAAGGAAGAATATGGGGCCTTGTTAGCGGGCCTCCCTGTTAATAAGAAAAGCCGTATAAGTAAGCTATCCTCGTGCCGGGTCAACGGTTTGATACGCTTGAGAGGCAGAACCGGTGCTTTCACTAATGCCATGACGGCAGAAAGCTTTACGCATACCCCTATCGTCCTAGACGCTAAGCACAAGATCGTGCAGCTTCTTATAGCGCACTACCACGAGAAATGCGCACACGCGAATTTGGAGACTGTGGTAAATGAACTTCGCCAGCGCTATTACATTTTCGGGCTGCGCCCAGCAATGAAGAGAGCCGCGAGATCCTGCCAGAGATGTCTGGTGGTCTCAAGATCCACACCAGCTTCGCCACCCATGGGGGACCTGTCGATCGAGCTGATGGCTGCGTTCCAGCGCCCCTTCAACTTCACTGGGCTAGATTGCTTCGGTCCTGTATCTGTCTCCGTCGGCCGACGGGTGGAGAAACGTTGGGTCGCCCTTCTTACGTGCCCGACAGTACGTGCCGTGCACCTGGAAACTGTTGCGAGCCTATCCACGGACTCCGCTATGATGGCGCTACGAAGGTTCATCGCGCGTCGTGGCTTACCACAATATGTTAGAGGCCGAGGCGCTGGTCAACACGCGTCCCCTGACGCACGTTTCCAACGAGCCGGACGACGAGGAAGCCATCACTCCCAGTCACTTCCTCTTAGGCACTTCATCGCCGTACCACCACCTGGCGCGGGTTGACGACGCAGCCCTTATTCGTCGAGTATGCTGGCGTAGGGGTCTTCGCTTAGCTGATCATTTTTGGCACAAATGGGTTATATGGGAATATTTGCCACAGCTAACCCCACGTCCACAGACTGCATCGCCAGCTCCAGCTCCCGTCAAAGTGGGAGATTTTGGTTTTTGTGGCAGACGGCAACCTCCCACGCGGCACCTGGCCCAGAGGGCGGGTGGTACGCGCTCACCCGGGCAAGGATGACATTACCCGGGTGGTTGACGCGGGCGGGTGGTACGCGCTCACCCGGGCAAGGATGACATTACCCGGGTGGTTGACTTGACATCGTCATCGGCGACCTGTGAAGCGGCTGGCAGTGGTGGCCAACTCGACGTCTGTTTATAGTCGGCTTCCTAATTAGTGCTGTGCACGGGGGGCGCCATGTTGCCGACTCATTGGTTTTTGATATTTTTTGATGTTTTGTTTATAAGAAGAATAAATTAGTTGTCATCCGAAATTGGCGTTCATATTTTCATTTTTTCACCTTTTATATTTTTCTCTGATTTTATCCGCAACAATCGTATTCATGCAAATCATAGTGGATTATATCTATCGAGTGCCTTTCGTATTCGTACGCCGCGGCGGATGAAAAGTAATTTTCTATTTCACTCATTTTTTTTTCGTCGGGAGAGCCTTTACGCACCAGAGCTCTGAGTGCTGAGTTATTTTGGGGTCACTATCTAGAGGAGAATACTCAATAAGCCCCCCCGACACTCATACACACACACTAGACAAAGAAAAGCTCACTAAAACAGTAACTTGTCAGTTGTCACTGCAATTATTGCGGTGACAACTGACAAGTGTGACAGTGTGCAGTAAAGATTAAATAAATAAAGATTAATTGCTTAACATCAAGCCTGATCATCAAGAGCTTGACCCCAACTAGCCAGTTAAGGGCAAGCTCTACCCATTTACAAATAAAAAAATAATACTACCTGAACTTCACGCACAAATTTCTTAGGGTTAAAAAGAACATAATTTGATTAACAAAATATTGATTACTCCTTTGTATTTAGTGTTAGTAGAACATCATCTGATGATCAATCTGTGTTTCCTTAGATATCTCGATCACTCCTAACAAACATTTATAAGAAAACCTCATAGTAGGGGCTCACCGCAAACGCTGCCGTTCAAAAACCCACGTCATCCAAGAAATCGCCCCCTAACGACGGCCTCATCCCTGGCCTAAGAATAAACCGTTTTGTATCGAGAATTGAATCGCCAACTCGGCCGGCCGAAACACATTCGCAGTTAGGCACGATTGCACGGACCTCGGGACGGGGGACACCTTTTTTTTATCTCAGATTATTTCCGTAACAAGAGTCGGATCGGTTCGAGCATTTTGTCCCAGAGGTGTTTTTGACGGGACCTCTCGATTTGGTTTCGGACGGGTTAAATGTAACGGAGATAGGATGGCTATGGAATAAGCTTGATATTATCGACTCATGTAAATGGTGTGACCGGCAGAACATGTTTTTATAATTTCGATCGGGTTTGCGTTTGGCCACATACGCCAAGGAGTTCCATAGTTCGACCGTTCGTATTAACGAAGTGAAATTTATACAAGAAATATCAAGGAAAATAAGAAATATAACCCATTTTATAAGCAATAAACACCATAAGCTGTTATTTGCATACATTTGGCGCAGTAAAGACCATATGGTAAAAATCTTCCTTAACTTGTTTGACCACAAGAAAAGTGGGATCCGGAGTAGGTGTAGAGTGGTAGGCACTGATACTGCAGCGGTGATAAAATGGTCTACACGCTGAATTTTGCTCTTTGCTCTGAACTGCAGACAGAAATTCCTAGGTTCCAAATTTTTCAGATTTCGGCAAGCGGCAGACATTATTAGAAATGCTCTCTCGTTTTATTCAATCTAGAGTCTTATCAGTAGTAGTCTCTTCTTGGCTGAGTTTCAGTCACAGCGGTACCTCTAAGATAGGTCATTTAGTACGAGGTACAAGTGTGTTCGCAAACACACATGCACTCTCTGTTCATTCAGCTAACGGTTGACGTGCATTCCAATGCATGGGGGTTCCACCAACTTCATGACTCCGGGGCGGCTATGATCCAGTAGTTTGCTGTCGAGAAATCACTCGATTACTCAAGAGAAACCCTGTAACACTTTTCGACTTGTCCAGAAGTCGAGAAGTTCAGATTCTAGAAATCTGGACTTCTTGGTCCCTAAGCGGCATGTGTTTCCGGAACAACGAGGCAGTCTTATCAGTATTACACTGGCGTTAACAGACGGAATTGGATCCGATAGCGAAGTGTAAGTGCCGACTCGACACTTCACAGCTAATGCTACACTTCATTATTATTGACCGTAAACCTTTTTTAGGGTGTTTTGTATGTAAAGCCTCGTATTAGAAGCCTACTGGGTACAAAATCACGATTAGGGTTTTTTGAGAGAGGTGTCGGAGTAGTATGTTGGCTGGTGTCTTTGTCTTTGTGCAAAGGTACATTACGATGACTTGATAAAGTGCAAATATGCTACCACTTTTTTTTGCAAGCGCAAAAATGGTAATGGACTGATTTCGCGCAGCGAAAAATTTTTATTATGCTGATTTGTAATAGTGTTAAAATATGTACCTACGCTGATATAGCGTAGTACTTAGATACAGCAGTATCTACGTAGTAATGTATGTAGATATGGCGCAGCACTTAGACGGTACCACGCTGATTTGGCGTAGCACTTAGATGCTACTACGATGATTTGGCGTAGCACTTAGATGCTAATATGCTGATATAGCTTAGCACTCAGATGCTACTACGCTGGTTTGGCGTAGCACTCAGATGCTACTACGCTGGTTTGGCTTAGCACTTAGATGCTACTACGCTGATATAGCGTAGTACTCAGGTGCTTCTACGCTGGTTTGGCGTAGCACTAAGACGCTACTACGCTGATTTGGCGTAGCACTTAGAGGCTACTATGTAGCTTTGGCGTAGCACTTAGATGCCACTACGCCGATTTGGCGTAGCACTAAGATGCTACTACGCTGATTTGGCGTAGCACTTATATGCTACTATGTAGCTTTGGAGTAGCACTTAGAAGCCACTACGCTGATTTGGCGTAGCACTAAGATGCTAGAAATTATAATTTCTAGCGTTTTAATTGGCGAGGGGGTGTGGCTTGGCCGGCAGTCGGTGATGAGTCACTATTTTCTTAACGCGAATGAACTATAGAGATTTAACAGCGATATTAATAGGTTGTGTAATGCGTTCAATAAAACGTTTCGCTAATAAAAGTTACCGCAAATTGGCCGTATTTACCAATATGTATGTAAGTACTAATCTATTGCTCATTAGTTTAGTAATACATTTCGAGTGCAATCAATATTTATTACAATCCACAAAATCAGTAATCGCTGCCATAATTGCCTAGTGGATACGGCTTTAGGGTTAACGTAGGGCCAATAACTTTTTATCTGGCGTTTGAAAAATCGCCCCCAGAGCCGTGACCCCTCAGGTAACAATGTACAATCGCGTAAATATATAAACAGCAGTCGCCTGCCCGGGCACTCCATAAACCGAGCACTCGCCTGTTTTGAGAATGGGGGCGTTAAATATACAAAAGAAACGATATAGAGTGATACAAGTCTATTCGGGCCTGTTTTATAGTCGCCCTCGTAAAAATGTTACAGCGCAGGTATAGGCGTAGTTTAAGGGCCTCGAACGCCAATAAAACAGTAAATACATAAGGTTTTATTAGATCATAGCTCCATATTTCTCTCCGCTGCGTTTAATAAAAACTTAGTACAGTAAGCGTCGAGTCGAGTTACACTTTGGACTTAGTGCTTGGTCGATCTTCTTACACGTCAAATATAAATAAATACCACGCAACATCACATACATTGCTCCGATCGACTGCCTTTTTTAGGAACAAAAGGGGCCACAAGTACTGTAGACCAACGAGGCAATCAGATATACAAACGGAAATATTCGATGTGTGATGCCAACGAGTTCATTGTTTTCACAGTGGTACATTCTCCTTCAACTTGCGAAAACCTAAACAAAACAAATGCTACGTACCAATATTTGCGCCGGTATGCAGGTTCCATTCCGCGGGAGCTTCACAAGCGCCGCCAGTATACTACCAAAAGCCGGCAGACAGTACCTGCAAACAATTCACCAACAATCTTTGACGTCAGACACTCAAACACGAGCCACGGTTTAATATTTCGAACCGCCCCTAAATTATTCCAATAACTCGAAAGGGAAAATATTCCAATTGAGCCAAAACGCCAACTTTTTCGAAGTTTCCGATAAATCGCGAACATTCTTTGTCTAACGTTTCTGGAAGGATTAAATTTTGTTTAATTGGGAATTTCTGCCTAATACGGCAAGCGCTTGCAATATTGTTTTTTGTTTGGAATTTAATAGCAGCCGTTCTGTTTAATAATTTACCACAATATATTTTGAAACCGGATATTTAGGAGGATTTTTGACGATTACTCTCTATCTCGCCTATATTTAAACGCTATTTGTTAGATTATTATTTGACTGGCTTGGATACGTATGAAAATATGTACTCAAATATTTTATTATGAACGAATGCCGGTTTAAATTTCGCCGTTTATTTACACCGAAACCAGAACTTCCCTTATTGAATTGCAAAGTTTCCAGCGGTTTGCATATTCACGAAAAAAGCGCGGAACATATTATGGTAAGCGATCCTGTGTAAATATTGAGTATATTTGTTTTTATACAAAGGGAAGCATTAGGAGAGAATCGGAAATAAATATAGCAAAAAATTCAATCAGACAATCTATATCTGTCTATATATACAAATTATAGAAAGATACGTAGACTTTATTGTACACCATAAAAATTAACTTAGAAATAGGAACGAATAGGGGTTTATATTTATTAGCTAGCATCAATTCCGTTTCTGTTGATAGCTCACCCCACAGTTATTTTCCACCTATCCTCTACCCAAAGGTTGTCTGGAAGATATCGCTTATAGCGATAAGGCCGCCTAAATTGTGCAACAAGTGTCTGTAATACCTAGTTTCTAAGTCAATTGTATGGTGCGCAATAAAGAATATCTATCTATCTATCTATGGTCTTAACTTTGCGGTCTCTTCCGAAAAGCAAGGCAGGAAGGACTTCTGTATGAGTATATTAAGAGTCTTCTTCAGATTTCAGCTTCTGAGCTGGTGGTATGTTTTTCCTGCTATGCTAGCGGTCTGACTGCCTCAGTCACCACGCAGGGCAGGCGGGTTGGTGACTGCAGTAAGTTTTTTTTCTTTTTTTTTTATAGTAGCTCGACACAATGGCTTCCCTACGCCTGGTGGAAAGCCAAAGAGAAGCCCAAGTTGCTGTGACAACTGGCAAGTAACTGGTTATTTACCTGTCAGTTGCCACTGCCATGCCGGCCCAGCCCTAACCCCCCACAAGTTCCGGAGACCCTACTTAGCAGCAGAAACACGACCCGGAGGTCATTTGGCTGCGGTATTCTACAGGGTGGAGGTCCTTCCCCGGACGGGCAGCTCAATATGAGCGAAGATTCGCTATGCCCTACCTCTCTTACCCAGGTAAACGGTGCTGCCCATTTCCTGATGTTGTGATCTTCAACGATATTACGGGATGAGACGGGGTGATCCTAAATCCAGATACCGGTATTTTGTAACCTTAGTTTAAGATTAATATTATGCTTTGCTTGCCGCATCTAACTATCAAATAAGATTTGTGTTCAATAATCTATGGTTCCAATCTCCGTGGCTGCTGCTGAGCAAAGCAAAAGGACTAGTTTGCTGTAATCCCGGGATCAAATGACGGCGCAATCTCGCTGTACCGTGCATGTAATCTGCGGCGCAACCCGACCAGATGACACGAGACATTTTATCCTCAAACTACACAATTTACACTGAATATGAAGCTTTTCTCACATTATTAAGCGTTCCTATATAAGTAGATAGGGATGCAAGGGAGCGGCCTATCATCTTTTCGCTTCAAGCCAACCTCACCTGCCCGTGGTGCATCCTGCTGAATAACGAACGAGGTTCTGGCAACGTCTTGAGTTATTATTAAAATGATTCTACACAGGAGTAGACTGGCTCGGTGGCTCAATTGGTAGTGACCCCTGCCTCCTGAACCAAGGGTCGTGGGTACGATTCCCACCCGGGACAAACATTCGTGTGATGAACACTTATGTTTGTTTCGTGTCTGGGTGTTTATAATTTGTATTTAAGTATTTATTTGTGGTACCTTCGTTGTTCTGATACCCATAACACAAGTGCTTAAGCTACTTACTTTGGGATCGAAGTAATAATGTTGTGTGATATTTATTTATTTATATTTATATGTGCTTTTAAAGTAGTAGGTAGGACCTTCACCCTATAGAATGCCGCAGCCAAATGATCTCCGGGTCGTGTTTCTGCCGGTGAGTAGGGTTTCCGGAGCTCGTGGGGGGTTAGGGTTAGGCCGGCATGGCGGTGGCAACTGACAGGTAACTGACCAGTTACTTGCCCGGTGTCACAGCGACTTGGGTTTCTCTTTCGCTTTCCATCAGGCGTAGGGAAGCCATTATGTCGAGCTACTATAAAAATAAAAAAAATAAAAAAGTAGTGGAGACCGGGTACAAAAGTAACGCGGGTCGAAAGTAACAAATGCTCTCTAGATTTATCCAATGGGCGAAAGGTCGCTTTGCCGCCTTCAGGTGATAGCCCTGTGTCCTGACTATGTGTTACTTTCGACCCGCGTTACTTTTGTACCCGGTCTCCCCTAACTTCTAAGACCAAGTTGTCTCTTAACCGGAAGGGCAGTAATTAACACATGCTTCCATTAGCGGCATTGTCGTCTGATCAAAGAACCAATATGGCGCGTCCATGAGTTAAATGGGCCAATGATTCGATTACCGGGGAGTGCCGACGGACCCGGCTCAATCAAAGGGGTGATACGTGCGATGAAGCCACCCTCCTACTACACTGGGAGAAATTAAAAATACTCAAGTGTAGGGTACGCTTGTGTGATTTGAGACAGTAAAATAAAAATAAAATAATGTAGGATGAGAGATAGGTATTTCTCTCGGGTTCTGTCCCACGCGAACCGGATTGTAGTAGGTAGGCACGAAGATGACGGAAGGGGGTCCCGATGACGTCACCGCCAGAAGAAACACGATGAGTTCGGTCAAAGTTTATTGATGAGCGTAATTACAATATAATGATGAAATCCGGTCCCCGCAATCGTGTTCGTAGGCGATGCACGAAGCAGAGTGCCAGTTACAAAGGCACAATTATGATAAAATAAAGATAGGTCCTAAACGTTCCACAGAGTTCTGACGGACAGATGCTAAGTGGTCGAAGTATGAGGGATGAGGGAATGAATTGAATTCGGAATTATGAATTCGGAATTAATTTTACACGGTGGCTATGCGAGACCTTATATAGCTGGAGAATCGTAACGACCCCGCGATGTAATGTACACCTCGCGCCATCTATTGACGCTTTGCGGAACTAATGGCTTGAAATGTTGATGAATGTATGCGAGACCATATATAACTGGGGAATCGCAACGACCCCGCGATGTAACGTACACCGCGCGCCATCTATTGATGCTTTGCGGGACTAAAGGCTCGAAATATTATCATTCGCCCATAGTAATGTACACATTGGAGTGTTGTTTACAATATATTTGTATTGGGTTGTGTTACAATCTCCCCCTCTGTCTCCGATAGGCGTCCCGACCAGGAGACAGGACAATAAGAAAAGTTATTAAGCGAGTTTCTTGGGTCGCCCCCGTCTGCGCTTCTCTTGTTGTTCAGTTTGTTCATTAACTCTCGTCTTCTTAGGACGTCCTCTCCTTCTTAGAGGATTGACTGGCTCAGGTGCATTATCGGTGTTTCGATAGGGCTTTAGTGCCGAAGTATGATAAACCCCAAGAGGAACTCCTGGGTCCTGTGGGTTTGCAATTTCATATGAAGAAGATTCAATTTTAGCGTATTGTACAGGGTGCTCTTTCTCTCCCTCCCCCTGTACTGAAACTACTCCGAGAGCATAGTCACTAGCATCTGTTTTCAGGATCGATCATTCGCTGGAAAGTAGCATAAGCGTTTCGCAATCCGAATGGCATTCGATTCAATTTATAAATTCCAAAGGGCGTGGTGAAGCAGTACAGATATGAGTGAAGTGGGTTTGGTCTCGTGCAGTCTATTCTTGGTATCAGATATACATCAGGTACAGTTATCTCATTTAGTCTTCTATAGTCCACACACACTCTAATTCTATCATCTGGTTTTGGTACTAGAACCACTGGTGCAGCCCAGGATGAGGTACATGGCTCAATGATACCCTCAGCTAGCATTTTGGTTAGTTCAGTCTTAAGAGCTTCTTTGCGTGGTGGTGACAACCTATACGGTGGCATTGATATTGGTGGGTGATCTAGTGTCTGTATGCAGTGTTCAATGGCGTGTGTCGGGGTATTTTTAGGAACAAAAACATCATTGTACTCTTCCAACAAATTATTTAATCTGGTCACCTGACCTTGATCAAGAGCGGTTTCTATATTTACAGAGTTTAGACCAATATTATTAGGAAACAAACTATTAGAATGAGGGGAAAGGCTCGCTTCCTCCTTGTTAACTTGAGCAATGGCGTCCTTCATTATGTAGTCCAATCTAGGGGAGTATCCATCAAAGATAGTGTCTCGAGGTCTTTTATTTTGTGGAGGTAGGTCAATAGGGATAAGCCGGTATTCTGTAGAAGTAGCCCCAACGGGTAGGTCTGCATGTCTCATCTGTGGTATCTTTGTCGAACAAATTGAAGATACCGGAAGGTTTGGTTCTACGGCGACAGGTTCTTCCAAGATCCTAGGCACCACTGTATTTATATCGACCATCCTTGGAGGGGTGGCTTTGTTCTTGAAGTTGACAAAGTCCTCCGTATATAATTCGTACTCCTGCATAGGGTCATCAACAAAGTTCCAGGTGAACTGGGCTATGTTCAAAGCGATACCTGCTTGTCTGAGGAATCCTATTCCCAACAACGTGCGGTTGTCCTTTGACTGAGGCAAGACTACAAAATTCGTCTGGATCTTCCTTCCACAGAGCTCTACAGTTGTGGTGAAAGTAAGGACTTGTTGTAGGCGAGGGATTCCATCTGCCAATGTGATCAGAGCGCTCTGCTCTGAGAAAGAATGTCCCTGTTGCTCCAGTGCCTTATAAAGTTGGTATGATGCAATATTAGACTTTGCACAAGTATCCACGAACGCGGTACCATCTATTCCAGTGACCTTGATAAATACCGCAGGACGCGCATGCGTTATAATTTGAGCATTGACTGCGCAGAAATTCAAATTGGTGGTACTGGCCGGTTTCCCGCTGCACGTAGGGCAATTACTGCGATAAACGCCTGGTGCACCGCAGCCGTAGCACGACAGCTTAGTAACAATCTCTTGTTTGACTGGCGTATTGGTTACCTCAGATCGTGTTTCGGAGATTGGTTTCGAGGTGTTATTTTATCGCTTTCGACACTGTTCATAAGAGTGTCCGGGGTACTTGCAATAAGTGCATCGGATGTTACTCTTCTTGTGTTGTTTGCGAGCCGGGATAGTGGGTATCAGTTTTCCTTCCTGTTCGTTGAAAACTTATTCGACATCGCGGGCGTCGCGTAGCAACTCTTCAAAATTGCTAACACTGGTTCGGGGTATCTTGTCTCTGATGAAAAGATTTAATAGGCTGTAGACAATGTCAATCTGCTGTTTTTCTTTAATTTGTTCATCTTTGGGAAGTTGCGAGAACAGCATCCTCTTTTTTGCGATGAAAGTTGCTGTGTCTTCCTTCTCCTGTCTTTCACTTATTATCTCGTGAAAGATAAGGTATTCAGGCTTCTTTGGTGCGAAGTTATGACGGAGTTGCTCTTCGAATTGTTGCCAGGAAGTAACAGTGTTCTTCACTCCTTGCCACCAAATAGCAGCCTCGTCGTGCAGAAGCAAAGGTAGTCCATCCAAGGCATCCGCGTCGGAGATGGCTTCAATCCTCTTGAAGACACGGAGACCCGCAAGAAACGCTTCCACAGCTTCGGTTCTTTTCGCGCCATCGTACGAATTCTTACATGCTGCCAGGCTGCTGCGTCGATTGCCGATTGTTGCTAGCAGCTGTGTGAATTGCTCATGTGATAAGTTGATGCTCATTTTGCTCCTCTCAGTGTTGTCGATGCACGTGGTCGTCCTGCCGTATCTCGTGACTACGAACTTCTGGTCGCGTTGGGCCCCACGTTGGGCGCCAGATTGTAGGATGAGAGATAGGTATTTCTCTCGGGTTCTGTCCCACGCGAACCGGATTGTAGTAGGTAGGCACGAAGATGACGGAAGGGGGTCCCGATGACGTCACCGCCAGAAGAAACACGATGAGTTCGGTCAAAGTTTATTGATGAGCGTAATTACAATATAATGATGAAATCCGGTCCCCGCAATCGTGTTCGTAGGCGATGCACGAAGCAGAGTGCCAGTTACAAAGGCACAATTATGATATAATAAAGATAGGTCCCAAACGTTCCACAGAGTTCTGACGGACAGATGCTAAGTGGTCGAAGTATGAGGGATGAGGGAATGAATTGAATTCGGAATTAGGAATTATGAATTCGGAATTAATTTTACACGGTGGCTATGCGAGACCTTATATAGCTGGAGAATCGTAACGACCCCGCGATGTAATGTACACCTCGCGCCATCTATTGACGCTTTGCGGAACTAATGGCTTGAAATGTTGATGAATGTATGCGAGACCATATATAACTGGGGAATCGCAACGACCCCGCGATGTAACGTACACCGCGCGCCATCTATTGATGCTTTGCGGGACTAAAGGCTCGAAATATTATCATTCGCCCATAGTAATGTACACATTGGAGTGTTGTTTACAATATATTTGTATTGGGTTGTGTTACAATAATTTATTTCTGCAAATAGATTTACAAGTAAATTCTTTTGCACGTCATACTTTTTTTTTCCCTACTAGCACTTCGACGTGATAAGGATGAGGCCTGATGAGAAGAAGTGCCGCAAGAAACTCATCAATTTTGGCTTTTTTCAAAAATGTACTTTCATACTTTTGATGTCATACATTAATACAATATTTGTTAAGTGCAGGCGAGCAGCTCATTATGTCCATGTAATATTGTCGTCTAGGAAGTCTTGTATTTTATAATATCCTTTTTTCATAACACATGACTTAATATGAGACTATGTATTGGTAATTCAACAATATTCTGTGGTACTTTGTTAAAGAATTTTACACTTAGCCCAGCAAATGAATTGCCAGTTTTATGAAGCCTGAGTGATTCGTATAATAATAATCAAAATCGATAAAGGTAGCAACATCCAATGTGAAAAAAGTGGATCTTGCTGTCTTTGCTTCTATATGACTCATATGTAAGTAGGATGTAATAGATTTTGAATCACTCTTAAAATTTTGATATTATAATTTATTGCTAAAATCACTATATAAATAAATAAATAACCCAAGACATGCCACACTAGGCCACACGTAGACATCTTGGCCCAAACTAAGCCGAAGCTTGTACTATGAGTACTAGACAACTGATAAACTTACTTAGATACTAGTGACCACTGCCTTCAAGCCAAGGGTCGTGGCTTGTGGTCGTGGTTAGATTCCCGCATTGTACAAACATTTGTTTTCATGAACATGTCTGTTTTTGTATTTGGTCTGGGTATTTACTATATATCTATATACTTATAATACATCTGTAGATAAGTCAATTCTGTACATTAAATATATCTTCTATCAATATCTATACTTATAATAAATCTGTAGAGAGGTCAATTCTGCACATGAAATATTTTTTCAAAATAACTATCAGGGGCTGATTAGTGATCGATACTGATGGCAAAAATGCAATCAGTAAAATTTTTGTCTGTCTGTCTATAGAAACAAAAACTACTGAACGGATTTTAACGAAACTTGGCACAATTATTCTTCATACTCCTGGGCAGGTTATAGTATACTTTTCATCACGCTACGATCAATAGGAGCAGAGCAGTGAAGGGAAATGTTGGGAAAACGGGAGAAGCTTTTATCTGTATGTTTGAACACGCATCACGCAACAATATTGCATGGAATTGGATGCGGTTTTCACCAATGTATTGCTAGAGGTCTAACTTAAAATTTAATAAGAATTATTTTATGGAAATCCGTTGCTTTTGAAACCCGATATCCACGGGTGTGACGCCGCCGGCACAGCTAGTCTTAACTAATATTATAAAGCTGAAGAGTTTGTTTGTTTGAACGCGCTAATATCAGGAACTACTGGTCCGAATTGAAAAAATCTTTTTGTGTTGAATAGACCATTTATCGAGGAAGGATTTAGGCTATATAACATCACGCTGCAACTATAAGAAGCGTAGAAAGAATGGAAAATGTAAAAAAAAACGGGGAAAAAATAACTATTCCACGCGGACGAAGTCACGAGCACAGATAGTTGTAGATAAAGATGATCACATAATGCGTAGATATTGACATTTTTCACAAATTATTCTTTCCTTTTGCACCACAAAGATGTACTTGGAAGTCCAACTAGCACATATAACGAAACAAAAAACAGCACTGTCCAGGGAATAGGTGTGTGGAAACATTATTTTAATTTCGAGCAAAACTTTTGAGATGCAACTGGCGCTAGACTAAACAAAACGAAGTGCACAGCTGGGTATAATTTTTCACCGTAGTTGCAATTTTCGCGTTTCGTTCGTTCGTTTCTTGTTTTTTTTTGTTACACTTTCCTCGGCAATAGTTGCCGGTTCGCTTTATTATGTGAGCGACAATTCGTACATTTTCGTAAAATGCTTAAAATGTTTTGTACAAATTTTGTGTTGGCAATTTTTATTGACATGCAATTATGGGAAAAATTTCTCATAGCTGACATGAAATAAATAAATATCAGACAACATCGCATAATATTGCTTCGTTCGACCCCAAAGTAAGTAGCATAAGCACTTGGTGTTATGGATGATTTTGTATCAGAACAACGAAGGCACCACAAATACATAAATGCAAATAAAAACACTCAGACACGAAACAAACACAAATGTTTATCACACGAATGTTTGTCCTGGGCGAGGATCGAACCCAGGACCTTTGGTTCAGGAGGCACCAATTGAGCCATCAAGCCAGTCAAAAGCCACATTCATTGTAGGAATTAAGCCTCGCCAATAAAATTGTCTAGTACCCATAGTACAAGCTTCGGCTTAGTTTGGGGCTAGGTGGCGCTGTGTGGCCCAGCGTGGCATGTCTTGGTTATTTATTTATTTAATTGTACGCCACTTTGACCGATCTTGGGCACCAGGCAGGCCAGTGCCGTCCCTTGCCATCTGTCCTGTACAAATGTTCACTCCACCACCTGAAGGCGTCTTACACATGTTTTCCGAGAAGCGGTATCCACTCTAAAACGAAGATGGAGCGCGCTCGTTTAAAAAAAAAAGTTTTTTTTATAGTAGCTCGGCATAACGGTTTCCCTAACCTGATGGAAAGCAAAAAAAAGCCCAAGTTGCTGTGATAACTTGCAAGTAAGTGGTTAGTTACCTGTCAGTTGCCACCGCCATGCGGAAGCTCTATTCACCGGCAGAAACCAGACTGAGACGTCCTTCCCCGGACGGGCGGCTCAATTCGACCGAAGATTCGCTATGCCCTACCTCTGTTAAATTAATCTCGTCTTGAAGATTATTATAACTCTCGGGGAACACAGACTCCGGTAAAGAGTTCCATAGTGTGACCGTTCACTCTATGAATGTAGAGACAAAGCGCTTTGTGCGAGTTTTTGGAACCTGCACCATAAATCGATTACCCCAACGAAAGGGAAATATTAGCTAGATTACAAACTAGCCAGGATGGAATATTAGAAATTCCTAAATATATGTACTATAGGTGAATAAGATAATACAGTTTTAATCTACATCCCCTAAGGTGATCAAATATAAGATGGAAGTTTCCATTCAAGTTCCGATGGAGAATCCCATCGGGCCGAAATAAACTAACTCCAAACAAACGCGCAAACTAAGTTAAGCGTCCAAAATAAGGCAGTTTCATTGAAAACGCGCACACGTCTCTGCGGACGGGCCGCTAGTGATGCGAACGCGTTTATCGATAGCCGACTGTTAAGTTATACCGCCCTCAGTCGGCTATCGATAAACGCGTAACCCGTTAAAAACCCATTTTTCGTTAGGACTCGTTTTCCCTAGTTAAAACTAGTGTTAGAACTAGAAATAATCAGTGAAAGCTCGAAACAGATGTAGGTAGTGTGCTACAAAGTTCACCATGCCACCTATAGTCTCAAACTAAGCCGAAGCTTGTACTGTGAGTACTAGATAACTGATAAACTTACTTAGATACTTTTTTCTTGTAAATAAGTACAATTGTACATAACAAACACCTAAACCTATATAAACAAATGTTGATGCACACAAATGTTTATAGTGTGCGGGGATCGAACCCGAGACCTTTCCTCCAGTATCTATTCTTTAATTGTCGACTATTGTACAAATATCTATATGTATATTTGTACGTACACCATGTCCTAACGACGAGTCTTCCCACAAAATAATATTTATTTGAATAAAAAAATATTGATTATATCGATATCGTCTTACCGATACACTGGTAATAAGTTGAATTATTACTTAGACATCTTGGGTTATGGACAAGTTACGTATACCACAAAGTGAAATAAAGACGAAGAGAAATAAAACACAGACAATTATCCATACACAGAAAAAACACAATGAAGGTTTTCAACTAAGAAGTAGATTGGTAATCGACTAGGTACTCATGTAAAAGGGTAGAGTTTGTAAGCATTTGTGTGATGAAAATTTGTGTTTGTTCTGTGTCTGGGTGTTTGTATTTGTATTTAAGTATATGATCGCGATACGTTCGTTGTCTGAGTGGTTGGACCTGGACCATCTGGTTGGACAAGGAAATATCAGGAAATGGGAAGCAGAGTTTACCTCGGTACAAATAGAATGTACTGTGGTCACGAACTTGCCCGCCAAACGTGGTGAATAAGGCAAATCCCCCCAAATTACGTCTATCATTGGGGGAGGCCTATGTCGCAATGGACGTTTGCAGGCTGACGATGTATGAATGTTCCCGGTGAGGTTGCAAGATACAAAAATATTGCCCCTTTTTTATACCGGAGAAATGCGTTTATGCATCCCCGTCACCCGGGGGGGAGCGACGGGGTATGTGGGACTCACCCCGCCAAAGTGGCAGGGAATACCCACTAAAACTCCGGTCCTTTCATCATGCGCTTATGGGGGCGGTGTCAAGAGGCCAAGGCATACCTATACGACCTTGGCACCGCCAGCGCTATCTGCCCTTAAGGCGGACCTAACAAGATCACCCCTTAGAGCCATTACGCACTGTCGACTAGTCGTTGGCGACTCAGTCTCTCGGCGACCAAAACACTACGCGGCGACTGACGACCAAGTGCGCCAGGCCCTATTTAAACTCTAGTAAGTCACAGTCGCCGGCGACTGAGTCGCCAGCGACTAGTCGACAGTGCGTAACGGCTCTTAGGGGGGAGCGACGGGAGCGGCCCACTCCTGTCCGACGAAGATGAGGACCCGTGCAATGCACGTGGAGGTGCCCCCGCACCGACCACCCGCTGGGCCCCATCAGGCGACAAAAAAGGCGGGCAAAAATGTTGCCCCTATCGTAACTTCTCTATATGACCTGGCGGTCCCTCGGCTAATCAAAAACCAACACAGTTACAGCCCTACAGGACTTAGTTAACAGAATTAGCTGTACGGAGTGACACGTCACGTCTGGCGGACCTCGCGTGACACGTGCTCAATATTGTGCGTTCGAATTATCTCTAGTGTGATGTGATTAGCCGGGACCGATGGCGTTACGCGTTTAGACAGAGAGAGACGGAGAGTTCTTAGATAAGAACAGCAGTTTGCTTGCAAGTGTTCACTATGGAAGTATTAAGTAAGCACTACGTACAACAGGAATGAAGTGCTGGATGCGAGAGGTCTGGGACCGATCGAGAGGCCTATGTCCAGCAGTGGACTGATGTGGGCTGATGATGAAGATGATCATGACAACAAGAATGACCTGTTGTCGCAAAATTGAGCTCTCGCTTGGCTCTATAACTGTACATTTTGTCCCTCTCTGGTTGTACGTAGTACGTATTACTTGTTGAGGAGGCATGCATATGGCGTTCACAAACTCGTTTGTAATTGCACCATACGTCTGGAAACGGCAGCTAGCCGTAACAGCACGGTTAGATACGGAAATCATAGTTATGAATCCGAAGCTCCTCATCTCATGAACTGCCGTCCCGTTTGATTATGAGACTGAAACACAGAGTGAGCCTGAAACACAGGATGACCTCACTCCACCTGATGGTAAGCGGTTGTGAGGTCCAAACGTTAGGTCGACAGGCACATTTGGGCAAACTCTCCGCGTCTGTCACCCTTACTTCTCTGAGATGCCGATTTACGCCCCGCCTAAAGAATCCAGGATTGTAAGAGGAATTAGGCGGATTAGTCCTCTCGCGTTCACGCCTAAGCAGCGTAGGTCATAGGTAAGCGGTACATTATGACACATTGATTTATACAATCCAAACTAAGTATAACACGATCCTATGGGCCGTACTGTGGGACAAACAGGGATGTTATAGTAGCTCCATAGTAATAACTAGCTGTGCCAGCGCCGGCGCACGCGTGGATATCGGGTTTGAAAAATAACGGACTTCCTTGAAATACCTATCTATACCTAGTGCCTAAGTGTTAAGTTAAACCTCTAGCAATACATTGGTAAAAACAGCATTCAATTCCATGCAGTAGTTTTCGCGTGAAACGCGTTCAAACATACAGGTAAAAATTTCTCCCGTCTTCCCAACACAACCCGTTACTGCTCTGCTCCTATTGATTATAGCGTGATGAAAAATGTACTTTAACCTGCCCAGGAGTATGAAAAATAATTGTACTTACCAAGTTTCGCTAAAATCCGTTCGGTAGTTTTTGTTTCTATAACGAGCATACAGACAGACAGACAGACAAAAATTTTACTGATTGCATTTTTGGCATCAGTATCGATCACTAATCACCCCCTGATAGTTATTTTGAAAAAATATTTCATGCACAGAATTGACCTCTACAGATTTATTACAAGTATAGATATAGATAGAAGAACCAGAAACTTTTATTACAATATTTTACTCAAGCTTACCTATGTGTTGTATATTGTATATTAATACTTTTTCCTTATTCTTAAAAATCAGTCTTCAAAAGCGTAGCAAGATAATAAAATTAAAAATAAAAGATACAATTTTCCTCACCAATTTGCACGTGGCACTCGTGATAATTTAGTTTCGTTTGAGTTAGACACACTTGTTTGTTATGGCATATACGTGCCTTACTGCTTACCTGTGTAAGTAGGTACATAATTTGTATATAAAATGTTATTTTTCGATCATTAAAGAACAATTCGAGTTGTTACTATTTACGTATATTACATACTTGAGTGTTATCTTATTGAAGTCTTGTCTTAACCCATTCACCAATCCATGTATCCTATTTTGTGACGATACCAAGTTGGTAGGTTCGAGTATAATTTGTATATAAATTGCGATCATTAAAATACTATTCAAATAGTCGATATTTACATATATTACCTACATCAATCAATAGCCTTGGTACTGATGAATGTAGGCCTCCTTTAATTCGCGGCACATTTCTCTAGGCTACTGGGAAGCTAAGGGAGCGAGTCATCATCTGTCACTCCAAGACACCCCTACTTGCCCGTGGTGCATCCTGTCGAACAACGAACGAGGCTCTGGCAACCGATTGGTGGCGGTATAACCATTACGATTGAAGGCGTAGCTAGGAACCACAGGGCGATGATGGGCAGCAGCGTCACCGGTGCTAGAACCTGTACCCTGCAATCGCCAACCCGCCAGCCCAGCGTGGTAAATCCTCCAGGTGTTTCCCTAATGTGCATTAGAATTTATTGATTGAGAAAGGATTTATTAATAACGTTTTGTGTCGTTATTGACACAAAACCCAATGTTTGTGATCTCTCTGTCTCTAAAATCTGCCGCTGAGAATGCAACCTTGAACGTAGTAACTATTTATTAATCTGTGACCTTGACTCGTTCAATTAGACATTACAAATGCTGTGGCTTAACAATAGTTATGATGTATGTAAGTATAAATGAGTGTATTTGTCGCAACCACCTAACTGGTTCAATTAAAATTGAAGTTACATCGGTGTACCGATGGTCGCCAGAAAGGTTAAGATAGCGAAAACCATGCCACAGTCTAAGAAGAGAGGTGGAGCATAGCGAATCTTCGCTCGAATTTAGCCGCCCGTCCGGAGAAGTACCTTTTCCCTATAGAATAGCGCAGCGCAGCCAAATCCGGGTCGTGTTACTGCCGGTGAGTAGGGTTTCCGGAGCTGGTGGGGGGTTAGGGTTGGGCCGGCATGGCGGTGGCAACTGACAAGTAACTGACCAGTTAATTGCCCATTGTCACAGCGATTCCGCCTTCTCTTTCGCTTTCCATCAGGCGTAGGGAAGCCATTATGTCGAGATACTATAAAAAAGAAGCTGTTTGAGAATGTCCGGTTGCGTTTCGGGATCAAATCATAACCCATCCTGTCCTTTCCAATCCCGAACAACACGTGTTGGATTGCGTTGCTGAGGTTCTCAAAGTAAGTTTATTGTCTCTATTTTGTTTTATTTTATTGTAGTTTACTTGTATAATACTTAGTAGCACTTTATAGTACCTATTTGTATTTACTACAATGTATACTACATATTATTGGCGACTGGCTCGATGGCCCAATTGGTAGTGACCCCTACCTTCTGATCCAAGAGTCGTGGGTTCGATTCCCACTCTGGACAAACATTCGTGTGATGAACCTTTGTGTTTGTTCCGTGGCTGGGTGTTCATATTTGTATTTAAGAATATATTTGTGGTACCTTCGTTGTTTTGATACCCATAACACAAGTGTTTAAGCTACTTACTTTGGGCTACTTACTTAATATATTTATTTTGACGACCGATTTGGGTTAGTGTTAGTGAACGCTGCTCTGACACAGTGGTCACGGGTTCGGTTCTAGCACAGTACCTACAAACATTTGTGTAAATGAACATGTCTGCTTGTATAGGTCTGGGTGTTTGCTATGTATACGTAATACTTAAGTGTATTTATTTACAAAAAAATATTGCCATTTCGCTACGGAACCCTAAAAACAACATGTCCGGTCGTGTCGAACTATCGTTCCATCAGATTTTTAACGTCTCATTTTTAGTGGTACTTGTAGTATAAGAAGGAAGCAAGGTGTAAGCTGAATAATATTCCTTCACTTAACTATTTATATCACTTACAACGTTCTACATCAAGACTACAAAATGTCATTCACTTCCTTTCCTTAAGCCGGAAAGTGTCCCTACCTAGGTCACAAGTCTGTTTAGGTAACGCGGATGCTCCCGCGCCGCGTCACCTTCATTTATCAACATCAACAGACAGAGAGACGGACAGTCCCGGCCGGTACGCTTGTGTTACGCTTCAAGTGACAACTATAGTTTTATTAAATCAACAATGGTTTGCGCGCGAACAGCGATGTCACCAAAAAGTTTTTAAGCATCACGATCGAACTAGAAAAAATAAACAAAAGAAAGTCGATTTATTTTTTAAATATTGTTTATCGGCTCCGGTGTGATATTTTGTGTTCTGAAGTTTGAAATTTTTATTCCAATGTGCACTAATTACCTTTTACGAGTATACCTATTTCGTCGATGATGTGTTTTTTTTTATATATTGGTGTAATTTAGTGTAACTCTTGGTGTAATTTTTTGTGCTTTAAATATTTTTTCGAACGTGCATCGAGTGTCTTGAAATTCACGAAAGAAAAGAATGTGTTCTGGTTTTAAATAGCTTGCTTTAAGACAATACTAAAAAAGATGTCTTCTTCCGATTTCGATGAAGTTATAGACAAGTTTAGCATACATGGACGATATCATATTGTATTCCTGTTTTTTGCATTCTTGGCGTTTGCATCAAACAGTGTGTATAGCAGTAATTATGTGTTCGCTGCCGAGGAAACTGCATACAAGTGAGTTTAAATTTCCTAATTTTGTTAAGTTCAATGTCTGATGTTGGTCGATTTGGCAGCGGTCCTGCCTTCTATAGCGGAAGTTACGAATTCAATCCTAACCAGTTTAAAAATCCATGGCTATTTTTTCACTGAAAAAAATTTTTTTTTTTATAGTGGCTCGACATAATGGCTTCCCTACGCCTGATGGAAAGCGAAAGAGAAGCCCAAGCCGCTGTGACAACTGGCAAGAAGCTGGTTAGTAGAGCTCCGGAAACCCTACTCAGCGGCAGAAACACGACCCAGAGGTCATTTGGCTGCGGTATTCTATAGGATGGAGGTCCTTCCCCGGACGGGCGGCTCAATTCGAGCGAAGATTCGCTATGCCCTACCTCTCTTAGCTTATGCTACATTATGCTACATACGAGTAAGTGGCTGTCCCAAAAAATATGTGCGAGGTTTTTAAAGTGACTATTTTATAGTATGTAGATCGGATATAGAATACAAATCACTATCCCCATCTCTAACCGAGGCTGTTGTCAAGGGTCGACTGGAGCTGAAATCTCAAGAAGTCTGTTCCTTTTTTATAGTAGCCCTTCATAATGGCTTTCGTTTGCCTGATGGAGAGCGACAGAGAAGCCCAAGTCGCTGCGACAACTTGTTGTATAACCGGTCAGTCACCTGTCAGCTGCCACTGCAATGCTGGCCCATAAGATGCTTCTTCAGGCCCCGCTTAAAGGATCCCACATCAAAGGAGGGAGGAAACACATGTACTGGTAATGAGTTTCACATTCGACGGCGCGGCCAAGATAGGAATAGCATGAGAAGGCCAAGTTATGTCTGTTTAAATGAATACTTACTTAGAATAAAAAATATGTACCTATACTATCTACCTATGTTGTATACTATGTATTTTGTAATATACAAAGTCAGCTGCCTCAAAATAAGGTCAAGGCTCATAAGAATATGCTGAGAGAAAGAAACTCGTTTTTTACTCAAGCAAAGATAGTGGGGGTTTGTAAAAAGCATACAATGCAAATATGGAACCATAGACTTAGAAATATCCAGATATGCCAATGCAATGTGCCACCTAGTTTAGGCAGCACAAGTTGGCAAAACGATGAGGTGTCTTTTACTGACAACTGTGCCCCGAGAGACGTGACATCGCCTTCCTCGGGGTCGCTAACCGAAGTGCAAGGCCCCAAAAAACCTGAAGGCCGTTTAAGTCTCCTCTTAAGGCAGCTAGGGATACCTCGGTAGTATTCACTAAGCCCCATATACTGTGGGATTCAGGTACACCTTCCCCTACAAACGTTCTAAAGTGTGACATATTAAACGCTGAACGCGGTAAAAACCTTCTAACTCGACGAATCTTTGTCTGTTAGAAGGAAACTTGTATATAAAACAAAACGGTTTACTTTTTTAAGTTAAAAGTATCAATACTTTTGCCAAAACTTGTCCTGTCAGTTATTTCGAGGTTGCTGGGGGGATTTTTTTCTTATGACAGAGGGGCTAAGCGGACCTGAACTGGACCTTATTGATTGAGGGCGTTGCGGTGTCTAACCAGAGGAGTACAGGTCACAGGTTTATACGCAATAAGTTCAACAATAACCTTCTTTTAAATATAATAACAATAGATGTCTTAATGATAAGTATCTAATAGAATAATAACCCAAGACATGCCACTCTCCAGCGTAGCATGCGTGGTCCACCAAAAAAGCCGAAGCTTGTACTATGGGTGCTAGACAACTGATAAACTTACTTAGATACTTTTTTTGTAAATAAATACATATTATACATAGTAAACACCCAGACCAATACCATCAGACATGTTCATGAACAGCAATGTTTGTAGGTACTGTGCAGGAATCGAACCCACGATCCTTGGCTCAGAAGGCAGAGGTCACTACCAAATGAACCATCGAGCCAGTCAGCATATTTATATATATATATATATATATAATTATATTTATATCAGAAGCAGATAGATAGATAGATATAATATGTGCTTTATTGCACACCAAACATTTGACTTATAACTAAATACAAAGATATATTGACGTACAAGTTAGGCGGTCATATCACTTTAAGCGATCTCTTCCAGACAACCTTATAAAAGCGATCATAATATCATTATGATTCCATTCAGTACTTTACGCATGAAAGAGTGACAATCAGCCATCTCTCCATCCAAACAAACTTTTGCACTTATAATATTAGTAGGAAGTTATCGTCCAAGAAGGTATGTTATTCAAAACTCCTTTTCTCTTATTTAATACCTACAAGATTTTATTCTATGTCTGGCCAATACTTTAGTGTCGTGTTAAAATATTTAACACTTATCTCAGCAAATGAATTTCCAGTTTTATGAGTTGAGGTTTGGAATGGCAAGTCTGTCCTTGCTGTTGTGTGTTTATGCCAATCAGTTTTTCTGTTAAAAGAAAAAATATATGAATAAAATAAAATATAATGCAACACCTGCCAAGCTGAGCCGTTCCAAATTATAATACATTGGTGAAAACCTCATTCAATTTCATTTTTGTGTGATGCGCGTTCAAACATACAGATAAAAATGTCTCCCGTTTTCCCAACACTTCCCTTCACTGCTCTGCTCCTATTGAATGTAGCGTGATGAAAAGTATACTACTTATTACCTGCCCAGGAGTATAAATAATATTTGTACAAAGTTTCGTCAAAATCCGTCGAGAAGTTTTTGTTTCTAGAACGAACATACAGACAGACAGACGGACAGACAGACAGACAAAAATTTTACTGATTGCATTCTTTGGCATCAGTATCGATCACTTGTCACCCCTGATAGTTATTTTGATAATATATTTTATATATATATTTATTATAAGTATATACTTTGTTAAAGAAGAAGAAGATAGATAGATATATAGAAGAAGAAGATATTGATAAATATTTTGACATGAAATCAATGCACTGTACTTGTATTGTTGCAAGAAATGTAATTATTTCATTTTATAGGTAATACAATTTGATTTCATATTATCAAACTAATCGTTTGTCCTTAAGTTGAAAGTCAGTTAACAGAATTTGTAACAGAGCTATTAATTGACAAAGCAATTATTTTATCATCAATAATTTCTTCATTAATGAATAATATTACTGCGAAACAATTAATTCTATATGGAAATAAATACGGTGCTGCGCCTTCAATCGTGATGGTTATACCGCCACCAGTCGGTTGCCAGCGCTTCGTTTGTTATTCAGCAGGATGCACCACGTGCAGGCGAGGATGGCTTGGAGCGAAAAGATAATATCGCTCCCTTAAATCCGTGTATAGGTATGTGTAAAGGCATCCCCAAAGAAAAAGAAGGTTAGGTCCAGCTTACAAACCCTGGCATCACTCAACGTCTTGTAGGGATCCACTCTAAAAGCTTAGCGTCCAATCCCACACGTGGAATCGATCCGGTCAGCTCTCCACATGTCATTGAATGCAAAACCATCGAATAGCTACGGATGAGGAAATGCTTTTACCTATTTTCGTATTGATTAAAATATTCGTTCGTGTGGTTTTCGGAGTCATAATAGGACCACCTCATCTTGTGGCGTGTCATAGAAGGCTAAGGGAATATAAGAAAATGGCCATCAGCGCTTGCCTGGGTACAAATAAAACCTACTGCGGTCGCCAACCCTCCTGCCAAGCGTGGTGACTAAGGCAAATAAATCCCCGAAATCACAATAATTGTCATTCATGGAGATCTATGTCCAGTATTGGACGTTTGAGGTGATGATTCATCTCAGCATTAGGAATGTGTAATATGAAAATAAAAGTTTTTTCTATTTATTTCAGATGTAAGGACGAGGCTTTCGGCAACAATATTTGCTACATGACTGACAGTGACAACAAAAAAACTGTCTATTGCTCGGAGTGGATTTATGAAAATCGATATAGCTTCGTCGCTGAAGTAAGTATAATAAAACTAGCGACCCGCTCCGGCTTCGCACGGGTACAATACTATATGCATACATTATACCTACACATAAACCTAGCTCTTGAACCCCTCTATATATTAAAAAAAACAGCATCAAGTGACTTTGACTTTACAAATAAAACCTACTGCGGTCACTAAACCACCTGCCAAACGCGGTGCATAAGGCAAATCCCCCCAAATGACAATGCTCATGTCCATCGGTGGACTTCTGCAGGTTAATGATGATCATGATACAGCATTACTTCTTATCGGTTGGATTTCCCGCAACAAAACAATTCGCCTTCATTAATACTATTACATACATAGTAAGGCCGCAGCCGCATTTATTTACTTACTAAGCCAACCTTTTATTGTTTCCTTTTTTCCATTTGTAAATAGCAAACAATAAATAAATAAAAGACAACATCACTATACATTGCTCCAATCTCATAGTAAGTAGCTCTAGCACTTGTGTTATGGGTATCAGAAAAACGTACGTTGTCTTAACAACAGTACCTACCTTATTATATTATACCGAAATACGAACAATAGCTTAATAATAATATATTTGTCGACTTATAGAGGTAAGGTCAAACCTCTTTTAACATCAATCGCAATAACAAACAAGTTGCACTTGAAAGCAAACTGAAAGCGACTGTAGGAGTTCAATAGCACTTTAAATCCTACACATTATTTTATGCTATTATTATTCATAATATTATGTTTACTTGATGACAAAGAGCACCTTGCATTAATTATTATTTCCAAACACAATTCGGCCTCAATAGAGATATGTGACGTACAACTCTCCATTGCTAATACGAAACAATAGAAATTATATTCAAATATGAATTATAAACGGCTGATTATTGACAGGCCCTATAGAAGCATTTCGTGATAATACACCTACTGTATTTCAAACTGAATAATAAATCAAGGATAATGAAAATAAGAAGACAATGGACGTTCCACGGTTGCGAGCCAAATTAGATTCGACATGGTAACCTAATAACAATATTCTTTTAATCGTAATTCACTTGATGTCATGCGATATTATTTATTTATATTGTACTTACACCCCGTAAGAGAGCGACCCACCATCTTTTCGCTTCAAAGCCATCCTCACCTGCCCGTGGTGCGTCCTGCTGAATAACAAACGAGGCTCTGGCAGTCGACTGGTGGCGGTACCAGCGGTACCGCAGGGCGTAGCTTCTCGCTCCGGTGACGTTGCTGCCCGTCATCGGCCTGTGGTATTTAGCTACGTCTTCAATCAAGTGATGGTTATACCGCCACCGGTTGGTTGCCAGAGCCTCGTCTGTTATTCAACAGGTTGTACCACGGGCAGGCGAGGGTGGCTTGAAGCGAAAAGATAGGTAGCTTCCTTACATCCTATCGTCGGGCCCATTTATTCTGTATTACTTATTGATCTTACCTTTATCTAAAGGACTTGATCCTTAGTTCCAGTTGGCATGTCAAGAATGGAAGCGGACATTGGTGGGAACCGTCCACAGTTTCGGCTACATGATCGGGCTGTTGATAGTGGGACCGTTGTCGGATAGGTGAGTTTATACGAGCTTTAATATCTCTTGAAATTTGTATATTATTGTAATTCAGTAAAAAGAAAATAGTTTATAATGTGTGGACAAGTAGCAGCTATTTAGCCACATAAAACAGCTTATGTAACCCAAGACATGCCACGCTGGGCCACACATCACCATCTAGCTCCAAACTAAGCTCAAGCTTGTACTATGGGTACTAAACAACTGATAAACTTACTAATAGGTATACTTTTTTTGTAAATAAATACTTAATATACATATAGTAAATACCCATACCAATACAAAAAGACATGTTAAGGCACACAAATGTTTGTACTGTGCGGGGATCGAGCCCACGACCCTTGGCTCACAAGGCAGAGGTCACTACCAATTGAGCCTGTTAATATATTAATATGTTCACCCTTAGAACACCTTAGATATCCTATAAAACGTTGTTCTTCCTTCTTTCCTTTACCATATTTCTGCTCTTATAAGATTAGGAAGAAAGCTAACGTTGGTGATCACCGGGATGCTGGGCGAAGTCTTCGGGCTGTTGAAGAGCCTCACGCCCTGGTATTGGGTCTACATTGTACTAGAGTTCTTTGAGGCCGCCATAGGAGACAACTGTTCGCCCATGTTTATTCTAAGTAAGTACATACGTAAGTAAGCGAGTAATATTGAAAAAAATTAAAATGGCGCCTTTGCTATGATGAAGTCTACGCGAACGACGTCCAAGCTATGAATTATTTATTTATTTTCAAAAATCATACTACTAACACTATAGGTTTCCTCAATGCGATAGTGTAGATTAATTATACTATATTATTAACTAGCTGCTGCCCGCGGCTTTGCCCGCGTGAATATTCGTATAAAACATAGCTTATGTGTTAATCTGATGTACAAACTATATTCCTGTAAAGTTTCATTAAAATCCGTTCAGTAGTTTTTGCGTGAAAGTGGAACAAACATCCATCCATCTATCCAAACAAACTTTTTGCGTTTATAATATTAGTAGGAAAAGTAGGAAAGTAGACTTTATATACATTTAACAATTCAATCGTATAAGAACAGTAGAACAAGTTGTAAACCGTAAATAACTTGCTTCTATCTCATTATTAATAGAACCATATAAAAACAGATGTTCTAAACGGTGTTTAAGTGGGCGTTACGGCCTCGCAGGTCAGGGACCGTGCCACGTCTCTGTCTATAGTCAAATTAGTCAGGCTACGAGTAAATTATGCGAATAATGTTTGTAAACAAAATATTTGTTCTAGTTAAAGTTTTGAATGAAAGCGTGGTACGTACATTTCAAAGTTTAATAACGTAGTAAAATACAATTAGAATTAGAATTCATTACAAACATGAATTGAAGAAGTTTTAAGGTCAAGTGTGGGAGTTTCGTTCACAATCTTTTTTAAATTATCAATGTTTTTCTAGGTGATTAAACCTACCTACTCTTCTTTCTTAAAACCCTTGCAAAGTTTAAACTTGACTGGTTAAGGTAGTCACCAGTCTACCATCGCCCTACTCGACGCCACGGTAGGGTCCATCTGTACCACCTGGAGATGATTTCATCCAGAACGGTTCCATAGATTTGCAAACTCTGGAACGATCTACCAGTCGCGATGTTTACTGATCGTTATTGTCCTTCTTTACTTCTTTATACGTGGTTTAAAGAGAGGTCTTTCATCGTTGTCGGCAAAGGCATGGCTGTGCTAATGTCCATAGGCAGCGGTTACTGTTAAACATTAGATGGGCTGCTTGCTCGTATGCCACCAACAGCAACATTTTTTTTTTGCAGTAATAGAAATAGTATCGGCCAAGAAAAGAGTTCTGTTCTACGTACTCGCTACCTTTGGATACAGTTTTGGCGGCCTTATGCTCCCCACCGCAGCGTGGCTGGTTCCCTACTGGAGGACATTCATACAAGTGATATACGCCCCAGCGCTCTTCTACTTTCTCTATATGTTCTTCATAGACGAAAGCCCTAGATGGTTACTGACGAAAGGAAAGAAAGAGAAAGCGACAAAAATATTGCAGAAAGCAGCAGCCAGGAACAAGATTGTGCTTGACAATTCGACTTTGGAGAAACTGTCGTGTGATACTGAGCGGGATGTAAGCTTGGCCAATCTATTGAAGATTACATTCTCGTCGAAAGCTTTGGCTAAAAGGTTTGGATCGTTTTGAATTCTTCCAGTTATTATGTAATTAACAACTTGTTTTTTTTTACTATTTTCTTGCTCAGAACTTTGAGTCATCGGATAAACCATCAATAGTTAAATAACAAATCTATTGATAAGTAGTATTGTTGTCATGCAATAGTATTGCCTGGTTCTAAGCTATCTATAGAATCGAATTTGACCGATTGAGTTAGATTAATCGATAGTTGTCGTTTGGCATTAAGACTTCACTGGCAATGATTGTTTTACTTGCAATAATTGCGGATCTTTAGTAACATATCGCTGGATGAACAATAACAATGTCTGAGGATCTCTTCACCCAATCCGGGACCAATGATAGATGTCGGATGAACCAGTATCGAACGTTATGTACCTCAAAATATTCGAAGCCATTCAACGACTGCCTCACTCTAATAGTCGTAGTCGCCACAATCCAATATGAATTGATGAATTTAACTCTTCATCTTTTCCGATAAAAGGTGTCTCATCTGCATCGTCTGGTGGACCACTTCGACCTTCGTTAACTTCGGGTTGACCATCAACTCAGTCTCCCTCCAGGGGAACAAGTATATCAACTACATGCTCCTGTCTGTAGTCGATCTGCCCGGGAACTTGATCACCATTTACATCTTGAACCACTTCAAAAGGAAGCGTCCACTGATCGCGTCTTTTGTGATGGGAGCCGTGATGTGTCTGACACAACCATTTATACCTTCAAGTAAGTTTACCTTACCCTACATCCTTACAACCTACATAGAAAACGCTCACAAGAAATAACCTTTAAATTAAATTACTTAAATGAGTTAAAAGTGTAACTTTGAGTGTTTTGTCGGTTGTATTTGATAGAAGTTACATTTAAAATAGAGTAGGTAGGAAGTAGAGTCAATTTTGATTTTATTTGATAATCTGTAAGTGTTTGTCTCATTGCTGCATGCAAGAAACCTACAAAGTTATGAACGAATTGGTGAGGGCTTTATCCAACAGTGTTCTGCTCATCTGATGATAATGAAACTTTAGCCGGAGTATATTAAGTTGTTTGTCTTGCGCCAGATGATTTCAGCTGCTGTAACGAACTTCGTCTCATCAAACTCTAATGCACTATTAATAGCGAGTGCACGATATTTTTATTCCTAGCAAAATCATTAGTTAAAAGGTGGTAAATTGCATAAACAATTCATTATTTGTTCTGGTTTGCAGCTCTCGTGTGGCTGTCGATAACATTCTACATGTTGGGAAAACTCATGTGTTCCTTCTACTTCAACATCACATACATGTACACCTCGGAGCTGTTCCCGACCTACACCAGGAACTCGATGCATGCGCTCTGTTCGTCGATGGGTAGGATCGGATCTATAATAGCACCTCAGACGCCATTGCTGGTAAGAACAATTTTTAACAAGGTTAATATAATGGGCTATTATGGCTAAAAATTGTAATAAGTCCGTCTTTTAGCTTATTCAAAAATAAAAGACACCTATTTTTTTATTTGTAAATTAGACTATAAATTACAAAGTTATAGCCCGTTGAATTTACGCGTGACGTCACTCGGTGAGGCGTTTTTACGGAGCGAGTGACGTCAAAGACTCCCACTCCTAACTTCTGATGCTTTGTATCTTTGCTATTGTTTATTTGAATAAAAAAGGAAATATACGTGTCTTTTATTTTTGAATTAGCTAGAAGACGGACTAATTACAATTTTTAGCCACAATAGCCTATTGTACGAGTAGAGGCCACATTAAAAATATTCAAAATCACAAATATTAACTCGCACAAAAACTGCTAATTTGGAACTTTGGAGACTTCCCAAACCTTACAGAAAACTTTGGTGGCATTATAATTTCATTTCGCAAGATTAATAAAACAGCTAAAAAGCCGCAAAATGTTATTAAACCCGATTCTGAGAATAATTGTAATCAGGTTTTCTTACTTTCTTTGACACACTGTCATACCAAAACGAGATCCATTAACAAAATTACGTAGCTACCTTAAAAGTTTCGCTAGGATTATGCTTAATGTGTTAATTTTCGACGAACCGGAATGTACTGTAATGTATTTGCAAAGGCTTTCACAATTTCGAGCCTACTCAAACAAATATGTAATTTATTAAAGTGACATGAACTTTATTTGGTCCTTAATTTGATTTCGCCGTTGTGTAATTTAATAAAAGCTATGAAATAATTGTCTTGATTACTTATTAAAATGGGAAGTGGAAAACCTGAATGTCAAACAACATCACTTACCTACTCGTAAATTGCTCGGATCCCTAAGTAAGTTGTACATGAGTACTTGTAGTATGGGTACTTATACAACGAAGGTAGCATAATTATATTATACTTAAGTACAAAATCAAATACACAGAATCGGAACTAACATAAAATGTTCATCATTCGAATATTTGTAACTTGTGGGAATCGAACTCACGACTCTTAGTTCAGAAGGCACTACCAAATGAGCCACCGGGCGAGTCAAAATGGGCTATTTATTTATTGGTAGCTCGACATAATGACTTCCCTACGCCTGATGGAAAGCGAAAGAGAAGCCTAAGTCGCTGTGACAACGAGTAAGTAACTGGTCAGTTACCTGTCAGTTGCCACCGCCATGCAGGCTCAGCCCTAACCCCCACGAGCTCAAGAAACCCTACTCACCGGCAGAAACACGACCAGGAGGTCATTTGGCTGCGGTATTCTATAGTGTGGAGGTGTGCGTCCCCGGACGGGCAGCTCGATTCGAGCGAAGATTGACTATGCCCTATCTCTCTTAACTTAACTTAGCTATTTGTTTTTATACTACAGATGGACTGATTTGATACAACCTTTATTGTTCCGACATAATAGGACACATAGGACCCGTGGGAAGGCGTCGGCACTACAAATAATACAATGTTACGTGGCCGTAATAATGATTATTACATTTTACTTTTATTCTGCAAAATGCTCCCGTAGAACTTTTGGGTGTTTAACTCGAATTTTGTAGACTGATCGACAAGCTAACCTGTGGGTGGTTTTATGATCAATTTCACAATTTTGAAATGGACTTTCCATTGAAGGCCTGCTCTCATTTTTTTTATAATAAGATGAGCTTTAACGATGTCCTTTTGACAAATAATTTTGGTTATAATAATAATAATCATCATCAGCCTATTACAGTCCACTGCTGGACATAGATCTCTCCAGTTGTTCGCCACTTAGGACAAACGTCTGGAGGATATACCCATAATCGCCACGCTGGGCAGGCGGGTTGGCAATCGCAGGGCATAGCTTCTCGTTCCGGTGACGCTGCTGCCCGTCATCGGTCTATGGTACTTAGCTACGCCTTCAATTATGATGGTTATACCGTAACCAGTCGGTTGCCAGTGCCTCGTTTGTTATTCGGCAGGATGCACCTCGGGCAGGTGAGGTTGGCTTGGAGCGAAAATGATGATGGGCCGCTCCCTTACATCCCTATATTATAATAATTATCTTTATTTCCAAATAACAGTTTACATGTTTTAGTTTCTATCGGTCTCTGCACTAAGCTAAGCTTGTAGTATAAGTTATAAGTAATGGTTCTCTCTGGCAGCTATTGAGTAACCTGGAAAAACAAACATAGTTGTCTACCCTATCAAACGGACCATTTCCATATTATATAATTTTAACCGGAAGCTATAAAATTGTGAAAACATATTCTGCGTAAGCGAAAATTTAAGTGCAATTTTGTAAAATTCACCACAAACATCGATACAATTTAAAATGATTTAAAGCGAAAATGTAATGAGTTTTCAATAATTATATAATAGTTTATTGGAAATTCTACGATCGCAATTTAAAATACGGAAAATTGGATAATATGTTAACGGAAGTTACGATAAAAGCCCCGCAATAATTTGCTTTTTTATTATTTCACCGGATTAGTAAGCAGAAGTGGCAGTGGGCTGGCCATATTAGCCGCAGAACCGATTACCGTTGGGGTAAACGAGTTCTGGAGTGGAGACCGCGTATCGGCAAACGTAATGTAGGACGCCCTCAGGCCAGGTGCAGTGACGATTTGCGCAGGACGGCTGGCAAGTGCTGGATGCGAGAAGCCCAAAATCGACCTAAGTGGCGAACATTGAGAGAGGCCTATGTCCAGCAGTGGACTGACACGGGCTGATGATGATGATGATTATTTCCTTTCAGATGCAATATTGGACTGGGTTGCCGGCAGTTGTATTCGGCGGGGCATCATTATTAGCTGGTATCCTCACCTTCCTAGTACCAGACATAGGAGATAACTCGTTGCCAAACACAGTGAAGCAAGCCGAAGCATTAGGCAAGAAGGCGAGGAAAGAAGATTTACCTTTTAACGCTGGAGATTTGGCTTCAGCTAAACATAGCAAGAGTCAAGGAGAAGTTAACTTGGCTTTCAGTAATAAAGAAGATAGTGGGAAGGTGTCTAGATTATGATATTGTTAAGGGTAGGAAAAGTGGAAGCATAAATCAGTTTCAATGACATCTTTTATTCATTTGATCCGTCGAATTTCGAAAGCGAGATATCGGGCTCAAACTTGCGATGCTGGAAGAGTTAAGGGTCATGAAGTAGTGTGCAAATTTTCAATTATTTTGTTTGCCTAAGTTCGATGAAACGATTAAGATTTAGAATCCCTAAAACAAATCTTCTTCGAGCGTGCATAAAGAGTGGACCTCTTGCTTTATATTCATTTGTCACGGTTTTTATGAAGATGATGTTACACCCACGTGGTTTTTGTAAAAGAAGATAACATTTCGTATAAAACATGGGTGCGAGACTAAAATAATATAATTATTTGTCTGTTTATGAAATTTCCATGTTAAATAACATGTTACAAATATTGATGGGTATTTACATTACTTTGATTAAAAAAATGCCTAAATTTATAATTTTTTATTTTATTTTATTTATTTAATAAACTAATTTTGAAAATCCTGATTATTTATTATCTTCTAATCTATTGTATGTAGGTATCCTGTCATAACTTATAAAATGCACTGCATATTTGGGATGGAGCAAATGGTTTTCTGACGGCAGATGGAGTGTCAGTCGTTGTTGATGCGATGGGTGACCGCTGACTTAAAGCACGCGCGTTCACTTTATTTTTTAATCTATATAAATAACAATGAACTGATATTCGTTAGTCTGATTAAAACTCGAGAACGGCTGGGCCGATTGAGCTGATGTTGGTTTTAAAATGTTTGTCGTAGTCCAGGGTAGGTTTAAAAGGTAAATAATGGGTGGTACGAAGTCTGCCGGGCCAGCTAGTTAAGAATATAATTTTAGATGTTCCTGTATATCTTTAGGGTGAGTACTTGCGGAGAAGACGGACATACAAAGGGCCCTATGAGAGTTATTTTTTTAATTTTTTGATCGGAAATTGAACTATAAGTACTGAAATAAATCGCACCATTCATCATGTTGAACGCAGCAGAGCCTCTACCCGGGCAATGTGGCAGGAATGTGTGTAATTGCAAATGGCGTTGCACGCGGCGCGAAAACAATTTTCGATTTGCCAATTCCCATTCACCTGCAACATTACTCCCTGAATGCGGCCCGAACTGATTGTTGCCCGCAAATAGTCCTGCCCTGCCTGCAGTCGGAATGTTTTACGCAAATGTCGCTCTAATGTTGACGAGAAACGTTTATGCCCTGATGGTTTCAACACTGCCTTGTTGGTCATATCAAATGTATCTACATAGATAAATAGAGATTGTCTAAACTAAAATGATGCGCCCATCCACTTAATTAATTAATTTAATGCGAGTGCAAATATTACCACCAGCATTTCATTATGTGTGGGAGTGCCGATTATTTGGTAAACTATGATTTGTATGTGCACATGACAGCCGACTAGTCTATTTATTTTATTTTTATTTTTATTTTATTTAGTTTAGCATTAGTCGGGTGATGAATCAAACAACCCTGGAGCCCTCTATGGAACAGCGCTGTAACATTTGTATGCTGTATTGTCTCACACGTTTACTATCAACTAAACTAGTTGTACAATCAATCCGAGATTACGATCACTACTCAGTAATATTATCTAGTCAATCAATGGCAGGGTTGTCAATTATTGTTCATCAATGAAAGAAAGTGGGCAATACGGTGATACTACATAAGCCTCCGTGTTTCGGAGTACATTAAGCCATTGGTCTTGTAGGCCTACTCCGAAATGGTCATGTTTCTGCTGGTGAGTAGGGTATTCGGATCTCATGGAGGGTTAGGGTTGGGCCGACATGGCAGTGGCTACTGACAGGTAACTGATCAGTTACTTGCACGTTGTCACAGCGACTTGAGCTTCTCTTTCGTTTTCCATCATTAAGGGGCGTCTCCCAGAATGCTCAGACTCGAAACTATTTATAAAAGTCCATTTCCTACATTGAGCAGACCGGTAATCAAACCCAAAACCTTCAGATTGCCGGCATTGAGCCACCATCATTGACTATGGTTTCCCGTATGATGTACACTAATATTACAAAGAGGAAAGATTTGTATTTTTGTATGTAACGAATAAACTCAAAAAGTACTGGACCGATTTTAATAATTCTTTTTTTAGAGAAAGCTACATTATCACTGAGTAACATACGCTATATTTAGTTTGAAAATGTTTATAGAATATGGATAGCTAGTATTATAGAAACTTGGAATCACTTTTTGTTTTCCATCATACGAACGGTGGTCGATATGCTGTATTTAGTTCAATTTGACAGATAATAGCAGGGTGATGAGTGGCCGTCTGTACGTAATTCTCCATTTAGCTGTCAAACCCAAGGACGCTAATTGCGACGTGACGCAAATGCTTGCGGTTGATTGTGCGATATTCATGCGCCCATGGAATTTCTATACGGCCATAACATACCACAGAAACATAACAAGAATAGACCTGTCATTAGTATCTCTCTAAACTAAACTCTCAACCTCCACGTCTTTAGTCGCGAGATCCATAATATAAAGAAAAAAGAGCAACTTATATTCAAACAATTACAGAAACTTGCCTTTTCAAGTATTCTAAGTTCGACAGCTTGAAATAACCTCAATTAGAATGCTCGTTCTCCTAGAAACGAGCATTCGAAAGTACATTCAGAATGCGTATTGGATGCAAACCGCTCCAATGTATTGAAATTTGACGTTTGGCTGAAAGATCCGATATTTTTTAAACTTTAAGTGTAAGATTTGGTCACGATTTTAGCGCTTTTGATAGTTCTACTCTAATATATTGTGTCTCTACATGTCAGACACATCAATCTGGTCGACATTAATAATGATATCTGATAGTCTGCTGGCAACACGAAGGTAGATAATATTGTCAATTAGCGTTATTATAATCCTGTCATTTATCTATACTTCTTTACTCTATATCTATACTTTCTGTAACAACATACAACATTATATAGAACTTACTTGACGAATTTGAAAAATTCTTCATTACTTATCTCTGGCGAACATAAACTGTTTTGTTATTTAAAAAAAAACACACTTAACCGATTCATTGCGCCGGTACTTTTTGAAAACTTTTGCCCGTGGCGGCAAACAATTTTTTTTAAATTCGAGAACAAATTAATTAATAGTTTAGTAGTAAAACCAATTGTGTAGGTACCTACGTAATAACATTTTTATTGAATTCTTATGAAGTTCCAATAAAGATGTTTATTATTATTTTCAACAAGACAGTTTTTTCCGAAGGTTGTCTGAAAGACTTTTGGCGAGGCGATAGAGACCTGACGTGGCTTACTTAATTACTTGGAAGAAATCCTGTCTTCTGAACAAAAGGTCGTAGGTTCGAACTCCAATCAAATAACAATTCATGAGATGAACATTTGTGCTTGTTATGTACCTCTATGCTAGCACGCTGAGTGTAATGGCGGTCAATATGACCGGTAAACAATTATATTTTTCTATTGTGTCTGCTTTTTGGTAATCAAAGCTTAAATATTTAAGGATTTTTTGAATTGTAGAAAACAGTTATGATCTGGATTTTTTTCCTGGAACATCCAGGCTCGTTTTAGGCGAAGACGCTCTAAACAATGCGGAATACATCTTGATGTATATATTAACATTTTGCCATATAAATATTGTACCACATAATTGACTAATATTAATGCTATTTAGATTGTTCCTAATTATTTCGTTTAGGTATGTACCTACCTGTTTATCGTATTAGCATGCCGAAAATATGAATGTAGTAACACTAATAATTGTAACGTAATTCTACCCATGTTTCGCAAATAAAGATAATTTGAATTTGAACATCCTCTGCATCGGAATGCACGTTTACTTCTGCGCCTGATATCTCCCCGGCTGTGCCGAACTATCCTCTCATCGGGCTATTAGAGTGGAGGAACAGTAGTGCATCTGTGCGCATATACCTGTGCAGATTAATAGCTCATATGTATTGACTAGTTTCAGCTAAAGTTCGATCAGGGGTGCATTATATATTGTATAAGTTTGGTGTTTGTGGAGATCACCTCTCGGCAAACGTAATGTAGGACGCCCTCAGGCCAGGTGGGGTGACGATTTGCGCAGGACGGCTGGCAAGTGCTGGATGCGACAAGCCCAGGATCGATCAAAGTGGCGAACATTGGGAGAAGCCCATGTCCAGCAGTGGACTGATAAAGGCTGATGATGATGGTGGTTTTTTTTTTTTTTTTTTTATAAAAAAGGGCATTCAAGATGATCTCACTCCACCTGATGGTAAGCGGCCGTGAGGTCCAAATGTTAGGTCGACAGGCACAATAGGGCATACCCACCGCGCCTGTGGTTGTTCTGATTTCCATATTACAAGAATTCTAAGATCCTACTTCCTTGGAATTCAATATGACATCATCATCATCATATTAAAAATTTTTAATATGGACATGGACACGTGTTGAACCAGTCCCGTGCGGACTCCAAAAACACTTGTTAAAGTGACCACGTACAGAACAAGGCTACATCTTGTTATCCAAAGGACTGGGTAAGTTAAATTCAAGCACGCCGTCACGTATAACCGGCCCGAGCGAAGCCGCGTATTGTCGGTGTCGGTGATAAAAACTTTTTTCATTATCCGCGGTATATAGGAGCTTATTGAAAATAACAATGTCGCCCGGTGCTATTGTTTTATTGTAAATTACTTTGCGGGGCGAAGTGGGCTCCCTGAGGGAGGCTGCGTAGTACCTATGTGCGGGAGGACATGTTCCCATGATTGGTTCATCAACGCTGGAAACGGAACATTTGGTAACACGTTGGCTGAATGATATTTGGACATTTTCGCCCTTAGGGAGAGACAGGTGAAGGCATTCTGCTTCCTAGCAGTAAGTTGGCATTTCATCAAGTAATCAGACAAAATCGTTGGATTTAATATCGCTTAATATCAAGGGGGATGTAAGGGAGCGGCCTATCATCTTTTCGCTCCAAGCCAACCTCACCTGCCCGTGGTGCATCCTGCCGAATAACAAACGAGGCGCTGGCAACTGACTGGTGGCGGTATAACCATCACAATTGAAGGCGTAGCTAAATACTAAAGACCGGTGACGGGCAGCAGCGTCACCGGAGCAAGAAGCTACGCCCTGCGATCGCCAACCCGCCTGCCCAGCGTGGCGATTATGGGTATATCCTCCAGATGTTTGCTCTAAGTGGCGAACAACTGGAGAGGCCTATGTCCAGCTGTGGACTGTAATAGGATGATGATGATGATGATGAATATCAAGGAATTGTAAGCGATTTAAAGATTAGAATAAGCTTAGACATGCTACGCTACGGGCTACTATGGATTACACAGCGCCATATAGCCCCAAACTAAGCCGAAGCTTGTACTATGGGTACTAAACAACTGATAAACTTACTTAGGTTTTCATAGGCGGGCGACTTAATTCGAGCTAAGATTAGCTATTAGGGCATAGCTAATCATAGCTCGAATTGAGCTCCTCTCTTATACTTATCCAGTCGAATAAATTGTAATCTAGTCGAAAATCAATTGCAAGCGATTCATTTAATAAAAGTTCGAAAACCAATCAAATAGGTTTTTATTTTATTAATTTCCCAGCACGACAGTAGGTAGGCACTTGTAAAAAGTTTCAATAAACTCGGCTTGGTTTTACAAGGTATAAAAGTTGGAAAACAAATATATTGGCCGGCTTCGAACAGATTTTTAACAAAGTTTGTGTTAAGTAGTGGTGAACTAAATTGAAAGAATACTTTCAAGTTGTTACTATGATAATTTTATTGTGTTTGAGAGTTTCAGACTGTATGTTAGTTAACTTTAAAATCCATAACGCTTTTACGTCTTTACGTAAAAGCGTTATGGAGATTAACCAACCAAAGAATTAACCAACATCAAGTTAACTATTTTTTGATTGCGATTGTTGACACTCCTTATCATCATCATCATCAGCCTATTACAGTCCACTGCTGGACATAGGCCTCTCCAGCTGTTCGCCACTTAGGGGCAAATATCTAGAAGATATACCTATAATCGCCACGCTGGGCAGGCGGGTTGGCGATCGCAGGGCGTAGCTTCTCGCTCCGGTAACGCTGCTGCCCGTCACCGGTCTGTAGTATTTAGCTACGCCTTCAATTGTGATGGTTATACCGCCAACAGTTAGGTGAGGTTGGCTTGGAGGGAAAAGATGATAGGCCGCTCCCTGACATCCCTTACATCCCGATTATGAGTATATCCTCCAGATGTTTGCCCTAAGTGGTGAACAGCTGGAGAGGCCTATGTCCAGCAGTGGACTGCAATAGGCTGATGATGATGATGATGTATAACGATCCTGTTTTGAAAGAATTTAATCTAGCTATGCTTATGCTAGGTACTCAATCATGGTACTGCCAAATGATACACTTTTCTATACATTTCACATAATTTTAATAAATAGGCTCTAACAACATAGTAAGCTAACAACAACAACTTATAACATGTCGTCATCTAACTATGTATTCACATTCGTAACATTCGTCGTAGAATCTTCTATTAAAATAGTTTTTCTCCTGGTGAACGTTTTAGATTCTTCTAAAGAAGACGGTAGTTCTGTATTCTTAGTTTCTGGTAATGGGTAACATAATATCGAACCAACTATTGCCATTGCTCCAAATATGGCTCCAGACGATGTTTCTGGCAAAGAATTTATTGGCGGTGCCACTATCTGTCCAACCCTTGATAGAACAGATAAAAAACCTAAAACTGAGTTTCTAATAGAAGTAGGGAAGAGTTCGACGCCGTACAAGAAAACAATGATAAAAGACATGAAGAAGAAACAGTTGCAAACACAGGCGACTAACACTCGCAACCAGCTCATATGGACCGGTATGCATATCACCATGATCATGAACAGGCCAGAGAAGAAAGTCGTTGCCATCAAGAACGTGCGTCGATTTAAGATTTTCAACAAAAATAAAGCAGCTATCGTGCCTGGCAGTAGTAATGTGCCAGATATGGCCACGTTAGCGTGGATGTTCCCACCCATCTTCCCGATGTACTGGGAGACGCCGTAGTAACCCATTCCACAAACAAAGTAAATAACAGACATGCAACCGAGGTTCATAGTTAGCTTTTTGTGGTTGAAAATTTGCCAGAACTTCACTTTTCTGCGACTTTTCTGTGCGTGACTCGCGTGATAGGCTTCGATGTCAGCCTTGATTGTTTCGCACGAAGCTCCGTTACTGCAAACGAACGAATTAATACACAATTAAATTTTCGATGAAAACGAAAAGCACGTGGAAGTCATTACGGGTTCACATTGTTTTGTAATTCGCCCATTTTGTTCGCATTGGATTGAAAAGTAATTGCATATTACAGTTCAATGTGTTTTAAAATGTATTTTTAAATTAATTACTACTCATCGACCGTGCCCAATTCTGATTAAAAAACCATGATAAAACCTCGAGCGTTGTAAGAGACATAATCACAACGGATGAATTTTAGATGAACAAAATAATTTTCGTACTAACAATTTCGAGATTTTTTCCATTACTTTCACCGCTTTGTCAATATAATCGTTATCCATCAACCACTTAGGCGATTCCATTACCAGCCATTTTAGGCCGACAAACAAAAATATTGGTATTGACAAAGCCAGCTGGAACTCGTCGCAGTGGCGTAGCAAGTAAGACACGCCGGCCAGGGATATGTGGCTCATGTTTATGGGGATGTGGAATAGGGCGGTGACTGTCTCCCTGTGCCTGACTCCGCAGTACTCGACGCAGAGCACGTAGGCAGTGACAATGGCTCCTCCCACGCCGATGCCCTCGAGGCATCGCATCACACAGAAGGCGGCTTCAGACGGCATGACGCTGACCAAACTGCCGGATATGGCTAGGATGAGACAGCTGTACGCAAAGCAGGAGAGGCGTCCAAAGCTGCAAGAATTTTAAAAAGTCAGTTTTTTTTATTTATCATCTTCAACTTGCCCACTGTCTATATTTGCTGAACATACAACGAGTAGCTGCTCTGCATTTTCATATTGTCAAATTTAAACACTCGCTCTAAAATAAATCTGTGGAGAAGTCAATTCTGTACATCATGTATATATTTTCAAAATAACTATCAGGGGATGATTAGTGATCGATACTAATGCCAAAAATGCAATCAGTAAAATTTTGGTCTGTCTGTCTGTATGTTCGTTATAGAAACAAAAACTACTCAACGGATTTTATAGAAACTTGGTACAATTATTCTTCATACTCCTGGGCAGGTTATAGGGTACTTTTCATCACGCTACTATCAATAGGAGGAGAGCAGTGAAGGGAAATGTTAGGAAAACGGGTAAAATTTTTTGAACGCGCATCTCTCAAAAACTACTGCATAAAATTGAATACGGTTTTCACCAATGTATTGCTAGAGGTCTAACTTAAAACTAAGGTATAGATATAGATAGGTATTTTATGGAAGTCCGTTATTTTTGAAACCCGATATCCACGCGTGCGACGCCGCCGGCATAGCTAGTAAAGAATAAAAATGTTATGTTATATGTTGATTCTTAGCTTACGTAATTATTATTACTCTGTGTTTTAATAATAATCCGGATTCGATGATAAATATAATCGACAGAACCGCAGAGTAATCAGGCTGCCGGAAATTCTCGACTTTGTATTGGCTTTTAATAGTAAATAATCCTTTTTAAGCTACTTAAATTTAAATACAGGCATTTCAATAACGCTCTCTGGTGTAAATAATAAATTTACACTTAAACCAATATATGAGCCACCAATGATTGAGCATAATGCACACGCATGAAGAAAGCCTTTTGCATGTTATTAACTACTTGTTTATGCTCTGTTCAGTCAACGGCGAATTTACTGCGAAAATACTCGCTATCCGATTCGTCCCACAAAGGATCACCGGCAAAGAGAATCGGTAAGTAGCTCCGGGCTGATCTGTAATCTGTTTATGTGGAACCGGCCTATCGTGCCTCCCCATTCATAGTTAATCTGAACATGTCATAATAATAATGTACCCAGCTAATGTACCGAGTTCAAAAGCTTTGTCATCAAAAGTATACTCGTACTGTACTAGCTAAGTACAGTTAAGACTTTAGATGATACCGGAGCGAGAAGCTACTCCCTGTGATTGCCAATCCGCCTGCCCAGCGAGGCGCTTATGGGAATATCCTCCAGACGTTTGCCCTAAGTGCCGAACAACTGGAGAGGCCTATGTCCAGCAGTGGATTGCAATAGGCTGATGATGATGATGACTAGCTAAGTTGCCAAAGGTTTGGCGGTCTGATCCTCGTGCATCAGAAAGCTCGTTAATCCATTTTGGTCCTACACCTGATTTCTCTTAGGTAATTGTGAATTATCGTCTATCGGATTATAGAGTAAAAGAACAAAGATTGCACACAAACACACTTGTGCACTTTAGAATTTCCTTTGGCTAATCTCCTTCGAGATTGGCTACCTACTGAAGGGAATTCCATCAGGCGAGTATTATAATACTAAATGTAATACAAAAATTATTAAATTATTTTTAAAAAACAAAACACGTTGATTTCACAGTTGACAAATTAAATTAAAATAGAAATATAAGTTAGAATTAGAAGCATTTTTGAAAATTGAAAAAGTAACGGGTACTAACTTTAATGGATAGGTACAAAGTATTCTAAAAGCATAAAATAAAACATCTTACAGATCCGACAGAAATCCAAAGAGCAAAGAGCCGATTAGTGTCCCGACGTACGTGATGCTTTGCGAGAAGCTAACGACCCACGCCTTATCACACACCAGGTCGTACTTAGTCTGCATCGTCTCCGAGAACACACCTCGGTCCCACACCGGCTCCTCGCACGGACACTGGTTCGAAGCGTTCACCAAACGCGATGCGTCTGAAACGGTACCGTTACAATAATAGTCTATCGGCGGCGACAAAAAAATCAAATTCAAAACATGCCAGAATATCGGCAGCTTGCTCGCGAAAATAAAAAAGAAAAAGTAATAATGATACGGTGTTATAACATTGAATCGCTTTTCTATCGGATTATTTAGCTTGGGGTTTTTAACTTTAGACATTTGTAAAATTTATCACGGGAATGTTTCAGAAAAATGGTGTCTTTATAATCTCGTTGGTTGAGAAATCACATTTAGAGTAGGTAGGTATCGATTTTACAGCTAGCGCGCTATCGGCTTTACTATAAATTTGAAAGTTTCGCTTCCCAAAGGATATTATGTGTGTGAAGTGAAAATTTATACCGTAACTGTGTGAGAGACGATAAATAAATAATATCAGAGAATTGTAGTAGAGAATAGAGTAATATCTCTCCATTGTCTCGTTTGTAAAGTATCGTTTCCTGATACAAACGGAATAAAGGAAATATACTCGTTTGAATCGAGACAAATTGGACTTTCTTTTGTGATTCATATTTTCTAATATTCTTTTTACTTACTAAGCCATTTGTGGGGTAATAGAAATCTATATATATCAAAATAGAGTATACTTGGATTAACGGTGGGATACAAAGCAAAATCGAGATAACACTAATGTATTTTTAAACATATTAACGACATAATTTCTAAACCACATTTAAGTACCTACATCGACTGGCCCGGTGGCTCAATAGATGGTGGGCCCTGCCTTGTGAACCAAAAGGTTGTGGGTTCGATCCCCATCTGGAACAAACATTCGTGTGATGAACTTGTTTATATTTGTATTTAAATAATATATTTGTGGTACCTTCATTGTTCTGATACCCATAATACAAGTGCTTAAGCTACTTCCTTTGGAATCGGAGCAATGTTTATTGATAATATTATTTATTTACACTAATTACAAATTTTTTTTGGTCACCCCCAATTTTGATGTACAACGCTTTATACTGTGCATCAAAGCTTAAAATATAAAATAAAACAAAAGTAGGTAAATCCGTTTTTTTAAATTTACCAAAGTAACGAATAGTTATTGATAAAACAGATTAACAATTAAGCTTCGATTAAAATTCCCATTAGTTACTCTCAAACCAGAACGTAATTTGAAGGTATATTTATAACTAAACCGGGAACCGCTAACACATTAACTGACGCGAATGATTAATAGCCGAAAACATGCTGCGATCAGGAATCAGTGATTTATCGACTTTAGTATGGGATGTGATGAGTCGAGAAGTTGCTAAGTGAAGGGGTGGACAAAATGTGGCGGGGAAGGTGGTGACGTGATTTTTGTGTACACATTTTCAGCGCATTACATTTTTAGAGGGATGTAAAACCCATAATATTTTCACACCCTCACCTGTCCGTAGATCTTGCTGAATAACAAATGAGGATCTGGCAACTGACTGGTGGCAGTATAACCATTACGATTGAAGGCTTAGCTAAAGACTAAAGAGCTATGACGAGCAGCAGCGTCACCGGAGCGAGGAGCTACGTCCTGCGATCGCCAACCTGCCGTGCGCCCAGCGTGGCGATTATGGGCTTCAGATCTTTACCCAAAGTGACAAACAACTGCAGTGGCCTGTGTCCAGCAGTGGTCTGTGATAGGCATGATGATAATGATGATAGGGGAAAAATAGCCTGAGTGAACACTTCAGCCCTAAACAACAAGGAGTCATAAAAATAAAAAACAGTCAATGTTAATATAACAAAACTGATAATAATATCAAAATATCTGTTTGTATTGGTCAGGGTGTTTTCTAAGTATAATATGTATTTATTTACAAAAAAAAATGTATCTAAGTAAGTTTATCAGTAAAGTTGTCTAGTACCCATGTTTGGGGCTAGGTGGCGTTGTGTGGCCCAGCGTGGCATGTCTTGGGTTATTTATTTATTTATTTAAAACGTCACGAACACTACACTAGACGGTACGCTGTATGAGGAACTTCTTGCTTCGCGCATCGGTTTTGTGGAACCAACTCTCTGCGTCAGTATTTCCGAACAGCTACGACATGGAAGCCTTCAAGAAACGAGCGTACTCCTATTTAAAAGGCCGGGAGCGACCCCAGAACTCGATTACAGTTGCAAGCATCACATTTGCTCGTCTGCCGCCTCTTGCATAAAAAAATTACAAAGTTTTGTATGTATTAAAAATAAAATATTGCAACTATTAATTCATGTGTGAATTCATTCATGTATGAACATATCGAACGGAATAAGAGTTAGCTAAATTCCAGCAGGATTGCGACAACGACGTCTAATCCTAGCCGACAATAGTCAACTACGCAGCCGATACTACGGTGCACTGGAGTGCACGTAAGGTGCGCTTTCTGTTCCTCGTAATCCCTCGGGACGACAGTTCGACACGACCGGAGATGGATCAGCCGTGGCTTAGTGCATTCGGGTCACTGACTTCCGACCCCGGGCCGGTTTTGAGCAATACTTAAAACAAGGCGAGCATTGAAAAAGATGTATTTTTTTAACCGACTTCAAAAAACAGGAGGTACTCAATTCAACTGTTTTTTTTTGTTGTATGTTTGTTACCACATATTTCCGAGAATTGAGGACCGATTTGAAAAAATATTTTTTTGTTCGAAAGGGTGTAGTTCCTGATCATCATCATCAGCCTATTGCAGTCCACTGCTGGACATAGGCCTCTCCAGTTATTCGCCACTTAGGTCAAACATCTGGAGGATACACACATAATCGCCACGCTGGGCAGGCGGGTAGGCGATCGCAGGGCGTAGCTTCTCGCTCCGGTGACGCTGCTGCCCGTCATCAGTCTGTGGTATTTAGTTACGCCTTCAATTGTGATGATTATACCGCCACCAGTCTGTTGCCAGCGCCTCGTTTGTTATTCGGCGGGATGTACCACGGGCAGGCGAGGTTGGCTTGGAGCGAAAAGATGATAGGCCGCTCCCTTACATCCCTGTACTTCCTAGTTGGTCCCATTGTCACTATATTAAAGTCGTTTTTTTGCTAAAAACGTTGTCTCATTATTTATTATATGCTTTTATGATCTTAGATATGAAATAGCTTGCAATTTTAAAAGCGATACGGAAGATAGTATAGTGACTATCTTACGTCCGTAGTTCCATTCTATCTCGGCTAGAGTGTAGTCGTAAATCACTGGGAGCAGTGTAGACTGCCCGGTGACGTAATCAGCTCCTTAATTTAATACAGGAACCTGGAGTGGGAACACAAGGTTACAGCTTAGATAATACATGTCCTTTATGCACTTTATCTAGATCTTAGTTTAACGGAGGTGAGCCATCGATGGCATCTGTAGCTTAAATTTATTTAACTTATACTCTTAAACGTTAATATTTTATAGTCCTAGATAAATAAATAAATAAATATCAGACAACATCACATACATTGCTCTGATCCCAAAGTAAGTAGCTTTAGCATTTGTGTTATGGGTATCAGAACAACGAAGGTACCACAAATAAATACTTAAACACAAATATATACACGAATGTTTGTCCCGGGTGGGAATCGAACCCACGACCCTTGGTTCAGAAATCAGGGGTCACTACCAGTTGAGCCACCGAGCCTGTCAAGATGACTTTTCCAAATGGATATAACTTCGGAATCCAAAAACGAGTGTATAAACTTAACTTAACTTCTTTAAATCCGGAAATTATATTACAGGCTAATAGCAGCTTGTAACGTATTATAGGGTGTCTTAGCCAAAGGTTTTACATAAACCGACCAATCTCTACCGCAGTAGAGAATCTTAAGTCTGGCTAAAACATCTACAATGCAAACCGTACCGAAATATATCTCATCAAATATTAAAAATGGAGCGAGTAGCTAGCTCCAGCTCAAAGTGAATAGCGAAGGTTGGAACTCGAAACGTCTGGAGATATCCCGGAGTTAGCGCCTAATGAAATACGCTCAGGAGTTGGGACGCTGATGGTAACGAACCTTGTACCATTCGTCCTAGTTCCGGGGCTGTGAACTATTGCTACTACAAGGTAGTCAATGCAATAACTGAGTACATAGGTATATGAGACCTAACAATTGTTTGTTCTGTCCTACCAATTGTACAGGTCCTGTACAATCCTGTACAATGTATCCTGTCTGTCGTCTCGTTTAGGAGACGACATATGTAACAGTCCTATGGTGTCACTTATTTGCGACCAACGAGCATTTTATACTTTTTTTTTGTAGTAGCTCGACATAATGGCTTCCCTACGCCTGATGGAAGGCCAAAGACAAGCCCAAGTCGCTGTGACATCTGGCAAGTAACTGGTTAGTTACCTGTCAGTTACCACTGCCACTTATTTTAGTTTACGAGTATGACCTGGTAAAAATGTTTGACGTTTATAGGTAATGCAACTAATTAAAGGTAAACACCGAATATACGAGTACAAAGTAATAACATCATTTTGATGTTACTCGTGAACTTGCTCTACCAAGCCCAAAACTCCAGACAAATGTTAGTAATAAATTCTACAATTTAGTTATTGTTTTACTACAAGTACAATCGTTGTAAAGACTCTACAGAAGAACTAAAACTATAAAGCGAATAATTAAATTTTACCTTTATAAACTTGCACTTTGTTGATTTCAGTAATCCCCTGTACTATTTAGTTTTTACTTTCATCTACATTTCAACCACTTTGAGAAAGCTTTCCTGAGTAATCCTGACGAGCTTCCTGACTAATTTCTTAGTCTCTCTTGTTCTTGAAATAACTTTGACTGGCTCGGTGGCTCAAAAGTGACTTCTGCCTTCTGAACCAAGGGTCGTGAGTTCAATTCCCACCCGGGACAAACATTCGTGTGATGAACATTAGTGTTTATTCCGTGTCTGGGTGTTTATATTTGTACTTAAGTATATATTTGTGTTACCTTCGTTGTTCTGATACCCATAACACAAATGCTTAAGCTACTTACTTTGGGATCAAAGCAATGTATGTGATGTTGTCTGATTGAATAATAACTTAAATAAAATATAGGTAAAATTAGAAGGCTCTAAATCAGGCCGAAGACGGGCGCTTTCGGCCTGTGGTATTTAGGAACGCCTTCAGACGTGATGGTTATACCGCCACCAGTCGGTTGCTAGCGCCTCCAGAGGATGCACCACGGGCAGGTGAGGGTCGCTCTCTTACATCCCCGGGATGAGATAGGTTGGTCATATTCTGCACTCCAACGCACCCCGAAAGCCGGGCGTAGGGGTAATTGCCCTCCCCGGACCAGAAGTGCCGGCCGCTTGCTTCGGCGCTACCGTGTCCCTGCTACTTGTTGCCCACAGGCGACACAGGGGGGTTTAGTGGCCATGCCCTCCCATTTTGGGAGATGTGAGTCCCACACACCATGCCGACTCCCCCCGGAGGCGGCATGCATTCCCCTCTAGAAAAAAAGGTCGTCCTATTCTATATCTGGAAACCACTGATTACTGTCGTCATATAAATGTTTTTCTGCTAAGACTATGCTGCTAGACGATATTATACGCGCTGCTCTTTGAGTTAGCCGTGTGTTTTAACCTTTAGTCAAACGGCTGGCTGGGGGTAGACCGCGAGCTGGTGACCGGCGAGTGGTCAGCTAGTGGCCGCCATTGTCTCCAGAGCAGCATTGTGTCCCACACTTCCGTTGGCATTCAATACAGGGGCGGCGCGGCGCAAGATAGGAGAGGACGGCGGCGGAGTTCCTTTTGCGAGTTATTATATGTTACTAGCTGTGCTCGCGACTTCGTCCGCGTGGAATAGTTATTTTTCCCCCGTTTTTTTTTTTACATTTTCCATTATTTCTTCGCTCTTAATAGTTGCAGCGTGATGTTATATAGCCTAAAGCCTTCCTCTATAAATGGTCTATTCAACACAAAAAGAATTTTTCAATTCGGACCAGTAGTTCCTGAGATTAGCGCGTTCAAACAAACAAACTCTTCAGCTTTATAATATTAGTTAAGTTAAGATAGGTTGTAACTGCTTTGCAAATTTGGTTATGCTACATCTATTCGGTCCTGCCTGATCGAGAGACCTATGTTCAATAGTAGACTGTGACAGATAGTAGATATTCTTTATTGCGCACCATACAATTGACTTAAAACTTTTTCGCTTTAAGCGATCTCCAGACAACCTTAGGGTAGAGGATAATTGAAAAATCCACTGTTCAAACATTTAAATTAAGATATAAAAAACACCTCATGTTATTGCAAAGGGACACATAAATCGCAATTGTTACATACCTACGCATACCTATTACAAGTATAAGTAAGCACCTACTGAAATAGGTTACATTATTATGTACTCGTAATGGTTAAGGTACCTGCCAACGTATTTATTTATTCATCTTTATAATGTCTTCTTTAAATGTAATATATTATATTTTATTAAATTCCTCCAAATATATCTAACCCATATATTTATTTATTATATTTCATTCCCCTAGATTCAGAGTTCTTCATACCTACTGCCTGTATTTACTGTGGGCTGTCGCCTGCCATCTTCCCGGTCTCCGCAGAATACCAGTGGTCGTGACGACACCCTAAGCCGTCACGGCCGAATACTGAGCGGAGACCATTTTGGTACATTTTATCTTTATTTTTAAGTGTTTTCCAAATTTATGTTTTAGTTTTAAGTCTTATCTAGATGTACAATTTTGTGTTTAACTGGTGTGTGATAATGTACCAAATAAACGGTTTCTATTCTATTCTATTCTATTCTAAAAATAAAGTCTAGGTTGATGATGATGATGACTCGATCTTGCACCTAATCGTCATCACACGGATAGGCATCTCACACTGTTTCCTACCATTTCGTTTGTAGAGCGTAGTGACGGGACTGTGGGTTGGGTGGACTGCGATGGGAAATGACGGGCAGTTCATTTGGTGAAAAGAAATACATAATGAACTTGTTCCCTTGTTAGGATAAATATCTGTACAATAAGGCTAATAAATATTCCTTGTTCTAGGGCTTTGCATTCATTTTCATTATCATTAGCTTGCGGACATGGGCCTCCCTCAATGACTCCTTTGGGGGATTTGTTTTATGTACCACGTTTGGCAGTTGGGTTGGTGACGCAGATAAACGCTGCTGCCCTTTTCCTGATATTTCCTTAGTCATCTTCTATGAGACCCACAGGATAAGATGGGGTGGTCCTTATCTAAATCCGGAAATCACACGGACTAACGCGCTATGAACCGATCTTAATTATTCTATTCCCGCTGAATCTTGTCACATGCGCCGGTGGCTATGATTCACTAGACGCTCTGTTCCGAAGTTTGATATCCCTTTATACGTGAAATATGTCTCTCAGGCGTGCTGCGGCGGTATTCGCTGCTCTAACATTTATAAACAGAAAACGGGAATTATTCTACACTCAGGAGCAGCTGTCTTGTACTGGGTTGTACTGCCTTATCCTTACCTTGTACTGGTAGAGACAGATGAAATGTACTAGTTATGTATGAACTTACTCGAGTAATAGATAAGACGTACGAATACATGTATCATTGATATTATTTTGCGAATAGTTGGAAGGTAAATCGGATATATTATAACGCAGAACTTGCAGTTTTCGCGAGTATCAATAATATGAATAACGTGAATATCATCACATTGTGAAATAATATCCTTGTACAAATTGTAGCGTATGTGTTAATCTGATGCTTGAGCAATATTACTATAAAGTTTCATATAAAACCGTTAAGTTTTGTGTGAAAGCGTAACCAACATCCATACATCCCACCAAACATTGGCATTTATTTATGGAATAGATTCATTAGTATAGTAGATAGGATAGGATATGATGTGGAGGGTAAGTCGAGTTTTTTTTTAAATTACCAAATAAATAATTTTCATTATTGTATTTGGTCATTAAAAAAAACTCGCAATAAGCGATAAGACCGCCTAAATTGTATTTTGTGTTGTTTGTAATGTGTTTTCCTGTAATGTCTGTGTTTTGTGCAATAAAGAGTTTCTAACTATCTACTAAGTCTAATGAAATTTTGTCTTCTGGTCGAGAGGAGTCTTGGCCGGTGTGGAGTGCCGGTCTTAGCCGATTTCGCGTCATAGTTGGCATGTGTAGGTCCAATTTAGCTAAATGGGGGCTGAGCTTGAATTTGAATGCTGGCTGCTATTGTAGTTTACAGACCACCATTACAGACCATGGCACATTTTGTGACCCAATACGTGCTCGGTGGAAGACCTTTGCAAGCGGACCGACAGCGGCTTCCTAGTCGCCAGGTTTTGGACTATTAAGTCGGAGTATCAATGACTCGAAAAGGAGAAGATTAGAACATGCTGTTCTTAGACATTATTATCATACGTGTATAAATAATTCGATATATTTCATATAACATTCAATATTTCTTGATTACTTTACTACTTGAACTCAATCTGAAGGTTGTCTGAAAGAGTATACTACAAGAAAAAATGTATCAAATTGAAGTAGAATATTTCAGTAACGCTTTATCTTGAATGTTTCGTGAAAAGTCTAATCAAATATCTATGATCTACATTCAAAACCTTTGACCCAAAAATACAATTACACAAAATGTCTGTACCTTTTTCAAATGTGAAATACATAGCTAAATGCCTCTGGGAGGTTATCGCGTTGGTAGGTGGGACCCTCTAAATCGAAATTCTGTCTGTGAGTGACAAGCAGCTAATGCATTTTGAAGACTTTCTCGAGAGAATTTTCTCAATGATAAATGATACATCTTTCTAAGGTTTATAAATGATGAATCACCTTAGGTGAACTTTTTCACTCATGTTTATGCAATTAAAGTTAACTTATTTTGCTTGGTTATCTTAAGTTGTTCAATTAGTCTTAGCCGAAATCTTGTATCAAATAAATCAAATTATCTTCAAGTGAACGAACTAAAATAACGCATATTATTTTTCCTTTTCAAGTGCAGATTTAAAAGGACAGCGACTTTTGAAATGTTTACTTCTCAACATAATTATTTAGATTAAAAGTAGCTCGAGCCCCCCTTCAATCATATCATCTATCTATGTATGCAATATGCATCATCATCGTCATCATCAGCCTATTGCAGTCCACTGCTGGACATAGACCTCTCCAGTTGTTCGCCATTTGGGCAAACATCTGAAGGATATACCCTTAATCGCCACGCTGGGCAATATACATAATCATTATTTAATATTTCTATCAACAAAATATCTCACGCGACACTTAACTATCTCTTGTTATAAGCCGTTCTCGATTCCCAAACACTATAGTTTCACACTATTTAAGCAAAGTGCCGAGCCCTATTGTCCTGCCGCCGCACTCTACAATTAGCTGTTTAAACTTAAACAAAGACTCCCAAATTTTCTATTCACTGCCAGACAAAGCATTCGGTAGATAGTTGAGGGCTTATTTAGGTCCAGTGTTGCTATTTAGAGGTGGTTTCCACAGCCGTCGATTAAACAATAATAACTGAATACTGAAGTGAACTACTGACCGAATTTGCAAGGCTAATTTCTAAGGCCAAGTACGCAGGGGATATTACATTGCACAATTTTTTGTTCAAGCACAGGTATACTCTCTCTTCAGTACGAGTATTGTAATCTATTCGAACGACAGTTTGATACGATCAGAGGGAGATCAAATGCAGGGCTCTCTTTATTTTGGTTTGCGCTTGATCTAACAGCAGCGGTGAAGCGCGAATCCATAACAGCCCTGTTATACCGCCTTATGTTAGGCAACATTTATTTATTTATTTATTTAATCTTTATTGCACAGTAAAGTAGTGTACAAAAGGCGGACTTAATGCCACATAGGCATTCTCTACCAGTCAACCATTGGGCTAAGCAGAAACTAATTTTATGGTAGTGTGCGACAAAGTTAATTTAAAACACAATATCTCAAACACAATAATAAAATATGATAAAAATAAGATACAAATAAATACATACACACATATATATATATATTATACCTACATATACACAAGAAGGAACAGAACATAATCTTACTTATAATACGAATAGAATAAACTAATAAATATATAATATACTTACAAAATATTATAATATACACACATACATATAAAATAAATAGGACGACGACTGTAGAAACTATTTCACTGAATGTTGGAGTCGATAATGTTTTTGAAGCCTTATCTTGAATGATGCCCTGCTTGGAGCACTACGGATGCCTTCAGGAAGTCCATTCCAGAGTCTGACTGCTTGCACGCAAAAGGACTTAGTGACGAAGCTAGAGTGGTGTAAAGGAATGGCTAGGATAGAGTTGTGAACATTGTGGTCTACGATGGGGCGCGCTCACTCAGCAAAAACCGTTTCACTCTCGCCTTGAGCATCGGCAGACCATCGACAACGGCTTTCTAATGCATGGGTTGAATTACCGCCAACTTCCGACTGCGGGGTTAGTCAATTGAACCATCAGAGATCGCCATGGCAGTTATAGAGTTAAGAAGCTGTGGTTCTTTAACTTAATAGTAACGTCAGTAAACTATACCTAATGTAAGTAGAATGTAGGTTTGCTATATATGCGAATATGAGAAGGAATATTTTATACAGTAACTAATGGTAGTTTAAAAGAGGTAGGGCATAGTGAATCTTCGCTCGTTTAGGTTGGAGGCGGTGACTAGTATTCTGATAAAAAGGTACAATGACAATACTTCAGAATAATATCCTTCCTTTTATCTAGCGGAGAATACCCATTAAATAGATGGTGGTCCGCTACGAGCGCTCTGCCTGAGGGATAATCTCCCACAGCGCGGCAGCGCTACGCCTCCCGGTGTGGACTATACACCTAGGGAGGACGGTGTGGTGTCCTTTCAGCACCTTACGGTACATGACGCCACTGACCACTGCCCTGAAGCCACGTATCTTCTCGAAGTCGGCGTCATGACCCCAAAGCCTTTTTAGTCTCCTCTTACGACATGCCTCCGTAGTATTTTATGCCCCATACCGCGCATTATTATTATTGAGTTATCTCTATCAACCAAACTATGCTTGTCAGAGGTAGGTAACTCGAAAATAAAGGCTACATTTACCTAAGTAGAGCGTGTTAATGGACAAAGACATGTAACGGCCATGCTGAGTGGCTCCGGCGAACGCTTTGTGCCTAAATCACAGCGCAGCGTCGTGGTATTCCTGTCTGGGCGAGCCTTTGGCGAGATGTCTAATTACATGCCTTGGTAATGCCTCTGATGTCTCTCGGCTACCGTAAGGCTGGAAACACACTGGAGCGGAGACGATGTGTAGCGAAGAATTAATGGAGACATGAAGTTTCTAGTGATAAAGTTTTTATTGAAAGTAATAGGGATGTAAGGGAGCGGCCTAATCTGTTCGCTCCAAGCCAACCTCACTTACCCGTGGTGCATCCTGCCGGATAAAAACGAGGCGCTGGCAACCGACTGGTGGCGGTATAACCATTACAATGAATGCGTAAATACCACAGACCGATGACGGGCAGCGTTACAGGAGCGAGAAGCTACGCCCTGCGATCGCCAACCCGCCTGCCCAGGGTCTATAGACATGGCATGGCATCAGCCTCTATAGACTTAGGCTTCTGATCAGATCATCATCAGATCATGATGATGAAAGTAATAGGTGACGATCGTACCTATTTGATCGTCGCTCCGTCAGCACAATCCGTCGGCATGTTTGTTTTTTTTAAGACAGAGGGACCCAGATCGCTTTCCTGATGCAAACCTTGTCCTAATGGACTTTAAAACAAAGGAACCGTAACACAAAACATTGCACAACGTTTGTAACTTACGGTCCAATTGCTTTTCAATCGAGGTCTGATTGTAATCGCGATTGGTCTCCAATGCTCCCACCAGTTATTGCGCATTCCATCATTTCCCGCACCTAGCAGCCGCCCTTGCGAACTAAATTGCACTTTATCGCGCGTGGTCGCATCGCAGACCAGTCTTCCAACTGCCAAGCCAAAAGAAACTCTCTTCTGTTGCCATTCGCTACATATTTGCACGTCACTGGCGTTTGTGGAGCGAATTTTCTAGTTCTATCAAGCATTCAGTGCCACCACAAACTTATACTGTCCAAAATGAAGTTAAAGTAATGGACACGATAAACCAACCAGTTGAATCTTTTCGTCAAATGTAAGTAGGATTATAGGATAGAAAATATCTTTATTCACATTGTTAGCTCCTCTCCGAAATAATAGGCTTTTCCAGTGTTATACATTAATTTATTCTTCTGTTCAACTTAATTATCATTCCTTTTTTGTATTCGTAATGAAAAGAAAACTTTTTGACAGTCACACGTTTTTCAAAAACGTCAGTTGAGCAAAGGAATCAAATCTTATAAAGCCATAGAGAAAAATAATGCGTTTGACACTATCGACTATTGATATCAATACTAAAGTAATAATTTGGTAATTTTGTAGAAATAATAATAATTATTATAAATAATCCGCTCAACAACGACTATCTATCAACATAGACTTAAAAGACTAGTGTCAGTCCAGTCTTACGTTTCGTAATTATTGAACATTTCGGATGTCGAGTCTCTTCACCATCAGTCTGCAAACCACTCTGCCAGAAGTGGCCGACTAAGAAGAAACGCTGCTGCCCATATTTACTTATTTATCCCATTTACCTACCACCTTCCTTCTACCAGACTCTTAAATGCATTTCTGGCACGACAGTATATTTTCCCGGCGTGTTTTCGCTCAGCGTGATTCCATTTTACCTGCAGATAACTGCACATCCTGCATGCATGTAAGCGTTGCATCAACACCACCAACAGGAAATGGATTTAGCCTTATTTTTTCGCTTTACTTATTCCCTGAGAAACACTTTCGTAGTTCAACTTCCTGTGGGAAAGTATGGATTGTACAGGGGAGTTTGGAATTTGTTTTGATCGGATGTGGTGCAAAATGCACTAGATAGAATAAATGCGTCAGATAATTTGAGGATATGTATTAAAATGTTTCCATTATTAACTATACAGTGACGTTTAAAGCAAATTTTATATCTGACCCTCTCACAAAAACAGATTTTGTATGGAGTTGTAAAGTCCGTGCATATGAATGGCTTTAAGCTTTTATCATTTTGAAAAATTCCTCGATATTTGTATATCTGTCTGTGTGGAAATCGTTATCATCCATAACGAATTCCATGAATTCATTGCGATCTTGATGAAACAGTTTTAATGATTTTTCAAAGATGAGTTAACAAATTATTGGGCCTTGTGAATTGTCTACAAGTACCGCTGGACTTTATATAACAGTACGAAATATTCAGGGGTTTCAAAATGGCTGACATAACTTTCCCCTAACACTCCTATAACTTAAACTTGTTTCCTGCGAAATAACCGCTCCGCGCGTGCCGTGGCCAAAAACTAGAGGACACACGGCTTAGTCGTTTGACAGATATAAGAAACTAGCTGTGCTCGCGACTTCGTACGCGTGAAATAATTTTATCACCGTTTTTTTTACATTTTCCATTATTTCTTCGCTCCTAACAGTTGCAGCGTGATGTTATATAGCCTAAAGCCTTCCTCGATAAATGGTCTATTCAACACAAAAAGAATTTTTCAATTCGGACCAGTAGTTCCTTAGATTGGCCGTTCGCACTAAGAAATTACAGGCGAAACACACCGTGCGAGGCCTTGACTCTGCGTTTCCCGAGACGTACAATCTTCAGGTGTTCAAGTGTGAATAGGTATTTTCTTAGGTCAATATTACTTAACAACAGGTGAATTGTGGTCAAGCGCGAGCTCATAGTAAAATAAAAAAATTCAACGCGCATTCCGCCAACTTCTTTAGGGGTAGGGCAGATGACAGACTTTTTGTCCGATAGAGTCTGCGTCTGAGACATTTAAAAAGAGCGTCTAGTTCTGCCGACAGAATGATCGAAGATGTGCGTCGTGTGCGTTGAGTCTGTGAAATATCCGCGACAGATTTTTGCGCGTCGTGTGCGTTACTGCATATAATTGCAAAAAAGTGTGTCTGTCGTCTGCGCTGCCCCTAAGCCTCAGCTGCTATTGAGTAATTTCTTGACAGACATACCTACTTAGTAACAATTTTTGACCTTACCCAGGATTCGAAGAGCCAGTTTTCGTGTTTACTAGACCGACGCACGAGGGAGAAATTATGCCCCTTTCTAGAGCTAGAAATTATGTTAGGCTTAAGTTAGGGGAGAGTTGGCAAATACCGAGCCCCTAAGGGCCAACGGCCATAACTAAGCTCTGGTTTGAATTACAATATACTGCTTACCATTTATAGGAAGGATATTTATTAAGCTACACTTTAGTACTTTTCTAACATAAAATTATGCAATAATTTAGGATATATTGAGAATTTTGTGAAAAATGGGAAAACGCGATATTAACAAACAGGTCTGAAAATATCGTGCCCCGGTGTTGATAAAACCGTGACCCGGTTGATAAAACCGTGCCAATAATTTTAAATACTTTTTTAAATATTATAAGTACACTATACATAAAAAATGAAGGTATCGTTAGGTGATAGATATATTAAATAAGAAGTCTAAAAATATTTATTATCAGAATCATCGTTTATTTCACTGAAGGCTTCAAGTAACTTAAACATATAATTTTCGCTTACGAAATGGAAGAAATGACTACCATTTTTTAAATGTTTCCAGAAAAACTTAAAAGTTACTTACTTAATAAACATTTTAGGAACTTCTTTATACGCGGACTGATGGGTAGTCTCAAACAATTTTGATTGAACACAATAAAAATATTAAAAGCCTTGAATACAAATAATAACAACGTAGGTTGTTTTTTATAGTTGTCCACTTTACGTTACTTCTGATACATATTAAGTTTGAATCTGTACTTCATTTTCTTTTTAGATATAGATAGATTTCGCTATAAAAATTCTCTTTGGTTACATTTTAGTTGTAAGCAGTCAACAACATATAACTTCTTATCTTACTGATAATCACAGAAGTCGTTAATAAAGTAGAAATGTAGCTTTCCTTCCCATAAGGGATTCAGAATCTGCTTCTAACTTTAACTGATCTCTCACAGTAGATTCAGGAACATTCGTTTTGAACTGCAGTTTTTATTTTGCTTCCATTTCTCACAGCTTCTAAAGCCCCGTTCATATGTATCATCTGGATTCCAGTACTTCTTTTTTACGCCAAGATCAGTCATCTGAATCATAAAATTAATCTAGACCTATAACCTTCATAATCGAAAATTCCGCGCCTAAGATCGATAATATCGCGCCCTGAGCGCGAAATTGTCAAACTCGACTGATTTGTTTTCTAATATCTAAAATAAGGAGATACCTTGTGATAAGCATTGCAATGATTTGCATATATATTATGCTATATCTTAACTTCAAAATACAACAAAACACAAAACTGTATTGTAATTTAAACAAAACTTACCTCTTAATGAAGATACCACGAAAAAAATAGATGAAATTGCAATTTTCTTTAGAAGCATGTGTACCGTGTTTGGTTGCTCGGGTGAAACTGGGAGAGGTATCGGGGGGGTAGGCGTCATTAGTACAACCAGGATAATCGTCGTTTAGGTCTTTAATACGTGTAGTTTTTTAAATATGTTAGGGCGCGGAATTATCAACGGCGCGGTAATTGCCAACTCTCCCCTACTAGCTCATCGGACGCATTGGTTGCACCGTTCATCATTATCACAATGAATTGTCCACTGCTGGATATAGGCCTCACACAATGACAAATTGTCATTTGACAAAATGTCAATTATCTTAGTAGTCTTCTACAAGCCCTCTGGTTGACATAGGGTAGTCCTATTCTAGAATATTCTAGAATAGGACTACATACATAAGTTTAGATCTGGAAACCACACGGCATGCAACCAATTCTTATCTTCTGGGTCATCTCGAAAAGACCCAGAAGTTTTTACATTAGGAATTATCTTCAAAGACGCTCGTTAAAGTATAAAGTCGTGTGTACGCTAACGTAGTAAGGAGAGAAGTGTGAAGTAGCAACAAAAGCGGCCGTTACCCACGACCGCGGGTACCAAATGAGTCTACTTTTTTCATTACCTACGCAACCTTTAGGAGCCACACAATTTGCGAGTGTTTTCCGCCAGTGACCGGGGAGGTGGGCTATAAAATTCGCAGTTTTAGCTAAGAATATTTTTATGTCTTTTCGCTCCGAGCCCACCTCACATGCCCGTGGTGCATCCTGCCGAATCCAACCGACTGGTGGCGGTATAACCATCACAAATAGAAGGCGTAGCTAAATACCACATACCGATGACGGGCAGCAGCGTTTCCGGAGTGAAAAGCTACGCCCTGCGATCGCCAACCCGCCTGCCCATCATGGCGATTATGGGTATATCATCCAGATGTTTGCCATAAGTGGCGAACAACAATACTGGAGAGGCATATTCCAGCAGTTAACTGCAATAGGCTGATGATGATAATGAAACAGTCTGTGTAGTTTCTGGATTAAGAACAGATCTGCCTAAGAGATGAGATATCATCGCGTGGACGTCGCAGGAGAGGATTAAGGGAATATTAGGCAGGCAGCAGCGTTCACCTAGGTACTAATAAAACCTACTGCGGTCACCACTCGCATGCCACGCGTCGTGACGTAGGCAAATCCCCCATATGAGAATTGTCCTCAAATCGGAGACTTAAATCCAGCAGTTGCTGGCTGATAATGGACGAATGAAAGTAGAGCTTTGTCACCCGCTGTTTCTGTGGCCCCACTAAAAGTGTCCGGCGACTGTTTTATTGTTTGCACGGCGGCTTAACACTCTTGTTATTGTTGCACGGTTTTTGTCTCGCGATTTGTGGCCGTTGTTCGCTGCGTAAATTTGTTAAAAGTCGATATTACGAAACTTTCCTTCGAACTGTTTATGGGCGCAATATCGGTGTTTACTTCTGTTTGTTGTTCGATACTTTCACAGATTCTTTCGTTAAATGCTTTCACGAATTACTGTTGTTTCGTGGGGTCGTGTTGCTTTTAGTGTTGTGCAATAACGCTGTGATTGGCTGGATTTGATACAATAGTGTTAGGTTTATCGTTACGAACGTATGGTATCTGCAGGGAATTTACCCACATTCTAATAAGGCTACACCCTAGAGACCAAAGAGGTAGTGGGTCCGGCTCTGAGCTTAAAGATATGTGACAAGAGAATGCCGCGGCTGGAAACTCGTTCCTCGTGTTATGACAATCAAAAGAACAAAATATCATGCCGATCCGTCAATGTCTGATAAGTATTTACTTTTATACATTATATTTATCACAAACTATGTCAAATAGATAAATTAATTTCCCTTCCATCGCACAGATAATTACGAACTAAAACGGATATAGAGGGAAAATGTTGTGTCAGTTGCAATTCTGCATTGTTCCGCGAATATCTATGAATGCAATACAATATATGCCGGATATTGCGGGTTTGCTGTCTGTCCGCCTCGATCTATTGGAATTTCAATAAATTTCCTTTCAATAGCTACAGTAAAATTTGTGTTTATCTGGCAATACTACGAGGAAGTTGTAAATCTTTTAGTAGTTTGTTCAAGTTTAAGGAATTTAAATAAATAATAATAAATAATAAATAACCCAAGACATGCCACGCTGGGCCACACAGCGCCACCTAGCCCCAAACTAAGCCGAAGCTTGTACTATGGGTACTAGACAACTGATAAACTTACTTATATACTTTTTTTTTGTAAATAAATACATATTATACATAGAAAACACCCAGACCAATACAAACAGACATGTTCATGCACACAAATGTTTGTACTGTGCGGGGATCGAACCCACAACCCTTGGCTCAGAAGGCAGAGGGCACTACCAAATGAGCCACCGAGCCTGTCATTTCTTAAAGCCTCTTCTTGAGCCTGAAATTTATTGGTATTCAAATGCTTAGGATTATTTTTTGATTATAATTAGGTATATTATGTTGAATTAATATTAGTAGATTCACTTTTAACGATTTAACCTCTGAAGTACTAAATAGCATTCCAGACGCAATAGAAAATCTATTGTGTTCGCCCGATATCGGGTTTACGGGATTTAAAGATAAATGTTTATTTAAAACGTACGCAAATGAGGTTTTTTTTTTATTTCATTGCATTTTTATGACGCCTAGTTTGGTTCCATGGTAGTGAACTTTGTCTGACGCAGTGTTCGGGGGTCCGTCCCCGCACAGTACTAACATGTGCATGAACATGTATGTTTTAATTGGTCTATCTAGGATGCATTTATGTAAGTATTTGAAAGTAAAAACTTATTAATCAGTTGTCTAGTACCCATAACATAACCTTAAGTTGTAACTAGATGGCACTGTGTGGTCCATGGTGGCATGTCTTGGGTTATTTATTTTTTACTTACATCTTGACGTTCCGAATAAGTTGCAGCAATCTGTGTGTGGACCGATGGCCCAACCTGGGATTCGCAAAATAACTTTAGCAATATCAGAAGTAGCCGTAAAAGAAATCTAGGATATTGTAGAAAAAGTAATATTAAAAAAAGACATTGAGATCATACGTGTGATCTCTTACGTAGTTCGCGCTTTCAACTGAGATCTCAAGTGAGCAGTGATCATAAGTAAGAAAGTCATCCTTACAACAATATCATAAGTGCGCGTTCGATCAGGCAGGTTTGTAAACTTTTTGCGATACTCAAATTGTCATATTGCTGCATTTATTTTGGTTCATTTTGACTACGTCTCGAACTTCTTATTCCGTCCCAAAACAGTCCGTTCACAAACGTACTCTAACATTAGTAACAAACGCTGATTCCCCTCAAATTGTAATCCAGCCGTTCTCCATTTCATTCCGCGTCGCATCTGGGGCGCTCCGCTGCGAGCGAGGCCTTAAGTGCTCCTATTACACTCTCCATCAACTCTCGCCGCCGTGTCTTGCGACGGAATATTCTGGACACCTTGGAGAATTATTGGATTTTGTAATAGTCTATCAAAATCTTAACTAATATTATAAAGCTGAAGAGTTTGTTCGAATGCGCTAATCTCAGGAACTACTGGTCCGAATTGAAAAAATCTTTCTTTGTTGAAAAGACCATTAATCGAGGAAGGCTTTAGGCTATATAACATCACGCTGCAACTATTAGGAGCGAAGAAATAATGGAAAACGTAAAAAAAACGGGGAAAAAATAACTATTCCACACGGACGAAGTCGCGAGCACAGCTAGTTACTTATATTATCGAGCAGACTTTAAAGACATTTTCAAAGAAACTATTCTGAAGTCTAAGGTACCAGGGCCAGGGGTTAATTACGTGGGACTCACTTGAAAGTATACCCACTAAAGACTGAAGGTCCTCTACAATCGTTTTTCTGATGGGGAAGGAGTTGGTAGGCTATCTTTTTGTTTTAATCAGTGAACCTTCAATGTCAACATTAACTCGTGTGATGTAGCGCGCTCACCCATCAGAAACCGGTTCACTCTCATCTTAAAAACCTGATATCTCTTGACGTACAATGGATCCGGCAGAGGGTTCCGGAGCTTGGCCATTTGCACTACTTATAAATGTGGAGGCGAATTAGGACCCAACCCGCCTGCCCAGCGTGGCGATTATGGGTATATCCTCCGGATGTTTGCCCTAAGTGGTGAACAACTGGAGAGGCCTATGTCCAGCAGTGGACTGCAATAGGCTGATGATGATGATGATCAATTAGTACTGTGCGAGTCCTTGATTCTTGCCCTACACTTATCCGTACATAGTCTTAGATTTTTTCGAGCTGTGCAAATTTCTGCTCCATGTTATTCTAGATAAGTGTAGCATGCAATAATTTTGTCGTGCTACTACTGGGACTGGTGATTTTAATTCATCAAAATCGCCATTTTCCTAGCAACGTAGCAGCAATTCCATCCTCATCATCTCGATGGTTGGCGATCCTCCACTGTACGCTTTATGAGGAACTTCTTGCCTCGTCAGTGTTTCCGAACAGCTACGACTTGGGAGCCTTCAAGAAACGAGCGTACTCCTATTTAAAAGGCCGGCAGCGACCCCAGATCTCGATTTGAGTAGCGGGTGTCCATGGGCGGTGTCGACTGCTTACCAAGTTCATCAGGCATTTACTCGTCTGCCGACTCTAGCAAAAAATAAAAAACATTTCGCTATTTGCGTATTGACATAAATATACTTTATTAAACATACAAATTAGCAGTAACACAATAAGACTCTTGGACGTCATCGTCCTTTTTGTAATAAAAAAATGCATCACAGACGATAGAGCACAATTTCCCGCAAGTGTCCAGAATACGTTCCGCGGATGCATCTCCAAAGTGCATTCCGGCCTCGTCTTTTGTCTAAGCGGCGCGGCTAGCGACTGTCGCCGGTACAAAGCGCGTTTCAGCCGCGCCCGCGCCGCCGGCCAAATGGGGCCGCTACTGCTCCACAATCTTTTTTACTACTTGTAAACACTGTTTTATAATCTGAAGTTGGCGTTTGACGTTAAAATGACACTGACAGCTATCATCGAGTTCCCGCCAATTATAACTTTGACGTCTCTCTCTGTGTTGAAATGATGAAATTTGTGATTGTAATTGGAATGTTAATAAAACTTATTAATTTGTCATCTTAACTTCAAACGCTGTGCTGTGCTGTAGTGGCTGATTATTCTCCTCTAAAACGAATAACTAAAGCTATACTTTGTTTTTTAGCATTAAGAAGTATGTATTTGGGTGTCTTATTATTAACGAAAATTAAACCAATAATACTAATTTATAGTTTAAAATAAATAACCCAAGAAAACGCTAGGACATACAGCGTCATCTAATCTTAAACTAAGCCGAAGTTTGTACTATGATGGTTACTAGACAACTAATAAACTGTTTTTGTAAATAAATAAGACTGGCGAATGGAAAGAGAGCCCCAAGTCGTTGTGAGAACGTTGTGGTTACCAATATTATTTGTCAGTTGACAATCACTTCAAGGGTGTTTCGCCGAGTGTACGATGGTCGCCAGCTAGGCGAGTAAACCTGAAAAAAGAAGTCTCAAGAAGTCCCTTAGTCGATTCATAGGACTCCCACGGAAAGAAATGGAACCCTCTCTATGCTTCAATCAACGACTTGCTTCAAAAAGCTGTCAGCTGACACCTCAAAACGAATCTGTTCCCACTTTCAACGACAGTCATGAAAAGTGCTAGTCAAACGTTCTGTTCGGCGAGAAAAAACGGAGCACAGTAAACGGAAACATCTGCAAAATGCATTCCGGCCTACCTTTTGTGTAAGCTAGACTAACAGCTGGTGGCGGACACAGCGCGGGATCCGCGGGGATGCTCCGGGATACGGAACGCGGGACCGCGAAGCGAGTATTTGAGATCTACTTAATTCTTTTTGATTCCGCTGCGTTGAGTTGCGAAGCTACAACGCTCCGTTTCAATTCGATTTGACGCTTCGTAGCGCGAATACGCCTGGAGTGTTGGTGCGTTCGTTTCGGTTTAAGTTCTTTAATCATTGTGGTTCGTACCTTTCTTACTTCGTTAAATGTAGTTTATACCCTTTTTTAATTTAAAATGGTTTATTCTTTGCTATTGTTTTGTAGTACGAATGACCTAAGTGAGGTGGAACTCTTTACAGAATTCCTTGGGAAATACAGCGGGTTTCTTTTGATATTATAATAAATCTAGGTTACTAGTTACATCATGGTATTTTGTAAAGCAAATGACCAAAGTGTGGTGGAACTGTTTGAACTGAACTGAACGGTTTTTCTATGTATAATATGTATTTATTTACAAAAAAAATATCTAAGTAAGTTTATCAGTTGTCTAGTACCCATAGTACAAGCTTCGGCTTAGTTTGGGGCTAGATGGCGCTGTGTGGCCCAGCGTGGCATGTCCTGGGCCTGGGTTATTTATTTATTTAACTCTTACCAGAATTCCTTGGGAAAAACGGCGAGCTTCTTTTGATATTACCTATAATAAATCTAGGTTACTAGTTTCATGGTAAGGAATAACTAATTTGAGTAAGTACTGCAACTCGCAAGTGTTTAGTATTGCAATTCACATTTATAGTGAAATAATAGGCCTAGTAGGCCAGATGATGTTGTCCTTTCACCGTGTAGTTTCCGGATTTAGACATTAACGATGGATGAAGGATCCCATCTCATCCCGTGGGTGTAGTAGAAGAATAATATCATGAAACGGGCAGCAGTGTTCATCTGGGTACAATAAAACTTACTGCGGTCTCCAACTCCAAGTCACCCATAACGAAACTCGGTACATTAAAAGACGACCAGTTGTCTTTTTTTTATAAGAAGAGCTTTCAGGATGACTTCACTCCACCTGATGGTAAGCCGTCGTGAGGTCCAAAAGTTAGGTCGACAGGCACAATAGAACAAACCCATTGCGCTTGTCGCCCTCACCCTGAAGGCCCACTGAGATGCCGTTTCACGCCCCGCCTAAAGAACCCAGGATTGTAAGAGGAAGGAAACACATGAGCTGGAAGGGCATTCCATGACTTAATGGCACGGGGCAAGAACGAGGAACTAAAGCTCTTGGTGCGCGCCACGTCTGGATGGTATGCGGATGCCAACGCTGTCCAGCACGTGTTGTTCAGGAGTGGAGAGGAGAGATGGAACGAGTTGGAATAACACTTCGGAGCATTCCCCATTGTAAAGACGATAGAGAACACTACCCGGCAAATAACGATATCCCCTTACCCTCTTCAAATTACATGCTCTTCAAAGCATACTCTATCATCACTGTTTACGATTACGTATTAAAAAACTAAGTATTTTAGAGTATTTATTAAGAGGTTGCACTCAATTTTTGGGATGACACATTCACATATTGCAATTTCAGATTGCACCAAACACTGGACTATTGTGTTGCCCCGAGATATCGAACAATGTACACCTTTGATGCTGGTTTCCCCTATTGTTATATTCATCGCAATGAAAGGTTTAAACTTGAATGGGAGGCAAATAGATTGAAGCTGGCTCCCCCGGCTCTGAATATTAATCTTCAGGGTTGAACTGATAGCAGTAAAAACCTATGTACTGAAGCGAAATGAGTACAAGAATTGTGCGCGGATTTAAGAACTGAAGTTGTAGAGACAGTAGTGACATCTATCTCCGCTTTGCTATCAACTATGCGTCGTGGAAGTAGCGACTAACTAATAACAGATGGCGTTACTAGTTGGACGCTAGTCTGGGAACCCTTTGTAACAAAAAATCTCCATACATTGCGACATGTGCGCAATACAAGCTAAACGGAAAGCCGCAACGCACTAGTTAAGTTTTTCATCTTCTTTCTTCTATCAAAAAAGGTTTGTTTGGACGGATAGATGTTTGTTACTCTTTTACGCGAAAACGGCTGAATACTTTTCAATGGAACTTTACAATAATATAGATTATATTAAGACGTAGGCTATAATTGATAAGAATATTATCATTACACATATCACCACACTGGCCACATCAGCCGCAGAACCGATAGCCGTTGGGGTAAACGAGTTCTGGAGTGGAGACCGCGTATCGGCAAACGTAGTGTAGGACGCCCTCAGGCTAGGTGGAGTGACGATTTGCGCAGGACGGCTGGCAAGTGCTGGATGCGAGAAGCCCAAAATCAACCTAAGTGGCGAACATTAGGAGAGGCCTATGTCCAGCAGTGGACTGACACGGGCTGATGATGATGATGATGATGACATATCACCAATTTCCACGCAGGCAAAGCCGTGGGCTGCAACTAAATTTATCTACAAAACGAATAGTGCGGCCTTCGGTGTTTAGTTTTGAGCCCTAACATTACAAAGGCTAGTAGCAATCAGTTTCACTGAATCTCCAGGTAGTCTTAAATAAGAGGCATAAAATATTGAACAAAACCGTTGTGCGGAACCCTCAAAACGTCGCTCGTGCTTACACCCATCCGGACTTTAAACAAAGTTGACATGTAGGTCAGTAATGAGAATGGTTAACAGCTCCCTTTGTGAATCTCCTCATACTTTCCATTGTTGTTTGACTTCTGTTATCTTACTTAGCTGTTTTAATATGTATTTATTGCGCAGTATGACTCAAACAAAGGCCGTATGATGATAAAAACTGTAGACATATTAAAATATCCCAAATTTTCCGTCTAACATCTCTTTCGACCAATTTCCACATGAAAAAACTCGTCCAACAATTTCCTAAGGCACACATTCCCTGTGAACTGCGCACAAATATTTGATACCAATAGCGTCCTTTATCTAAAGTAAACAATGAAATATTTCCTTTGTCGGCAAGCAATGATCGTGTCGCGGCTTTATACGAGTATGGAGACTTCTCCAAGTTATCGGAGTGTAAAAATAACATACATGATATCGAATGTAAAGTAAGAAATACACTTGAAAATAATCATTTCTTCACTGATATTATAAATGACTGCACTCAAGCTTACAGAAAATCTTCTAGTTTTCCTTTTATCAGAATGTCTTGCTTATGTAAGTTGGAATACAACAGTTGATAAGATCGCTGTGAAAAGGAACTCTATTTAACCGACTTTAGAAAAAGAAGGAGCTTCTCAATTCCACTGATTTTTGTTTATCATCATCATCATCAGCCTATTACAGGCGGGTTGGCGATCGCAGGGCGTAGCTTCTCGCTCCGGTGACGCTGCTGCCCGTCATCGGTCTGTGGTATTTAGCTACGCGTTCATTTGTGATGGTAATACAGCCACCAGTCGGTTGCCAGCGCCTCGTTTGTTATTCGGCAGGATGCACCACGGGCAGGTGAGGTTGGCTTGGAGCGGAAAGATGGATTTTTGTTTGTATGTTTGTTATCAGATAATTTCGAGAATTGTGAACCGATTTGAAAAAAGCCTTTTTTGTTCGAATAGGTGTACTTCCGAGTTGGTCCTATTGTCGCCATATTGAAGTCAATTATTTTTGCTAAATAATGCATTTATTCAATAATTGTTTGTAATCAAAATGACTTCTAAGCAAAAATCCAAAAATAAGGTGTTTGTACACATACAAAAACAAGCAAATAAAAGACAAACAACAACGATAAATGGAAAAATGTCAGAGAGAAAATAGAATAAATGTTACAATAAAAATGGCTTTTGATTTCATCATCATCATCAGCCTATTGCAGTCCACTGTTGGACATTGGCCTCTCCAGCTGCTCGCCACCTAGGGCAAACCTCTGGAGGCTATATTCATAATCGCCACGCTGGGCAGGCGGGTTGGCGATCGCAGGGCGTAGCTTCTTGTTCCGGTGACGCTGCTGCCCGTCATCGGCCTGTGGTATTTAGCTACGCGTTCATTTGTGATGGTTATACCGCCACTAGTCGGTTGCCAGCCCCTCGTTTGTTGTTCGGCAGGATGCACCACGGGCAGGTGAGGTTGGCTTGGAGCGATAAGGTGATGGGCCGCTCCCTTACATCCCCATACATACATTTTTGATTTGATCAAATCCAAATTTCACTTTACCGTGTTTAAAGTTACTTATTTACGTAAATGAAGAGTTCATTTACGTAAAATGGTTCAGTAGTTAAAATCAGTAATTCAATATCTAAACAACTTTCTATTAATGGATCGAGCAAACTTTACGAGATGGCAAATTTACTCTGCCCGTTATCAATGAACTCCACTTAGTACGGACCTGCGATCTTCTAAAAGAACTTTTGATAGAAAATATTTGAAAATTAGACATCAAATACCTTTAACAGAGCTAAAAAACTTACCGAAAAAGGTGCTGGTGAATGACTTAAAAGAAATGAAAAAAAGACATTTTGTCTTATTATTAATTTATTTTTGCTAAATTACTTGCACTGAAGAAAAAAACACCCGTCTAATTTAGCACTTGCCATAAAGTTTCTGATAAGGAATTATACAATTTCTCATGTAGTCGTACCTGCATAGTTAAGAAGGTACTTTATCAAAGTACATGACCTAGTCTTGTCTCAAAATTGTTTTGTGTATGTGACCTAAAGTTATGATTTGCAAGGAGACTGGCCAAGTAAGTAGGAGATATTAAAGTGCTCTAGTACGCGCGCAAGACAGATACAATCTCTGTTCCTTCACTCTCATAGTCTAATAAACGATAATTCGTTACTACCGGAGAAAGATCAGATGCAGGATCAACGGCTTAAGGAGCTTTTCGATGCACAGGGGTATTATCATTGCCAACTTTCTGACTTCGGAGCTACTACCTATCTATACTGCAATCTACAGAACCCAGTAACCAGTAACAAAAGTGGACTTGATCCAGGATTTGAATCTAGGTTATCTTGGTGGTTCGGTGGCACTAGTGACCAGTAGGTTAGCGAGACAGCCTTACCAAAGAGAAATCTAGTACACAACAGTTCTTCTTCTCGAGTCAGTGATAATCCCTAATAATATTATACACAACAATAAAAATATTACACTTTGAACTATGAATACCAATAAACTTATTATAATACGATGGGCCAAGTTCCAGCGATCTTAATCGATCACATAAATCGATTAAACAAATGACGTCGTCCATTACGATGGACATTAGAACAAATTATCCCATTCCGATGGCTCTGTTCCCAGCAATTTAGAAGGACAACTCGTATCGCCGCTGAACCGCCTTGGATTTCTATTTTAATGGGCATTCGTCTTGCCCGGGATAGTGGCTCGTCCAATTGTTCGATATTAATGGGTGCAACTTGTATAGCCATCGGGAAAGTGCCATTAGGGAAAGTGTGTTGTATTAATTGGACAGTGAAATAGCATTTGATTACAGATGTCGATCGCGACATTTTATTTGTTGTGGTATCTTCCTTTAGCTTATCCAGTGCCGATCTTAATTGGATGTTTTTTGTCATCGTAGCCTTCAGTAATCTGATTTGGCAGAGGTAAAAATTTCACACTATAGTTCATTCGCGTTAAGAAAATAGTGACTCATCACCGACTGCCGGCCGCCTAGCCAATTAAAACGCTAGAAATTATAATTCTAATTATAATATAGATTAAATTAACTGCCGGTATAACGCAAGGTAGTATTTTGTCACCAATTCTTTTCTCCGTCTTTCACAATGAGATTACAGCCTAATTTTATCATACCGTTTGTATGCTCACATGTTTGAAATGATCATTATGGACAAACCAGTCGCGATGGCATCATTATCATCATCATCATCGGCCTTGAAATGTATGCATATTGTTATGCTGACAACTTAAGTAATTGTCATTTTGATGATAACAAAAGTGACTATTCATTTTGCCGGCCCTCCTAATCCTATTAAATACCTCGCAAGAATATAAACTTTGTTGTTTTTTGTACTTTTGTGTCTCTAATAAACGTTTTTCTATTCTATTCCATCCTATTCTGTTGAGGGTAGTAATTAAATTTAAAAGTAAGTTGGTAGAGCCAACTTACTTTCTTGGCCTTACCGAAGCGATCTTGGCCCTACCTACCAAACTTTTTAAATCGCAATGAGGTTATCAACACAGATGGTTTCTGGTATAGGCATTCCACCACCTAGTACATATTAATTATACAGTACCAAGTCAGATATATTGCAGTTACCCCGCCCGTCCAATGTTCGACCGTACTTAACTCATACTTAAGTCAAAGGCTTACTGAGGTTTCTTAGCCGCGGAATTTAGGCATGCTTTACCGGCTCCTACAGCAATTTAGATGCAAATAGGGCCATTTTGACCTGAATGTGACTTAAACTTTGAATCCGGCGATGAGGCAAATTAAATTATTGACAAATTAATGTAGGTCACCCTTTAATTTGGTGCGATAATCTTATACCGCAAGTTGAATATGAGATAATTGTAACGCTAAATTTTACCTAATCACACTTTGTCAAAAATATTATGTACTTTCCTATGAAATGTCGGTTAGGCTTATGGCTATGTCTTTCTGCGGGATCGGATCCGAAATGAGGTGATCCGGCAGAGAACCAAAGTCACCGACATGACATAGCTCACCAGATACTAATCCGGTGAAGTAGTAAGCTGAAGTCCTAATAAGCTGAAGTGGCAGTGGGCTGGTCACATCAGCCGCAGAACCGATAACCGTTGGGGTAAACGAGTTCTAGAGTGGAGACCGCGTCTCGGCAAACGTGATGTAGGTCGCCCTCAGGCCAGGTGGAGTGACGATTTGCGCAGGACGACTGGCAAGTGCTGGATGCGAGACGCCCGGGACCGATCGAAGTGGCGAGCATTGGGCTTTCCCAATAGGCCTCTGCCTATGTCCAGCAGTGGACTGATGTGAAATGATGATGTTAGTGAACCATCATGAAGACGACTTGCACATGGATCAATTTTTTTAGTCTCAAACTAAGCCGAAGCTTGTACTATGGGTACTATACAACTGATAAACTTACTTAGACACTTTTTTTTGTAAATAAATACATATTAAACACACAAACCAATAAAAACAGACATGTTCATGAATACAAATGTTTTAGTGTGCGGGAATCGAACGCACGACCCTTGGCTCAGAAGGCAGAGGTCACTACCAAATGAGCTATCGAGCCAGTCTTATGAAACCCGTATACCTACATGGTCGTTAAAAATTCTTTTAGGCAGTCGTATCCTAAACAATACCCTTTCACTATTCGTTCTATTCCAACGAGTGTATTTGAAACACAGTTCATTAACACACTTTTATAAAAACTTTCCCGCACATATAAATAACGTTTAGTTCCAATTAGGAAATGACTCGTTCCTCGCCGCGCTCCGTTTTCCATATTTTAAAAAGGAATTAAAACGTGTAAAGAAAAAGTAATGAGCGGTGTAAATTTCCATCTAGTGAACGTGTGTTTGAAATATGTATTATTGGGGTTCAGTAGTCAAATTAATAAATAATTATGGGATGCCAGGAGGGAAACCACCGTACTTCGCTCTTAGCCCACCTGCCTCCGAAATAGCAAACGGGGCTCTGGCAACCGAATGATGCCGGTATAACCAAATCTGTATAGACCATGCATTTTTTTTTAATTAGCCTGTACTGTCCCACTGCTGGGCTAAGGCCTCCCCCAGTTCTTTTCAATAGTCCCTACCTGCAGCCTGCTCCTGCCAACCGGTAGATGGCAGTATAACCAAATCTGTATAGACCATGCAATGTATTTAAAAAAATTATAAGTAGGTAGTGTGAGCGACTGGGTATGGTGCAGTTCGGATGCAGTTTGAATGCAGTCGATGTGCAGTTCACATCAGTCATTCACGCCGAAGATAATCGGACTGTGCGTTTGGTTTGCGGTTGTGTGAACTGCATTCAAACTGCACTAGAACTGCAATTTGCGGTTGGATTGCAGTTGAAATGCTGTTCGTCTATCTAGAACCCTCACGCATTGAAAACATAAGGAGTTTCAGACAGGAGCGTAGCGTCTATCAACGTAGAGGCAAAGCACGCTATAAGAGTTTTTGGAACCCGCACCATAAGTTCTGAGAGTTTTGTTACAGTTCCAGCAATTGTATAACACACAGCAGCAAAAGATCCATATTTGTCAAGATATCTCAATGCATAATGCACCGTATGTAGTGGATATAAAGTTGAAAATTATTTGGGGTTTGATAGGTAAGACATTTAACTAGCAGAATGTTGTTCGGCATATTGTACGGAATCTAAGGCTCTTGGATCATGCTGTGTCTCATGCTGCCTGAATCATTGTGGTCTTGAAAAATGGGAATTGCGAGTGCCTTTGGCTTATCTTTTCCACCTGGCAAAATACAGATTAAAACATCGGGGAGCACGGTCAAATCACACACCATTAACTATAATAATAAAGAAATCGCAGTAAGGAACCTTAGACTTGGCACGACTTTGTCAAGATTTTATTACTTTTTAGAGATAACCTTGTTGAGCTGCTGCTCCATCGAGACTTGGCTAGTTTTTTACACACGCTTTTCCACCTGGCAAAATACAGATTAAAACATCGGGGAGCACGGTCAAATCACACACCATTAACTATATTAATGAAGAAATCGCAGTAAGGAACCTTAAACTTGGCACGACTTTGTCAAGGTTTTATTACTTTTTAGAGATAACTTTGTTGAGCTGCTGCTCCATCGAGACTTGGCTAGTTTTTTACACACGCTTTTCCACCTGGCAAAATACAGATTAAAACATCGGGGAGCACGGTCAAATCACACACCATTAACTATAATAATAAAGAAATCGCAATAAGGAACCTTAGACTTGGCACGACTTTGTCAAGGTTTTATTACTTTTTAGAGATAACTTTGTTGAGCTGCTGCTCCATTGAGACTTGGCTAGTTTTTTACACACGCTTTTCCACCTGGCAAAATACAGATTAAAATATCGGGGAACACGGCCAAGTCATACACCATTAACTATAATAATAAAGAAATCGCAATAAGGAACCTTAGACTTGGCACGACTTTGTCAAGATTTTATTACTTTTTAGAGATAACCTTGTTGAGCTGCTGCTCTATCGAAACTTGGCTAGTTTTTTACACACGGTTTTTAGTGGGATACGGAGTTGACTGTGAGGGATGAGTGTTGAGTGTGTGTGTTGAGACTGTGGGCCTTGACAATACTTAGTTATTTTTAACCATTAGAAAGAACATAAATTTGCAAAATAATTTGCGCAAATGTCATAATGAAAACTATACATGATCTAAGGAAGCATAAGTTGTAAACATGATACTGAACGTTGATTAGTAAATCAATCTTTTATTGTAATTTTGTTGTACTTGTGTAAGAAAAAGGTTTATAACCACGGAACCACCTCTGTACGTAAGCAACACGCATTTGACGGTTATTTTTTAATGAATTCCTCGTCTAAAGGAAAAGAGAGTGTTTACTTGCCTCACGGTAAAATAGCGTACATATGAAACTCTTTGATATTTGCAAAGAAGTAATATTATTACTTTTCATTAGTTAGTACCTAACGTGTTATAAATTGCACTTCACGTGAAAGGACCTATGTTTATATCTTCCAATTTTGATCTTATTTATTACTAGCTGTGCTAGCATTTTTGGCATCAGTGTCGATCACTAATCACCCCCAGATAGTTATTTTGAAAATATATTTCATGTACAGAATTGACCTCCCTACAGATTTATTATAAGTATAGATAGAAAGAAGATTATCGGCTTTGCTATGTTTTCGAAGCCTAAGAAAGCAAAACACACGTTTAAACATATATCCAGATACTAGGTACACCTGGATTATGTGGGACTCTTTCCCAATTCGCGCCAAATACCCACTTAGGCCGTTAATGATCCGCTACGAGCGCCAGCCCCTCCAAGTAAAAGACATCTGTTGCGCAGCAGAGTTCTGCCTTGACTGTTTTGGCGTTCATTAAACTCTGACAATAGACAAAGGCCTATTCATTTTTTTTATTATGAATCTGATAATTAGGCACTTAGATACGATTTTATAAATTAATAATACAGCTACGACTTGGGAACCTTCAAGAAACGAGTGTATTCAAATTTAAAAGGCAGTGACGGCAGCGACCTTAATTTCGGTTAGAGCTGCGGGTGTCCATGGGCGGTGTCGACTGCTTACCATCAGGCATCACACTTGCACGTCTGCCGCCTCTCGCATAAAAAAAAATATATACATAGCACAAATTCAGACAAATACAAAGATAGGTACATGTGTCAGAGGCACCGTACTCTTATTTCAAGTAAATTAGTTAATGTCCTATTTAGAACTACTAATTTGATATGATAGCGTAATAATTACCGACGTTGCATTAACTAAGCCACGAGCAAAGGTAGTACAGTTAAATGTATCTCTATGCCATTGCAAAGTTTCCCGTGGGTATCATGGGAACTTTTAGTCGTCGTCCGAAGTTCCGTTGAGCAATGCGCATCGGGAAATTGAATCTAAAACTGTACCGGGACGATATCTCACTGTACGGACTATCGACTTACCTTGTTGTAACTAGTTTAGATGCTTCCGGGAAACAATGAATATTCCGGAATCTGTTTTGAAATTTGTAGCTGGCGGTAGCTGAGCGGGTAAGCACAGCCATTTTCTCAACAGGATCAATAGCTTTCTTGTTGCTACGTCGTTGCTAAATGGACGAAATATCCGTTCGATTGCAGTTAATTATGCTAACCTACTCGTAGAATAGTACGGGGTATAATTGTGTTTGTGAGGTGGGTGGTCACAAAATTCACCTTTTGTTTAGCAGTTTGCAGAATCAATAACTTTTACTGGTTCGGTTTTGAATTATTTTTAATGTCTAATATTAATCTATAAATAATAATAAGCAAGCTAAGACATGCCACGCTATGTGAGCGCAATCTAGTCCCAAACTAAGGTAAAGCTACTATGGGTACTAGACAACTGATAAATTTACTTAGATAATAATGTTTGTTTGTACTGTGCCGGTACGGTTTTAGAGGTCGGTTTTCGTTTATTACCATGGAACTAAACTGGTCGTAAAATTTCTAAAAATCCTTTCTTTGTCCTAAATTAAATCTACATGCCTATAATTGAAATTTCTGGCACCTGTAGTGTCTGAGATTTCGTGTTAGATTACTTAGTGAGCGAATGGATGAGTGTGTACGTACGTACATCTCGATCACATTCAACTCAGACACGCACATCCCTATTTGCTTGTGAATAAAACATGACAGAATTCAGGATCATACCCTATATTCAGAAGCAGACAGTATGAAAATACTAGTTATTGATATTCCAGCGGTTTGCTTCTAGGTCGACTTGGAGATAAGGTCGATAAAATTGTCTTTTTATGGCATTACATGAAATAAACAGTTCTTTTTTTATTTTCCGTCGACTTAAGTACGCGATGATGTCAGATCATCTGTGTATACTTTTGTTTGTTTATTTGCATTGAATATACTACTAAATACTATTTGGAAGCTAAATAGTTGAGGATTAATATAGGGTCGTAGGGGTAGGGGGTAGGTAGGGGATGTAAGGGAGCGACCTATCACCTTTTCGCTCCAAGCCATCCTCACCTGCCCGTGGTGCATCCTGCCGAACAACAAACGAGGCTCTGGCAAACCGACTGATGGCGGTAAAACCATCACGATAGAAGGCGTAGCTAAATACCACAGGCCGATGACGGGCAGCAGCGTCACCGGAGCGAGAGGCTGCGCCCTGCGATCGCCAACCCGCCTGCCCAGCGTGGCGATTATGGGTATATCCTCCAAGTTTGCCCCAAGGTGAACAACTGGAGAGGCCTATGTCCAGCAGTGGACTGCAATAGGCTGATGATGATGATGATGATGAATATAGGGTCTATGATATTATAAATTATTTACTATCATCGATTTCTGTTCCAGTCGATAGCTAACCTTTTCTGTTTAATCTATCCTCTACCCTAAGATTGCCTGGAAAAGATTGATTAAAGCGATTGGCCTGTCTATCATCATCATCAGCCCACATCAGTCCACTGCTGGATATAGGCCTCTCCCAATGCTCGCCACTGTCTATATTTATAAAGTGTTTATCGTACTTAGTCTAAGTCAATTTGTATGTTGTGTGTTATATTCCATTCTATTCAGGGTGTAAGGGAGTGACATTTCTTCCTGGAAGAAATTTCAAGGGAGAATCTTTTCACTCCAAGCTATTGTCATCTGCACGTATAACAAACGAGGCTCTGGCAACCGACTGGTGACGGTATAATCATCACTATTGAAGGCGTAGCTAAATAAAACAGGCCTATGACAGGCAGCAGCGTCACCGGAGCGCGATGTTACGTATTGCGATCGCCAACCCACCTGCCCAGAGGCATATGGGCAGAGCCTCCAGATGTTTGACCAAAGTGGCGAACAAGGGAAGAGCCCTATGTCCAGCAGTGGACTACGATAGGCTGATGATCATGTTGTTGAATATTATATTGTATAACTAGAAAACATTTTAGAGACATTTTTTCTAAGAGAGGTAGGGCATCGCGAACATTCGCTCGAATTCAGCCGCCCGTCCGGGGAAGGACCTCCGCCCTATAGAATACCGCAGTCAAATGACCTCCGGGTTGTGTTTTTGAGTAAGGTTTCCGGAGCTCGTGGGGGGATGGGCCGGCATGGCGGGCGGTGGCAACTGATAGGTAACTGACCAGTTACTTGCCCGTTGTCACAGCGACTTGGGCTTCTCTTTCGTGTTCCTACATAAGGTGTAGGAAAGCAATTATGTCGAGCTACTATAAAAAAATGACTCGATACGACATTCGAACCAGGGACTTTTCGGCGATTAGATGTCGGTTTTCAGACAATGAACCACCTAAACAATCCAGGCTTAATAACCAAATCACGTCAGCAATTCTCGTTAGCGCCCAACTGACACGTTAGAGGCAAAGGAGTTCTTTGAATTGGACCGACCTATTTAGCATTCAGTGCGGTTCGCGTCGAAACGAACCATGTCAAATTTTATCGTTGCGAATTTTTCGTGTCTTTGTATCATTACTTATGTAGGCTTTTTGAAATCTGCCTCTCGGATGTCTCGGTATTGCGAGTTTATGTGTTGATAAGTTTGAATTTATGAGTGAGTAGAGAATGGTTTTGTTAAAAATCGTGTTTTTTAACATGAATTCTAGGGTTTTAAAGTTTTGGGTAACATAAAATTTTAGAAAATCCATCTACATTTTGTTATAAAATTGAGTAATCACAAAATGGCCACCGGTTCGCCTGATTATTAAATAAAAATAGATCTTAGAAAAGTATGTACCTACGCCCATAACTTTCAAACGCCTAGATGATTTTTAGTTTTATGTAAATAAATAAATAATAAATTGACTAGTTGAAATAGGTACTTCTTATTGTAAAGTGAAAGTAGCTAATTACGTATTGGTAAGTTACAAGAAAAAGCGCTTTCTTCGAATTAGGTTCCCTGGAAGAGATCGCTTATATTGTACAACAAATGTCTACTATTACTAGTTTTAAGTCAATCGTATTATGTGTAATAAAGAATAATATCTATCTAGCTTGCGTTTTCCGTTGATTTTCTGTACATCTCTTATTAAAGATAATATTTGACTACAAATATTTTGCGGAAGGTTGAACAATAAGTGTTTACCAGTTTTGCTCGCGAACTCGCAACAAATAAAACTACGGTTCAAGTTAGCAAAGTTTGTTTCGCCACCAAGTAAATCACGGAAAGTTGCCGGCTCGTAAAACGCACGCCTCACAGCGAGGCGGGCAACTATAAAAATTTGCAAATAAACCTTAAATTTTTTAGTTGGCAGGATTTTTTATCGCTCCCCGAACAGGAGCGTGAAGGAGCGTCGTGCGGCTAACGCGACAGTGATAAATATTCTGTTGTGACTAAATAAATCATTTACTACGCGGAAATAGGAGTACTTATACTCGGAAAACGTTTATAAGTCGCTAGTTTCCTTGCAAAAGTTCAATCATAAATATGTATGTATCTTCTTAAATTACATTATAATCAAAATACATTTTTAATGACTGAAGACGTTTCCCAGGATACTCACATCCGAGACAATCTAGATTTTTTTTTTATAATAGCTCGACATAATGGCTTCCCTACGCCTGATGGAAAGCGAAAGAGAAGCCCAAATCGCTGTGACAACTGGCAAGTAACTGGTTAGTAACCTGTCAGTTGCCACTGCCATGCCGGCCCAACCCTACCCCCCACGAGCTCTGGAGACCCTACTCACAAGCAGAAACACGACCCGGAGGTCATTTGGCTGCGGTATTCTATAGGTTGGAGGTCCTTCCCCGGACGGGCGGCTCAATTCGAGCGAAGATTGGCTATGCCCTACCTCTCTTAAACATTACCTAAATTCACCCGACTGAATCCTGAACTTCCGAATCGTCTGTCGCAACCAAGGCGCCACAAGAATAAATACCTATCTATAAGTATGAAGTAATTATTAGATTTACAAAAGTGTAAATATATATTTTATATGTAACCATATTGGTTCAATTAATACTTTTACGAACAGTTGAGTGGTAGTAGGTAAATACTGCCTCTGATATAGTGGGTGCGGGCTTGATATCCGCGCAGTACAAACATTTATTGGTATTGGTCTGGCTGTCTGCTATGTAAAATATGTAATTATTTACAAAAAAATACCTAATTAAGGTTAATAGTTGTCATACCACTAAGGTTCTACGAAGTAAGAAGCCCACGGCCCGTTTGATGTTAAGCGGTTACCACAGCCAATGGACGTCTGCAACTCCAGGGCGTTGCCGACCCTTTTAAACCTTCACAGCCTTTTTGAAGGACCCCATAGGTACTGCAGTCTCGGAGAACAGCCTCAGGTAGTTCATTGCACAGCCAGAGTGTGCGTAGCAAAAAGTTTCTTTTAAAACGGTTTGTCTAGTCCCCATAGCACAAACTTCGGCTTAGTTTGGTATTGAATGGCGCTGTGTAGCATGCCTAGCATGTCTTGAGGTATTATTTTGTATAAGTTATTATGTGGTCTCCAAAATCAGCGGTACCGAAAAATGGCCAAATGTTTCAACTACTCTGGATTCCCACGATCAGTCACGCAAATTCGTAGGCGAGTCGAAGTTCACTGCCGGTATTTAAAACTTGAATTAATATAATAAATCGTATCCGTTTACAGTGAAGACAGCGGTATCATTCCGGTTATGGTCCCGCGGCATGCAATTATGTCATTTTAGCTGTGGGGCTGGGTTTGATTGCGGAATCGAACGCTAGTTATTTGTGAAGAAAAATGGAGAACATAATTAGGACATTTTCTGTAAATATACTTAATTATTAATCGAATACCTAATGTCATTAGTAACATATTGAATTCCAATAAAAAAATATATAAATCCTCCGAACGAACCAATCATCGTTTATCTCTTGTTCAAACAAAACACTTGTTCGAGAGTTACGGCACCACATACACACACACAGGCAGACAAATACGTCAAACTCATAACACCCGTTTTTGTTTGCGTCGAGGGTCAAAAATAAATAAAATAACAACACTCTCGAGGATTTAAGGTACACACTGACCTAACAAACTTTGCATCGACGTAGAATTCATTTATGAGCCCGGTGTCGTGCCTGGTCCTCTTTCCTATTTTCGTTCCCGTTCCAGGTTCTATTTCACATTATATCAATGTTATGTCACTGCCAAACTATTTAGGGTAGAAAGAGACAAAACAAGCGTAACGACGACGATTTGTTTTGAATAGAGGGGCCGTTCCCGTTCCCGCCTCTTTTCCCACCCACAAATCATAAGTAAAGTAAAATACACCACATACCTGTAAAGTTTCATTATAATTTTTAAATCTACACCAAGGCCACCTAGAGGGTAACATTTAAAAAAAATCTTTACAATTAATAATCTTACATTACTTTTTATATTTTTACATTATTTTTTACTTGACGATTCATAAGTGCTTATTTTAAGTTTATGTGAATAAAGGTATTTTGACTTTGACTTTGAATCTTCATAAATTAAGAACTTACATAGAAACTCAACTGGTTCCTCCCTTTTGTTCTCTTCAAATTAAAATTAAATGGAGTATATCCCCATTTGCATCGTATACGCTCTACAAAGTCGACCGATTCCTGAATGCCGACGCAGCGTTTAATTTCTCCGGGCCGCGCGAGCTTCGCCGCGGTGGCGTGACGTACACAATTTGCTCAGTCCGTTTGCTCAACCGCTTGCATTACCTATATCGTTAGCAAAGCTTGGCTGGTATCTGTTTCTGCGATAATTCTGCTAATATTTATAAATTGTGATAGTTCGCATGTTTGGATATTGGACAAGTTTGGCTGACAATTTAGAGTCAGCACGGAGGTTACAAAAAGTTAGTTTTCACACAAAATGATAGGTAAACATGAAATAATGTAGGTTTCATTATTCAAATATCTGTTGTGTGACCTGAAGCATAAGCTAGACTGACGCTGTATTTCTGATTTAGTAATCAACGGATGTTAGGGAGCAACCTACCTATCATATTTTCACAGAGTTTGCGGCCGCTCACCAACCAGATGGTCCCACCAAGTAAAGAAAGCCTAGACAAACATCACACAAATGTATTGTGTATTCAGTGTGGTATCTTAATAAAATCAGCCATGCTTAAGACAAGCTAGTTTTCTTTTGTACTGACGAATGCTAACAACCACTACATAAGGCATTCTGATTGTATTCAGGAATAAAGGAGAAATGTGGGACTGAGTCGATTTACGCGTTTAACAAAAGTACCTACTTATTAAAGGAAGCAAGCTGGTTTCAAGCCTTTGAATTAAACATGATTTTAATTTTTGTTGGTAAGCTTCTATTGTAACTAGATCGAGATAGACAATTGGTTTTTTTATGATAAACATTTATCAATTGGTGGTAAGAAAGAAGGTATGATGGTACCTAATAAATGGATTTGTGCGATACCTTAGTGGCCAGAAAAATCTCACAATTAGATAATCTTATTCGCTTTATAAACAGTGACTTCAGATTTTCTGAGGTTGTGTAGGTATTCTCGTTTATAAGAATTTTGTTAAGCAACTAGGTAATATTGAATCTTGCTTTATGATCCTAACAAAACTGCTGTAGGTACATAGACCAGCTTATTGGATGGTTAATTAAAACAAGCAGGTCGGGTACGAAAATTTTACTACATATTCTTTCTGCAACTACAAAATGGCATGCAAAATCAAACATAGACAATAAATAAAATACTAGAGCGCATTTAAAATGTAGCTATAATAATAAATAAATAAATAACCCAAGACATGCCACGCTGGGCCACACAGCGCCCTCTAGCCCCAAACTAAGCCGAAGCTTGTATTATGGGTACTAGACAACTGATAAACTTACTTAGTTACTTTTTTTTGTAAATAAATACATATTATACATAGTAAACACCCAGACTAAATACAAACAGACAGCTATAGACTGATCTATACAAGGTTTGATCATAAAAAAATGTAATGAAGTTTCCATTTAACGACGCCGAGCGTCCTGGGGAAAGGAGGGATGTGGTGGGAAACACAAAGGCTGGAACAATCGGCTTGCGTAAACAGTGTTATTTTACTTGCGGCGCCGGCTGCGAGCCGAATTGCATGCAAATACGAGTATGCAGCTGCTAGTGGGCCTTCTGCAAATATGAAGCGACCGCGCTTACATCACGCATTTATTTACAGGCAACCAATGGACCTTTATGAAAATCTTTAGTGTTTTTGGGGTTTTTCTGCCTTAATAGAATAGATAGAAAGAAACCTTTTTCTTTAAAAGGTTTCTTTCTATCTATCAAGACCCTATTTTTAAGAAACGCGCATTATCGGTCTATGGTAGTTAGCTACGCCTTCAACTGTGGTTATACCGCCACCAGTCGGTTGCCAACGCCTCATTTGCTATTCGGCAGGATGCACCACGGGCAAGTGAGGTTGGCTTGGAGCGAAAAGATGATAGGCTCCCATACATGCCGCCCATACATGCCGCCCTTGTTATGTCATTAAAAAAAATTATGATCAGTAGTAAAGTCTAGCAATAAAACTCTACACTCTACTACTTATCGATGACATTTATAAATCATGGGCTTCTCTCAAAAACGTGTAGATTTGTTTGTATTTTTGATTTAGTTATTAGCATTGAACAAACAAACGGATAAAGCTTCATTTTACAGAGTTAGTGAACAGGTTTTCATTGAATAAAAGCGCTCCATCGTTGGATTCAATATCAGTTAACATCAAGCGAATTGTTGTGTACGCAAGCCCATTTCAATTTAAAAATATCGTATATCATCACTGTTCCGCTATGTAAATATAGCACACACATTTTTTGTTCGTTTTTTATTTATTTTTTTATTTTGTGCTAATTTGCACACAACTGACAGGTGACAGGCTTGGTTACCTGCCCGTTGTCGCAGCGACTTGGGCTTTTCTCTCGCTTTCCATCAGGCGTAGAGTGGCCATTATGCCGTGTTACTATAAAAAAAAAGCACCAAAATTCCACAAAATGTTGCTAGTAGCGTATATATAAGAAAGCTCTGTTCATATTACTACCCGACCACACCGGCGTCATTGACTGCCTAAAATGCGCGTTTTTGCTTTGGCGACGGATCGTTGAGCGCTCGCGCCGACCGCCAAAAAGCGCCAGTGTGGCTGTTATGCCCCTGCAAGGAATACCAAGCGCCATCTATGTCATTGCTATACTTTACAATGAGTTGACTTACACTACGTCACAGTAACTGGAGAGGCCTATGTCCAGCAGTGGACTGTAATGGGCAAATGGTGATGTAAGGAAGCAACCTATCACCTTTTCGCTCCAAGCCATCCTCACCTGCCTGAAAAGTATGTACCTACGCCCATAACTTTCAAACGCCTAGATGATTTTTAGTTTTATGTAAATAAATAAATAATAAATTGACTAGTTGAAATAGGTACTTCTTATTGTAAAGTGAAAGTAGCTAATTACGTATTGGTAAGTTACAAGAAAAAGCGCTTTCTTCGAATTAGGTTCCCTGGAAGAGATCGCTTATATTGTACAACAAATGTCTACTATTACTAGTTTTAAGTCAATCGTATTATGTGTAATAAAGAATAATATCTATCTAGCTTGCGTTTTCCGTTGATTTTCTGTACATCTCTTATTAAAGATAATATTTGACTACAAATATTTTGCGGAAGGTTGAACAATAAGTGTTTACCAGTTTTGCTCGCGAACTCGCAACAAATAAAACTACGGTTCAAGTTAGCAAAGTTTGTTTCGCCACCAAGTAAATCACGGAAAGTTGCCGGCTCGTAAAACGCACGCCTCACAGCGAGGCGGGCAACTATAAAAATTTGCAAATAAACCTTAAATTTTTTAGTTGGCAGGATTTTTTATCGCTCCCCGAACAGGAGCGTGAAGGAGCGTCGTGCGGCTAACGCGACAGTGATAAATATTCTGTTGTGACTAAATAAATCATTTACTACGCGGAAATAGGAGTACTTATACTCGGAAAACGTTTATAAGTCGCTAGTTTCCTTGCAAAAGTTCAATCATAAATATGTATGTATCTTCTTAAATTACATTATAATCAAAATACATTTTTAATGACTGAAGACGTTTCCCAGGATACTCACATCCGAGACAATCTAGATTTTTTTTTTATAATAGCTCGACATAATGGCTTCCCTACGCCTGATGGAAAGCGAAAGAGAAGCCCAAATCGCTGTGACAACTGGCAAGTAACTGGTTAGTAACCTGTCAGTTGCCACTGCCATGCCGGCCCAACCCTACCCCCCACGAGCTCTGGAGACCCTACTCACAAGCAGAAACACGACCCGGAGGTCATTTGGCTGCGGTATTCTATAGGTTGGAGGTCCTTCCCCGGACGGGCGGCTCAATTCGAGCGAAGATTGGCTATGCCCTACCTCTCTTAAACATTACCTAAATTCACCCGACTGAATCCTGAACTTCCGAATCGTCTGTCGCAACCAAGGCGCCACAAGAATAAATACCTATCTATAAGTATGAAGTAATTATTAGATTTACAAAAGTGTAAATATATATTTTATATGTAACCATATTGGTTCAATTAATACTTTTACGAACAGTTGAGTGGTAGTAGGTAAATACTGCCTCTGATATAGTGGGTGCGGGCTTGATATCCGCGCAGTACAAACATTTATTGGTATTGGTCTGGCTGTCTGCTATGTAAAATATGTAATTATTTACAAAAAAATACCTAATTAAGGTTAATAGTTGTCATACCACTAAGGTTCTACGAAGTAAGAAGCCCACGGCCCGTTTGATGTTAAGCGGTTACCACAGCCAATGGACGTCTGCAACTCCAGGGCGTTGCCGACCCTTTTAAACCTTCACAGCCTTTTTGAAGGACCCCATAGGTACTGCAGTCTCGGAGAACAGCCTCAGGTAGTTCATTGCACAGCCAGAGTGTGCGTAGCAAAAAGTTTCTTTTAAAACGGTTTGTCTAGTCCCCATAGCACAAACTTCGGCTTAGTTTGGTATTGAATGGCGCTGTGTAGCATGCCTAGCATGTCTTGAGGTATTATTTTGTATAAGTTATTATGTGGTCTCCAAAATCAGCGGTACCGAAAAATGGCCAAATGTTTCAACTACTCTGGATTCCCACGATCAGTCACGCAAATTCGTAGGCGAGTCGAAGTTCACTGCCGGTATTTAAAACTTGAATTAATATAATAAATCGTATCCGTTTACAGTGAAGACAGCGGTATCATTCCGGTTATGGTCCCGCGGCATGCAATTATGTCATTTTAGCTGTGGGGCTGGGTTTGATTGCGGAATCGAACGCTAGTTATTTGTGAAGAAAAATGGAGAACATAATTAGGACATTTTCTGTAAATATACTTAATTATTAATCGAATACCTAATGTCATTAGTAACATATTGAATTCCAATAAAAAAATATATAAATCCTCCGAACGAACCAATCATCGTTTATCTCTTGTTCAAACAAAACACTTGTTCGAGAGTTACGGCACCACATACACACACACAGGCAGACAAATACGTCAAACTCATAACACCCGTTTTTGTTTGCGTCGAGGGTCAAAAATAAATAAAATAACAACACTCTCGAGGATTTAAGGTACACACTGACCTAACAAACTTTGCATCGACGTAGAATTCATTTATGAGCCCGGTGTCGTGCCTGGTCCTCTTTCCTATTTTCGTTCCCGTTCCAGGTTCTATTTCACATTATATCAATGTTATGTCACTGCCAAACTATTTAGGGTAGAAAGAGACAAAACAAGCGTAACGACGACGATTTGTTTTGAATAGAGGGGCCGTTCCCGTTCCCGCCTCTTTTCCCACCCACAAATCATAAGTAAAGTAAAATACACCACATACCTGTAAAGTTTCATTATAATTTTTAAATCTACACCAAGGCCACCTAGAGGGTAACATTTAAAAAAAATCTTTACAATTAATAATCTTACATTACTTTTTATATTTTTACATTATTTTTTACTTGACGATTCATAAGTGCTTATTTTAAGTTTATGTGAATAAAGGTATTTTGACTTTGACTTTGAATCTTCATAAATTAAGAACTTACATAGAAACTCAACTGGTTCCTCCCTTTTGTTCTCTTCAAATTAAAATTAAATGGAGTATATCCCCATTTGCATCGTATACGCTCTACAAAGTCGACCGATTCCTGAATGCCGACGCAGCGTTTAATTTCTCCGGGCCGCGCGAGCTTCGCCGCGGTGGCGTGACGTACACAATTTGCTCAGTCCGTTTGCTCAACCGCTTGCATTACCTATATCGTTAGCAAAGCTTGGCTGGTATCTGTTTCTGCGATAATTCTGCTAATATTTATAAATTGTGATAGTTCGCATGTTTGGATATTGGACAAGTTTGGCTGACAATTTAGAGTCAGCACGGAGGTTACAAAAAGTTAGTTTTCACACAAAATGATAGGTAAACATGAAATAATGTAGGTTTCATTATTCAAATATCTGTTGTGTGACCTGAAGCATAAGCTAGACTGACGCTGTATTTCTGATTTAGTAATCAACGGATGTTAGGGAGCAACCTACCTATCATATTTTCACAGAGTTTGCGGCCGCTCACCAACCAGATGGTCCCACCAAGTAAAGAAAGCCTAGACAAACATCACACAAATGTATTGTGTATTCAGTGTGGTATCTTAATAAAATCAGCCATGCTTAAGACAAGCTAGTTTTCTTTTGTACTGACGAATGCTAACAACCACTACATAAGGCATTCTGATTGTATTCAGGAATAAAGGAGAAATGTGGGACTGAGTCGATTTACGCGTTTAACAAAAGTACCTACTTATTAAAGGAAGCAAGCTGGTTTCAAGCCTTTGAATTAAACATGATTTTAATTTTTGTTGGTAAGCTTCTATTGTAACTAGATCGAGATAGACAATTGTTTTTTTTATGATAAACATTTATCAATTGGTGGTAAGAAAGAAGGTATGATGGTACCTAATAAATGGATTTGTGCGATACCTTAGTGGCCAGAAAAATCTCACAATTAGATAATCTTATTCGCTTTATAAACAGTGACTTCAGATTTTCTGAGGTTGTGTAGGTATTCTCGTTTATAAGAATTTTGTTAAGCAACTAGGTAATATTGAATCTTGCTTTATGATCCTAACAAAACTGCTGTAGGTACATAGACCAGCTTATTGGATGGTTAATTAAAACAAGCAGGTCGGGTACGAAAATTTTACTACATATTCTTTCTGCAACTACAAAATGGCATGCAAAATCAAACATAGACAATAAATAAAATACTAGAGCGCATTTAAAATGTAGCTATAATAATAAATAAATAAATAACCCAAGACATGCCACGCTGGGCCACACAGCGCCCTCTAGCCCCAAACTAAGCCGAAGCTTGTATTATGGGTACTAGACAACTGATAAACTTACTTAGTTACTTTTTTTTGTAAATAAATACATATTATACATAGTAAACACCCAGACTAAATACAAACAGACAGCTATAGACTGATCTATACAAGGTTTGATCATAAAAAAATGTAATGAAGTTTCCATTTAACGACGCCGAGCGTCCTGGGGAAAGGAGGGATGTGGTGGGAAACACAAAGGCTGGAACAATCGGCTTGCGTAAACAGTGTTATTTTACTTGCGGCGCCGGCTGCGAGCCGAATTGCATGCAAATACGAGTATGCAGCTGCTAGTGGGCCTTCTGCAAATATGAAGCGACCGCGCTTACATCACGCATTTATTTACAGGCAACCAATGGACCTTTATGAAAATCTTTAGTGTTTTTGGGGTTTTTCTGCCTTAATAGAATAGATAGAAAGAAACCTTTTTCTTTAAAAGGTTTCTTTCTATCTATCAAGACCCTATTTTTAAGAAACGCGCATTATCGGTCTATGGTAGTTAGCTACGCCTTCAACTGTGGTTATACCGCCACCAGTCGGTTGCCAACGCCTCATTTGCTATTCGGCAGGATGCACCACGGGCAAGTGAGGTTGGCTTGGAGCGAAAAGATGATAGGCTCCCATACATGCCGCCCATACATGCCGCCCTTGTTATGTCATTAAAAAAAATTATGATCAGTAGTAAAGTCTAGCAATAAAACTCTACACTCTACTACTTATCGATGACATTTATAAATCATGGGCTTCTCTCAAAAACGTGTAGATTTGTTTGTATTTTTGATTTAGTTATTAGCATTGAACAAACAAACGGATAAAGCTTCATTTTACAGAGTTAGTGAACAGGTTTTCATTGAATAAAAGCGCTCCATCGTTGGATTCAATATCAGTTAACATCAAGCGAATTGTTGTGTACGCAAGCCCATTTCAATTTAAAAATATCGTATATCATCACTGTTCCGCTATGTAAATATAGCACACACATTTTTTGTTCGTTTTTTATTTATTTTTTTATTTTGTGCTAATTTGCACACAACTGACAGGTGACAGGCTTGGTTACCTGCCCGTTGTCGCAGCGACTTGGGCTTTTCTCTCGCTTTCCATCAGGCGTAGAGTGGCCATTATGCCGTGTTACTATAAAAAAAAAGCACCAAAATTCCACAAAATGTTGCTAGTAGCGTATATATAAGAAAGCTCTGTTCATATTACTACCCGACCACACCGGCGTCATTGACTGCCTAAAATGCGCGTTTTTGCTTTGGCGACGGATCGTTGAGCGCTCGCGCCGACCGCCAAAAAGCGCCAGTGTGGCTGTTATGCCCCTGCAAGGAATACCAAGCGCCATCTATGTCATTGCTATACTTTACAATGAGTTGACTTACACTACGTCACAGTAACTGGAGAGGCCTATGTCCAGCAGTGGACTGTAATGGGCAAATGGTGATGTAAGGAAGCAACCTATCACCTTTTCGCTCCAAGCCATCCTCACCTGCCTGAAAAGTATGTACCTACGCCCATAACTTTCAAACGCCTAGATGATTTTTAGTTTTATGTAAATAAATAAATAGTAAATTGACTAGTTGAAATAGGTACTTCTTATTGTAAAGTGAAAGTAGCTAATTACGTATTGGTAAGTTACAAGAAAAAGCGCTTTCTTCGAATTAGGTTCCCTGGAAGAGATCGCTTATATTGTACAACAAATGTCTACTATTACTAGTTTTAAGTCAATCGTATTATGTGTAATAAAGAATAATATCTATCTAGCTTGCGTTTTCCGTTGATTTTCTGTACATCTCTTATTAAAGATAATATTTGACTACAAATATTTTGCGGAAGGTTGAACAATAAGTGTTTACCAGTTTTGCTCGCGAACTCGCAACAAATAAAACTACGGTTCAAGTTAGCAAAGTTTGTTTCGCCACCAAGTAAATCACGGAAAGTTGCCGGCTCGTAAAACGCACGCCTCACAGCGAGGCGGGCAACTATAAAAATTTGCAAATAAACCTTAAATTTTTTAGTTGGCAGGATTTTTTATCGCTCCCCGAACAGGAGCGTGAAGGAGCGTCGTGCGGCTAACGCGACAGTGATAAATATTCTGTTGTGACTAAATAAATCATTTACTACGCGGAAATAGGAGTACTTATACTCGGAAAACGTTTATAAGTCGCTAGTTTCCTTGCAAAAGTTCAATCATAAATATGTATGTATCTTCTTAAATTACATTATAATCAAAATACATTTTTAATGACTGAAGACGTTTCCCAGGATACTCACATCCGAGACAATCTAGATTTTTTTTTTATAATAGCTCGACATAATGGCTTCCTACGCCTGATGGAAAGCGAAAGAGAAGCCCAAATCGCTGTGACAACTGGCAAGTAACTGGTTAGTAACCTGTCAGTTGCCACTGCCATGCCGGCCCAACCCTACCCCCCACGAGCTCTGGAGACCCTACTCACAAGCAGAAACACGACCCGGAGGTCATTTGGCTGCGGTATTCTATAGGTTGGAGGTCCTTCCCCGGACGGGCGGCTCAATTCGAGCGAAGATTGGCTATGCCCTACCTCTCTTAAACATTACCTAAATTCACCCGACTGAATCCTGAACTTCCGAATCGTCTGTCGCAACCAAGGCGCCACAAGAATAAATACCTATCTATAAGTATGAAGTAATTATTAGATTTACAAAAGTGTAAATATATATTTTATATGTAACCATATTGGTTCAATTAATACTTTTACGAACAGTTGAGTGGTAGTAGGTAAATACTGCCTCTGATATAGTGGGTGCGGGCTTGATATCCGCGCAGTACAAACATTTATTGGTATTGGTCTGGCTGTCTGCTATGTAAAATATGTAATTATTTACAAAAAAATACCTAATTAAGGTTAATAGTTGTCATACCACTAAGGTTCTACGAAGTAAGAAGCCCACGGCCCGTTTGATGTTAAGCGGTTACCACAGCCAATGGACGTCTGCAACTCCAGGGCGTTGCCGACCCTTTAAACCTTCACAGCCTTTTGAAGGACCCCATAGGTACTGCAGTCTCGGAGAACAGCCTCAGGTAGTTCATTGCACAGCCAGAGTGTGCTACAAAAGTTTCTTTTAAAACTGTTTGTCTAGTCCCCATAGCACAAACTTCGGCTTAGTTTGGTATTGAATGGCGCTGTGTAGCATGCCTAGCATGTCTTGAGGTATTATTTTGTATAAGTTATTATGTGGTCTCCAAAATCAGCGGTACCGAAAAATGGCCAAATGTTTCAACTACTCTGGATTCCACGATCAGTCACGCAAATTCGTAGGCGAGTCGAAGTTCACTGCCGGTATTTAAAACTTGAATTAATATAATAAATCGTATCCGTTTACAGTGAAGACAGCGGTATCATTCCGGTTATGGTCCCGCGGCATGCAATTATGTCATTTTAGCTGTGGGGCTGGGTTTGATTGCGGAATCGAACGCTAGTTATTTGTGAAGAAAAATGGAGAACATAATTAGGACATTTTCTGTAAATATACTTAATTATTAATCGAATACCTAATGTCATTAGTAACATATTGAATTCCAATAAAAAATATATAAATCCTCCGAACGAACCAATCATCGTTTATCTCTTGTTCAAACAAAACACTTGTTCGAGAGTTACGGCACCACATACACACACACAGGCAGACAAATACGTCAAACTCATAACACCCGTTTTTGTTTGCGTCGAGGGTCAAAAATAAATAAAATAACAACACTCTCGAGGATTTAAGGTACACACTGACCTAACAAACTTTGCATCGACGTAGAATTCATTTATGAGCCCGGTGTCGTGCCTGGTCCTCTTTCCTATTTTCGTTCCCGTTCCAGGTTCTATTTCACATTATATCAATGTTATGTCA